>JARHVA010003654.1:955000-1405000 GCA_037957365.1 Torreya grandis
AATCACCTCAAATAGACCTAAAATTAGGGGCATTATATAAAATCATCATTTTTTGTAAAAGAACCTTTTCCATAGTATATTTTTCTTGTTTTATTGTATTTAATATTTGCACACACATTTGGCTACTTTTGGTACATCCTTCCCTTGTGTTGGGTCCAATATCATCATCCCTTATCATACGTCTTCTTTATATATTGACATTACATTAAATCTTAGCCCATGAAAACCTATTCACTATATGTACAATGTTTGAGGACCTGTATATCAACTATTAATTATCTTCATTTGATCTTAGATGTTTTAAAACATCCAAAATACTATTTCAATGTATTTTATTATGTTCTAGTTGGCCCATATGAACTACTTCCTTAACTCATGACCCTCCTATGCATAGAGTGTCACATATTTCTATCTTTTAGGATCATGATTGTTCCTTAAAGAATCATATATACATTTATAAGTCCCTTTATCTTTTATGAAAATATAGCATCTTCATTCAAGCCTCTTATAAGATGAGTCCCTCGAGCCTATTCTAGCGAGCCTTATCTAAAATCACCATAGATTTTACATAATGAGACCACTATTTCTAAATCTTATTCAAGTTCAGTGCCATCAATATATTTATACTAAAATAGGGTTACAACGATAGTGCATGTAATTGCATCTTTGCCTAGGGAGAGGAGGTTGAAGCCCTACATCAAACACATTATCTACATATTTCATGAAATGCAAGGGGTATAATACCAGTGTGTGAGATATGTAGTGAGATCCCACCTTAGTGGATCCAAATCCAAATACTTTTCCCTTCTCTTTTTTTGGATTAACATCTCATTGTGCAAAACTAGGTCAAAAATCAAAAATGAAGTAGTCAAATTAATCTAAAATATGAAAGTTCTAAGACTTCAAAATGGTTTTTGGGTGATATGCATCTTTATGTTTGGATTAATTTTAATACATATGGATTTATTTTAAAATACATGGGTAACCAGAATTCAAGTTTTTTTTTTTTTGTTTTCTTATCAAGTTTCAAAAGTTCAATTATCATTTTTAGAATAATCAAATCTGTATGTGATTTTAATTACTATTTAAAATCAAAAGTCATATGAAATTGTTTTTAATTTTTTTAGAGTAAAATAAATATATCATATAATATGTGGTCATCTTTTGGGAAAGTAAATATAGATAAGGAATCATATAGAAATGTTTAAGGCCAAATCAATGGTGGAGAAAATAAAGTGAAATAATAACAGATTTTGATGTGGATGGCATCATATGAATATCGTCACCAAATGCAACATAGAAGGGAGATAAGATTAAAGTTATTGATAGAGGATATGACGCTATTAAGGTATACATTTCACAACTCAAATAGGCTAATCAATGTTGAGGCAAGTTAGAGAATGGTTAATATGTCACAAGTTTTAGAAATGGTAAATATACTTAACATCATATGTGATATCATCTTGGCCTAAGATGTGAGTTTTTTAAAGTTTATATTCTAAAACATACCCCCATTAAGAAATTAAAATTGTAATATTATATAGTATGAATGGAAGATTAAATTGATTTCATTACTTTTGTTGGCATAATTATTGTGAAACTACAAGACCTTACTAATGTATTATTATAATAAAAATGGAAGATTAATATTTGTTTTAAAAAATGATGTTTCATACTTGTTAAAAAACAAATAGAAGATTAATGTTTACTTGTGTAATCAATGATATTTTTTAAAATGAAATTAACATTATTCTATTTACATTGAGATAAGCAAAAAAATTTGAAAAACTAATAATGAGATAATTGGAATATGATATCAGCAATAATAGACTCTGATAAAAATAATATTGAATCCAATTTAAAAACTTTGAATACCAAAAAAAGTTATAGTGAAACTCTATATTTTTTTGGAATATGTCTTGATTTAATGAAATGTTGGTTATATATACAATTACACGATGGATAACAAGTTTTGAGATTCTACTTATTTTTAGTGAGATGGTTTTAGTTATGTAGATGAAATAGACGATGGTTGGATGACAAGATTAGATGTTATACATATTAATGATATTTGACGGGTTTTGAGTATGGTAGATATTATTTTTAGGTTGATTAGTGATCAATAGATTTCATTCTAAGAAAAGATGGAGAAATATAGGTTTTTAGGGCATGTAGTCTGATGACTTTGTGTAAATGATAATAACATAGTGTTGGAGGGATAAGTGATCTTAAGGGACAAATATTGTAAGCATAGTGAGTGTTTGGTGTCCTTATAGAGTTTGGATAAGGCACACAACATGATTTTTCAAGTGTTAGTGAATTGACACAAGGTGATGGCATGGCTAGTTGTGTATTTATATGTGCACACAGTTTTTTATTGATATATTTAGGTTTTTCTATGATGAAACACAATATTTAGGTTGAAGGATATGGCGTCATATTCTAGTCCTTATAATATTAGTGTACTTTGTATAATATGATGGTGCACCTTCATGTATTATTCTAAAAATAGTATTGAGACCATTTTGTGATGTTAGACATGTTTCGAGGGTAGTGTGCCACATAGATATATGTTATGTGTCATGATTTATTGATATATTTTTGAGATTACATGTACACACATGGGTATCTAATGTTATTTGGGTTCATATTTCATGTGCACATACATGTACTTGTACTTAAGGGATATTATATGCATTTAATGATTAGGGCATGTGTAGGTGAGGTAGTTAAGTGTTGTTCATTATAAGTAGGTGGCTCATGTATATACATAAAAATACCTCATACATATGTGAGAGGGAGAAATAGGTTCCATTTTATTCTTATATGTAATTGGAGCATAGCTGAAGGAAAGAGGTAGTATTGACATGTTCAATTACCCCATTTCCCACAATGGGAAAATAAGGTTTTGATGTACTTTCATGTTGGTTGGAATAAGGATCTCCATCAGCATGTTTGCATAATCATTGTGTTATTTATTTTTTCTATATTATATATAAAAAATGTTAGTTTATGGTTGTGCACCTATGTAGTATATTGTTCATGGATGTAATGTGTTAATGATGATTCATAAAATTTTCATTGTAAATCTTGATTTAGTTAATGGCCGTAATCCACTATGCACCTCGATTGAGCATATATTTTGGAGTTGATATGTTGGTATTTGGTCATCTTTAATTTGTTGGTTAAAGTGTTATTAAAAAGTAATTCTAGTTATCACATAATTTTAGGATGTTTGTGTAGTTGTCAAATATTGGTCTGCATTAGTTGTTATTGGCACATTTATGGATTATCAACATGTTCCCCCTCTCTCCTCATTTGTTTTTAAGTGCCTTAGGATTTATGTCAGGAGTGTAGATTTCTCTCTTGGGTCTATCATGAGCATTATTCATGTTCCTCGATCCTTTAGTGGTCTCTTTTGATCGGGATGCAACTATGTTTGTATTACCCTCTTTTTTTACTTTTCAGTCGTTATAATGTTGGATAGTGTGTCAATAAGGTCCTACTTTATATTCAATTGTGTATAAATACACAAGAATTATAGTTGATTTATACATCTAATGAATCATATAGAATCCATATGTTATTCACAAGAATATATTGACCATTCATTAACATTCTAAAGAGATGAATTAATAATAAGACCATTTATTCATGTTAAAATAGTCATTAGGAGGAGGAAAGACACACACCACACATCACTAGGGTTTTGTATGTCATAGGATATTTTTTTAATTATGCAATATATTATTTTGATATTTTTTATTATCTAGGGACCTAATAAATACATTGTGATTAAAACCCTAGCTAACCCTCAACATGGGCCCTAAAACACTTTTTTTCTTAATTTTTATATATTATAACCAATATAGGGACATGAGAACAAATATGTTTAATAGATTATTGATGTTACATCACATAAAACCGAGCAAGGTTATTAGAGATATAGACTAAAGGAGCATAACCATCAAATCATTTTTTATTTATTTGTCACTTCTCAAAACAATCACTTCCCCTCTTTTTTTTGTTAGGAGAGGAAATCATGCCCCTGAGAGGCTTTTGCATTTGCTATTAGTTTTCTAGGTAAGGTCTCTATCACTTTTAAACAGATTTTTCTATTGTTATATTTTGACGAATGTCATCAAATCTTATGAAATTCTAGATACACCTCTAAACTTTACATAATTATCTCTGTAATTTCTAAATTAAATTTGTATTACTATTTTACATATGTTATTTAACTTAATTAAAAATAATTGAATATTTATATCACAATTTTACTATAATTAATTTATTTATATTACATATCTTAATTAAAAATAATTAAATATTTATATCACATTTTTATTATAATCTATATATTCATATCACAAAACCTCTTAATTATGTCACAATTTTATTATTATTCATTTATTCATATTACACAACCCTGTATAGAGGCCATAGGAGCATGTACTTTCAGTTGCTAAGTTGGAAATGCATTTGAGATCGTTAATGCACACCCCCAACTTGCAATTACAATTATTTCAATGTAATAAAATACTATACCTCCTAAAACAATGTGAAAATCACTTATGTCATTAAAGTTGAACTTTATCCTTTTTACTCTCAAATATAAAATAAAGACTAATGCAATCCACCTCATGGTCGCCTTTCCAGTCAAACAAGTCATGTGATGTAAGTTATTTTGATTTTGTATTATCATTTATAATAAGCTTATCTCATATTATAAGAGCTTATATTTGGTAGTTCCCCTGATCTCATATTATATGCTTATCACCATAGAATATAATGATTATGTGATTTGATGGGCAAAAATATTGAAGGAAGATGTTAACTCTTATATGATTTAAGAATGTATTTGTGACGATGACAATATAAAACACACATCGTTGGCATTGCAACTTGATTCATTAAATCTTTTATATTGGAAGTTTTTAGGTCAAAGAGTTCCACATGCACGTGAGGGGGGGGATATGAACAATTTAATTTGGGTTTGCATGTGGTAAGGCATGTTCTAATGGTGAAAAAGAGCCTTCAACTTGTTATTAGAAAACCTAGGGTTTGAATGCTCTGCACATGATTAGGTAGGGAAAGGTGGAACAATGGGAATCACACGCCCTCATTCTTTGCACATGGCTTTGGTAACTGTTGGTCACATGTTAGGTTATTAAGTTGTCAATAATTCTTATTAAATGAAAAAATATATATATAATATCTGTGTTCTAGTTTTTCGTTCCATGTTCTGTCATTATATAACGTTTATTAAATTTGGTAATATGTGTTATAATATTATAATATTTTCGATAGTTAATTTTAATTTTAATTTTCTATTTTTATTTCAAAATTAATTTTGATAGAATTTAAACGTATTTTTTGTTTAAGTGTGATTTTATATTACATGGACATATATTGTATTTTTTATTTAAGAATTACGGTGTCAATAATTGTTATTCAAATGAAATGAGAGATTTTAATGGCATCCACGAGATCGAGCAGTTTAAGGGATTAAGAGTCGGAATATCAAGACATTCTCTAGTTCTTTTTGATATCAAATCTTCTACTATGAAGTTTGATCAATAAACCAACTGTATTGTGAAGCCTAGGTTCCTCAAAAAGCTCACTTAGGTTACCTACTTTCAAACTGTTTTCATTTTAACTCTGAATATCTCTATACGCAGTGCATTCAATGATGAAACAAATAAAAAATATAATTTTTATGCCCATACTCTAGTATTTCACTTCATGTTTTGTTATTTATGACACGTACTATATAATATTATAATATTTTGTGATCATTAGCTTTCTGCGTTTACTCTCTATTTTGATCATGAAATTAATTGCAAGATAAATTTATTATTCTTTTTATTCGAAGTGTGATTTCATAATACCAAAACATGTACTATATTTTTTAAGTTAAAAATTAAGATATCGATTATTCTTATTAAATGAATAGATATAATATTTATATCCATAATCTAATATTCCATTTTGTGATCTATTAATTATAAACACATTATATAATGTTTCTAATAATTAACTTTCTATTTTCTTTTTTTATTTTGATCCTGGAATTGTAATATAAATTTATTATTCCTTTTAATTGAAATGTAATTTCATATTCCCAGAACATGTAAATTAAAAAATATTAAAATAATAATAATAATAATAAAATATTAATTTTTTTCCAAGTAACCAATAATTTTAAAAGAAATGAATAAGTGCAAATAAAGTAACATGATTGTACGGCATCTTTGACAAATAATAGTGAATTTCAGTTTTGGGTATCATTTGAATTTTTCAATTCGATTTGTTTGTTTGCCAATCTTTTATGTCCCCAACAAATCTTTGATGACATAATAGTGGATCGACACTTTTCTTCGACTTTTATATAAGGCATGCATATATCAAGAAGACAATCAATGTATTCATTTATATAATCTTAAAGTATGCAAATGTCTCATGTCTTAAATGTGTCACTATTTGAAAATTGTGAAATATGTTTATATAATGAAATTAAAGCATTACACAATTTTGTGTCGTGGTCGTGTTGCATCGGTTCCATCCTTTTGGTCGTTTCATCATCTGCTTTGGGTTGGGTGGAGTTTTGCCAATGTTACCACCAAATAGGGATTTGGGTTTCTTTCATTTACATGTCAATGAGGTGAAAAAATGCATATCTTGAATAACTAATAATATTAAGATTGTCATCGGAAAATGTAGTTGATATGGTGTGTCATGAGCACCATCACTTTTAGTTTTCGAAGAATCATCATTTATGATTTTAAAAATATTTTTACTTTTAGTTAAGTGATAGATATATTCAGTATAAATTGATATGTATATTTCACTAGTTCTAATCTTTTTTTTCTTCACTTTGAATTGCATGTTATGGCTCAAGTTTATCTTAAAAAAAACTTTCCATCTTTGCCTTAGAATGGCTTGGATATACCTACGATATCTAAATACTTCAAGAAAAACAAATTAACATTACAGATCTAAGTTAGAGTTGGTGAATAGTGTAAATGTGTTTTTTACTATCACACTTATAAAAGACAGGAATTGCAATACAAAATATATGGATTTGCATAATATAAATAGCCTCAAAAATATTAAAACCTTCAATTATGCAAAAAAACATTCTCTAAGTGAAGATGTTGCTATTCAGACAATGATAAATTCTTTCTTGGTTTTCACGATTGTTCTTGAATACTTATGAATGCTCAATAAAATGTTGGAATGCTTAGTGTACTTCTCGATGCCTCTTATGAATTCTTCGTTTGTGAATGTAACCTCTTGTTTCAAATGAATTGTAATGCTTATGTATTAATGTACAATTGAATTCAAATTAGGTCCCTATTAGCGTATGAATCGACATCTAACAACTAGAAACTAAAATGATATGTAGAAGAAGGTGTGTGCACCCTGACTTAGAGGGGACCAAAACGGAGAGGACTAGGAGCATTAATTATTTTGGCATATAGACCCAAAAATATAAGAATCATGGAAGAGAGAAATTCAAGGGATGACAAAAAGGGGAGGCACATTAAAAACTGATGACCCCACCAATAATACCTATTTTGAACCAATAATTGACTGAAATATAGGTACACTAAAAACATATGAATTAACACATAATAAATACATTAGGACATTTTTAGGTATCTACATTTTTCCTCGTGCAAGTACACACATCAAATTAGAAAAAGTATATTTAAAAATGATATAACTTCAATCTTAGATCTCTTAGAACTAAGATGGATGCACCTTAGAACTTGAAAAACCATTATCATTTTTATACACAAATCAATGCCAAATAACAATAATAAATTTTGAAATCAAAATACTAATTAAACTATTATTTTATATTGATTAAATGATGAAGCTATGTTTGAAAAATATGAGTATAAAATTGAGCAGAATCTAAGTGAGATATAGACAACCCTAAGTAAAATATGAGTCACCTTAAATTGAAGTTAGACACCCTTTTAGTCACAGTTCTCCAATCTCTATCATCATGAATAATTTGTGTATAGAAAAATAGACACTAATCAAAGTAAAAGAGTGGATAAATATCTAGTATGGTTTCCCCCTAGAGATATGAGAAGGACACATGGAAGATAATAATAAGAGCTTGAGCATGAAAAAAGGTATTGGATACAACATTAGGATGTAGCAAGTATATGTAATCATAATATGCAAAGATATGACATTTAAAGCTATGTAATAGATATATTTCTCAGTGTTTCCCAAAGATAGATAAAAAGGTTATATAACATCATGAAAAATGGAAATCATATAAATCAGTTGTTATCCTCAAAATGTAACAATGATGATCATAAGAAAAGTATCAATATCTTTCCTAATAAGTTTTCTAAGCACAATATGGATCATGGAAACACAATAATGACATAAACATAAAGATAATAAGGAATATGCCAAGAACATGAGTAAATATGATCAAGAACATAGATAATACATAAGACATGTGATAAGTCACAAATGAGATACTTCAAGTAATGCATGAAGACATGGAAATGAATATGAAAGAACACAAGGCATTAAAATCATGTAAATCATAATAGTAAAATGGTAACCCATTAGGCACAAGGAAGCGCATCATGAATATAAGTAATGCAATAATTAGAAATAATATGGTAGCCACATGGAAATCAAATCAAGTATTGTTGATCAATGTTAATGATCTAATTGTAATGGCTATGTTATATAATCACAATAAAAGTGTCACAATGGAAAGCTTGGGAATTTTGAACTAAGCAATCTCCAAGTCATTTTGAATCTGCTATCTTAATGATACTTAATTTTATTGGAAAAAGGTGTGAGGGTAAAACATATCATGCATGAATCGATATATGATGTGTGTGTAAACACCTTATTTTTGTACAAGACCCTTTTTTATAGAATATTTGTCCTACTTTACCATACTAGATCCATTTTTTTACATTTGGATATTTTGAACACTTTCCACTGATATTAGACTCCCCTTAGCATTGAGACATCTATATTTCTTCTTAACACCTCACATCTATCAGTTGTCAACATTAGGATCCTAGCTAATCATTTTATGTTTAACATGATCTCTATTTTGAGCATTTTTTCCCTTCAGGTTATAATCAACATTTGTTTGGATTAAATGGTTTTTTTACTCATCTTAGGCTTAAGTGAATTAATTTTTTTAAAACCATGCATTATCATATTATGTAAAACATGACAATAAAGTATAAATCTAAATTGAAATTGATAAATCTAGATATTTCATTGCTTTGATTTAGAATTAACAAAACAAGATGGGAGAAGTGTACTTAACTCATTTTGGTCGTGTTGCCTCACATAAGTTGCCCATGTACCTATAAATTCTATATAACTACTTCATCAGCTTTCCAGACCTAAAACAAAGGCTCAAGATCTCTTTAGATGTTATCAGCATAGTCCTTGTAATAACTGGCACTATCTAATTATTACCAATTTATATCACCCTGAATTTGGTACAAGCACATCCTTTATATCATTTATTTCAACTTTCTATGAATATACTATTGATATCAAATGAGGTATATATTGGCACATTTTACTTGAGCCTTTCTCTAATATGATTTTTGAGTTTGTCAATTGGTTATTTATCTTACCATTTTGTCATGGGGATCTCCAGTTCTAGTCATGTGTCCTTTTGAACAAGTCATCGATAACTCAATTGGAATGGTCTATGGTTCTATTTGTTCAACATAAACTTATCCATGCGTAGCTTTTATAAAAAAATTGAGTAACATTTCATTTTATTCTTATTTTTGTTTGTTGGGTATTATCTTGGATAAATGTTTGCATGCCAATAGGTCCTAAATTTAAAATAAAAACATCTATAAATAAAAAACTTATCTAAGGCATTAAGGATGATTCCCCTTGCTCTCAAAAGTTGTTTAAATATTTTCATGTTCTTTTTATAAGTTTGTTGAAGCAATATTCAAGGTTGAATCTTTATCTACATAGTTGTGCCAAGGGTAGAATAATAGAAAGAGCATATATACTTGCATTCATCATTACACACACATGTAAGTGGGAGAACTACATCTAAGTTTCATCCCTCTTTAGAGTATTGGAAATTTAGTGTAGTGTTTGGTCTTTTTATGAATATTGACCATGATTATTCTAATTCAACAAATTTTTCCCAATCCCCCCCATTTTGATTCCAATTTGGTTTGTGTGAAGGAAACTAGGGTTTTATCATTGCAAGTACTTTTTTTGATATTAAAAAAATTCAAACACATCTATGGCCCTTAATCAATTCATGCACAAGCTATAAAATAATTAATTTTGTGTTACAATCAATAGGGAAAAGTTTGTAATCAATAAACTCAAGTGTGCATGTCTAAAATCATCTTTTGCCTTTGTCTATGATTTTTCACTTCTATAATTATGTTTTATTTGTATTTCTCTATCAATAACACGTCACAAACAACTAAGATAAGTATGCAATCAACATGTTGGAATGCACTATGCCACCATCCACTTACAACAAAACTATGCAAATTATGTTTTTGTTATTAATTCTAATCTTGATTTTTTAAAATCACCTCTTCTTCTAATTTTCACTCTCAAATAATAATATCAATCAATGAGTATATGTGTGTGAGCTAAACATATTTATTATTATTATTTTCCAAAAATAACAATTTTTGTATTTAGCATCTTTGTCAAAATCAAAATAGTATAATATTGTACATATTTAGCATTATGATATTCTCTAGTTTGATAATTATAATCAATTACAATTCGTTTTTAAATCAAAAATAGGGTAAAACCAAATGTATCAAGGTACTCGTTTTCTGATTTTGTTCTATTGTTTCAGATTTTATTTTATTTTTAAACAATAAACTCTTTGCTTGTCATTGATTTTCAATTGCTTTTTTCTCTTTGTTTTCATATAGACTATGTTCCAACAGTTTTAAAACTCATAAGTGTTATCATTTTAGGCAAATCAATCTTCATTTTTACTTGAGACATGGTGTTATGGATACTACCCAAATACTAAATCCATTAGACAACACTATATGTGAATTTTAGTTTCCATGTACCTCACAGTATATCATAAACACATAGGTTTTATTCTTCAACCATAGGAAGGCTTTGACCATTTATTCTTTTACTGCACCGTTAAGTGATTAGCCTCAAGAATTTACTCTTAATGTACCTCAAATATGGGATAGTGAAAAAATAGTTATAGCAGAATCCTTTACAGTTAGTGCATTCAAAACTATTTTCACTATTTACAACTAGGATTGGTATATCTAAGATCCTACAAAGCAAACACACCCTGCCTACTTGCACCCATTGATATATATATTTTTTGGTATGATTGGTTGTTTATTAACATTAAGCTTGATAATTTCCATATTTAATATATTTTAGGTTAGAAAATCTAAAATGGACTCTAAATATGAAATGCCTAACAATATTCATCTTTTAGATTTAATCTTCTCTAGCAATGTTATACCTTATGCTTATGATGATGAATGGACTAATGATCATAATTATACAATTTTTAATGTTTCTTGATAAAATAGATATGACTATGCTTATGAAATTAAGATGAATGGTACAATAGTGAGGAATATAGTGAAGACAAAAATGAGCTAACTAAGCTAGAAATTGTAAAATCGATTCCTCCCTTGTATTCCTCATTTCATAAAAACAATAGAAAAAGAACAAACTAATAATGCATATTTCCTCTCTCATAATCTCTCACAAGAATGAAAACAAATAAGTAGTACACATTGTTTATCTATTAAATTTTCTAATGCATTACATCACATTAATCAATAAAGCTTAAAAAAGTATAACCCTTGCATATAAATAACAAATGATACAAGTGAATGTGTTAAGCATTCTCTCTCTTTAGAGAAGTTAGATGATACACATGCAAATTATATTCCATATTCTCTTCTAGATATATTTAATGATATGTAAAATTTTAAAATCTTTCTCCTTTGAATTCACTCCACTTACTCCACAATAGTCTTTGGAATTTTTAAAATGGACATAAGATAGATTGAAAAATTCCAAAGGATGATTTTAATAAACAATAATTTACCCATTTGAGACAAAAAATTACCCTTCTAGCCAGCTAATTTCCTTTAAAATTTATCTAAAAAATAATTCCATATTCCAACAAACATTTTATCCACAAATAAAGGCATACCAAGATAAAAGTTAGGAAGTTATATAATTTTTCAACCAAGTAAGTTAGCAATTTTATGATGCCTAATAAAAGGAGTATTTTTGCAAAAAAACTTACTTTTTTCCATATTAATTTTTTGGCCAGAATTATTTACATATTCCTTAAGGAGATTGTTTAAAACTTTGGCTTCTTTGATAGAGGCCAAGATGATCATATCATCAATGAATTGTTTATGAGTTACAAGATCAACATTAGAAGCAGGTTTAACACCATTTAATATTACTTTAGTTACAACAGACACCAAGGATATACTAAGAGATGTAACAAAGATTATAAATTTAAAAGGAGTTAGGGGGTCTCCTTGTCTGATCCCTTGAGCACTTGAAAATAAGCCAACTAGAGATCCATTAATAAGAATAGAGAACATTGTTTTATAAATGCATGTAGTAACTAGCCTTTGGAAAGAAACATCAAAGTAAACATTTCCAAAAAAATTCAACAAAATCCAATGAAACTCTATCATAATCTTTATTCATTTCAAAATTTAATATTATATTCATATAAAATCTCATTTTAATGCAATGAGTGTCACTTAAGACCACCATATCCTTAACTTAGCCATAGACCTATCTTAGGGTCTATTTTGATCATTTTATAGTTTTTATATGCATCTAGCCCATGCCCAAATCTACCAAATATAACATTGATCCATCACCTAGTCATCTAGGACCCTTTTTCACTCATTCCATCCATTTGGTAATAGTGTGGCCCTTTGGTATATAGTACACTATGCTATTAGAAAAGGGGATAGTGATATTGACCCCCAACCTTCTTTACCCCTAAAAAATATATTTTTGTTTCCTAAATCATCTGAGGGTCAGTGTAGACTCATTTCATGTCTTGACAAGCATCAAAACTCTATATAAATACCACTCTCATTCATTTATGCCCTAGATGGAAAATAGATGCCAATTCTCATGAAAAAACTCAAAAATAGTTGTGAAAAACAAGGTCATTGATCCCTATTTTTTACTACTTCTACATACACCCATCTACAATAGCCCAAAGCTCAAATTACTCAGATTGGCTCATTAGGATCCCTCTTCATGCTATTTAAATTTTTATACACCACACTCAGACTAGTAACTTATCTAAATTGGGCTATAAAAGTGCTCTGACATGCATTTTAGGAAGTAATTGAGTTCTCCTACAAGTTAAGAAACCAATCATAGGCAACATCATGCAACATGAATGGGAAAAGCCTACATGTAACATCTTCATTAGTGACATTCATTAACCTCAAAGTAACTTTAAAAGACTTAATGTGTCCCATTGTCATTCTTCCTCTTGAAGGGAAGAAGGAAGGTAGATACTTCTCTAGATTCCTTGATAAATTGTGCATATCCCTAGGGATAAAAATAATAGATCCAACTAACCAAGGTTGAGCCATAGGGATATTAATAGGTTGGAATTTTCTAGTTGGGGAAGGTAACCTGACATGGTGTATGGTGGGAACAACTGGTATAGATTTAGGCCATTGATGAATTGATAAAGGTGAAAATAAAAGACTAGTTTGGGATCTAGACCTGGTTACTCTCTTGGGTGTCTCCAATGTAACTCAAACATAAGGGACAACCTTTTCTAGGGAAAAGGGACATTGTGTTTCAACCTTCATTCTAGCATCAACTTTATTATTTTTTGAAATAATTTTTATTACACAACATAAATTTAATGAGGTAACATCTAACATTTTAGGATCTCAATGGAGAAAAACAACACTCTAGGGCATGAGTTATAGGTATGGATCAAATAAATGGGTGGTGGAATAGTAGATTGAACATGCAAATTGTTAACTATGTGTGAATGGATGAGTGAAACCTAGAAGAAAGTTAAAAATTAGTTGAGTTGGGTGGATAGAATTTATCTTAAGGTGGCTATATCTCAATAAAATTAACTCTAAAATAAGGAAAGGTTGGGCAAAAAATAAGGCTATGTGGTTTAAAGAAGGATTACTTCATGGTTGGTCCTTTTGTTGACGAGTGTTTTAATACCAATGTTTACAACTAATAGTTGTTGCACACTCCCATATAAACATAGTAGGAGAGTATAGGGAATAAATAATATATTTAACTCTAAAGTCTTGGTTAAATATTACTTTTATCTAGAGTGGCTATTGTACACCCTTATTTAGAATATTATAGCCTAGACTAGGGAGTGTCTAAGGCATTTTTTACTCACACATAGAAGGCTATATCAAGAAAACACTTATGCACACTTAGAGAATTGAAAAAATCAGCCTAATTACATATAATCAATGGTATTTGTTAATTATCTAATAGTTATTTCACATATTTAATCATCATACACCAATACTACAAATAAGGACCTTTCAGTAGCTTTTGCACACTTCAAATTATTTAATCAAATAACACTTAAGTTCTAAGAGTGTTACTTGAGACCACCCATCTATAGCTTAGCCATAGACATATATTAGGGCCTATTTAGACACTTATCTAGGCTTTGTATAGACCACACATATACCTAAACATCCCTAAATTATTCCCATACCTTCACTTAATCATCATGGCCCCTAGTGGCTCAGGTTCTGCCACCTAGACATAAGCACTATAATTTGGATAGTAGCATCAATGGAATTAGTGTCCTAGTTTGGGAATCATTTTCCTTTTCCCACCTTTGGCCATGAATAGATATCTTTAAAAATCAAAAACCACCTGGCGTCATCCTAGACCTCTTTTAAGACCCTTAAAAGCACTATAATAGTATATATACATGAATTTTATCCCTTTATACACTAGATAGAAATCATATGCAAATAACATAAACAAACTCAAAATAAATTGTACACAATCAAGGTTATTAATCCCTATTCTACCCTACTTATGCATACAAACATCTATAGCATTTCTAATCTCATATTACTCATATTTATAATCTCAACCTCTAATCAAAGCACTCAAACTGGTATTCATACTATCTTCACTTACACTTCCACTTGCACCAACACTTAATTGGTGAGAATTACATTGGTCTTGATCCCTCCTTAGAGTATTTGTATGTAGGAAACTCTCATCACAGTGGGGTGTTGAGGATATCCAGCCTACCCCACTAACTTCACACTTGATACTTATGTTAATTGGATATCATAGCAACATGGAGGTTTAGGGTTTACATACAAAACTATTCAAAATAGGTCACCTACCAAGAGTCAAAACTCATGCATACAAAAATTATTTTGGTAGACTTAGACACATTTACACCCAGAAGCTCAGAACAATTTTTCACAAAGGACACTAACATTACAATAATTACACTAGTTCCATTGGTGTTATTATCTAATTAAGGTGCTACTATATAGGAAGGGTTTTGACCCTTGGATCCTATCCATGACATTCATCTCAAAACATGTCCTATTTTATAGCCTCCAAATCTCCTATCTGAATTGATTTCCAACTAAGTATTTGTTACATCATTTATTATTATTTTTATAAAGGTCAAACTAGGTCAATTCTATTACAAATTAGTGGTTGTATTTATTTCATATTTTTACTTTGATTTACTATATTTAGACCCTTTAACAACCTAGGGCTTAAACTCCATAACCCTAAAAAGTTAAATCATTTGATGAACCTAACTTACTTTGAGCACATTATTTCAAATCCTAGTGCACCATTAGGGTTTTCCTTCTTATTAATAGAATATACTCAGTTTTTAGTTTTGTAGGATATCATCATGATTATCATGATGGATTCCATTTTCTAATTTTTGGCACAAAGTCTTATGGTTTTTATTACATGTATATTACTTTCCATTTTGAGAAAGATGCACATGTATGTCACTCCTCTCATGGATCATGTTAGATTTTAGCTTATTTTACACATTAGTCCACCCTCTCTTGAGTCCCCATTATATAGGTTTTATTGTTACATGGATTAATTTGAGGTGCCTCTAGTTACTACTTGATGATAGATATCTTAGAGTACTCCTTTTTTTTGCCTCCACGTAGACCGATTAATTACCTTCGCTCACATCTTGCCTCTTCTACTCACCCTTGGCAAATAGTAGATCCTAAAATTTGAGATGTTACTAGATTGAATAAGATGCTCCCTCTACCTATAAAGGAACAATGTAAACCCACCATCCCTCTTCATCCATAAAACACTACAATACATCCTATGGATTAGCACATAGCATTTGATTTTGTGGATTAGTTGAGATAACACTGGTTGAGATCTCCATATTGGAATTACTTCAATAAGAAACTATTTTCAAAGATATTATTTTTCAAACATTGAATTATACATCTTTGCCTCATGACACAAATCCATATTAGTTTGAATATATCATGAACATTATCAAGGATGTTGAACACTAATAATGGTCAACTATTTAGACATGTTTTTTTTTCAATTCAAAAATTACGGTTACACATGGCATTATGATAGACAAAGGTTCAAGTCAAAACTTAATTACAATGTCATTTATTTATAATAGAGGGTATATCACCAAGACCTACTTGACACAACCATGGCTTTTAAGAGTTATTAATGTCTCACACAGACACCTATCAATGATATCACATTTCCAATCAACATAGGTCCTAATACCCTTTTAGTATGGTTTTATGTATTTTGAAATAGCATAACTATATATAATACTTGGATGCCAATGGTTAAATAAAATTAGAGATATCCCTTCCACAATACACTAATTTATTAAATTTTTGCTTGATATAAAATTTTATACTGTTATCAGCTCACCTTATGAGTTACTTATCCAACATCAAAATAATGTGATATATTACCTAAAGTGTTTTTGTAATATAAAATCATTCAAATTCATGTGGTATTTTTTATATTTTCACTGCCTACAATTGTTAAATCTATAGATCTACTTTCTATATTTATATATCCTAGAGCTACAACTCATATAGTTTCACCACGAAGAGTTATAATACCTACTCATCCACATTGAAAAATTTCATATCAATTATTATATATATTCATTATAAAAAAATCTTCAAAGAGATCAACTATATAATTAATCATTTGAACTAATACACATGTTTATTTACAAAATATTAAGATAAGTCCCTTAATTCATCCATTTTATGAATCCTTTTGGGATGATGATTTAGGTTACTACATAGCTTGATATCATATCTTAAATACTTATAGTGACATATCTAACTCCTCACATTCATACCATGACACCCTTTGAGACATATTTATAAACTATGATACATCTCAGAAAAATTCATACTATACATTTAGATAGGTTTGTTAGTTAGCTATGTTAGCCTATCCCCTGTGCTTCATCAATATATATTCAATTGTATAAATATTTATTGACTATTTATCCATTTGGTTCCTTATTATGTGTTGTGATTTTAATTTGTCTGCTTCTTAAAATTGCACCTTTCCTCATTTTTCTTATATATTTGACATTATTGCTTTATGTTTGGCTCACATTTACATTATTCTATCCCCTTGGTTTTTATTATTTTCCATGTTTTCATTTCCATTTCCCTTTGATTATTGATCCCATCCCAAGAATTTAGTAACATCCCAATGATGAAAAATATTTATTAAAATCTTCTATCCTAGCATGCACTAATTTATAAAGGATGTTGTAGGTTGTTTAGAATCCTCCTCTTCTTATTTCTTCAAGATTTTATTTACTTGGATTGCTTGATTGCCTTATTTATTTCCTCTTAATTTCTTCCCTTAGATTCTTTCTTGATTTATTTATTGAACCTTACTTCTTCTTTCTTATGTCCCTTGGCTTCTCTCATGTGTTATCTCCTTCCTCTATAATATCATTAAAATGTAAAAATAAAAAATAAAAAGATAAAAGCCAAAAAATATTTTCCTTTATCTTTTTTGATGGATATATATCATGCTTACTTACCTATGTTCGAGCTTTACATATGTGTGTTACACGTGTATCTCATGGTATTTTTTGAGTGGTTCAAATGTAACATATGTAGGTTACATATTATCATGGACATAGATGTTATGCAACTACATTTATACCCACACCTAGAGGCATTCTAAAAATGGTGGCATGCCTTATATTGGGTGTATTTATTTATAGTGGGTATCAAGTGATATCCTTCCTAGATACAACTTATCATATATATTTTCTTATATTGATTGCACGTATCTTGTTCTAACATACATCTTGTGTGACATCTAGTGTTCACCCCAAATTAGATTCTAAGACCTAATTAGGATAGATGATTGAAATTAAGAAATATATCATACAAAAATGAAAATACATAATTATGATATTTATAATTTACTATAAAATAAAATAATACCAAAGTGATAATTGAATTAGGCTATGAAAATTAAGTATAATGGACAAGAAATAATCACAACTTATTTTTATTTTGAATATCTAAATATAAAATCTAACTATGTAGATTGTTTATCATATATTCCTAAATTTTAGGCTCCTAGGTAGAATCACACTTTATTTTATGGTGATTTAGTCTAACCTATTCATACTCACATTGGGTAGACTCATGTTTCCAGGTGTGACTATATTATTCCTAGTCTAACTTGTACAGGGTTGCACAATTTGATTTTTATGTCACTAGTTCATTGGCATATTTCTTATCATCTAATATGTTTTATTCATTGTTTTGATATGATTTTTTTAAAAATTGTTGTTATATCCTATTTGAATTGTATTTTCATTCAAAGTGAATAAAAGGTTGTGGAATTTAGAACCACTGAAGAGGTATTTCAAAATACATACCACACATTTTGTAATTAGACCTCTATGTAGTCTTTAGTGAGTGTATATGAAATATATTAAGTAATGATTTTTAACCTCCCCTTTCTTATAATTTATTATGCAACTACATGCAAGCTAAAACCTTCATTTGGTATACAAGGGTAATGAGAAAACAAGGTAAACAACTATTTCATAATTATACAAGATATGAGTCAATGAATCTAAACTTGAAGTAGGAGGAATGATGAAAATCAGTGCTTATATATGCTCTAGATATTGATTATTAATATTCTAATTTTTTAGTATATTCTTAATCTCTTAAAATAGCTTAATGTGACTTATATATATAGGGTGTTATAGGAAAATTTATTTATGTAGGACTATTTTATAAGTGATAATGAGAAAAGTGAAATGTGAAAGATTAGTGGTAATCATAAATATGACCCAGAAAGGTAATAAAGTCATATCCACATAGGATGCATGTCTACCCAAGTTAAACTAGGGTAGAATGAGAATCTACCTAGGGAGAAACAAAGGATCGGATCTCAAGGAGGAGTGTGAAAATAGATGAAATTAAGACTAGGGGTGTTAATAGATAAATTCTAGTAGGTTTTAGATGTGATTTTAAGGATTAAGTGATAAATGGAGACTAATGTAGGGATGAGTAGTCCAATAAATATGCATATATACACAAGTAGGCCAAATATGATAAATGAGGGATAAAAACTATAGAAAAGGGTCTTGTACCAAATTTATGTGTCTACATATTTCCCACACTTTAACATGGGTATGTTAGTTTGAGTGAATGCATGCATGCATAATAGTATAAATATTAATAATATGAAATGTGTGACTTCACTTAGGAAAGAGTGAAGAGATTTGATACATTACTCAAATTAAGCTTCCATTCACATGGGCTTTCTGGTGCACCTGAAATAAGTTCAAATTTCTATAGTTAATCAATGTTCATGATATATGTTTGAATTTTAAATTTTGAAATTTAAAAATGTGCCTATGAAAATAGATAATTTAAAAATGTGACTATGAAAACAAATCATACGAATTAATACACCCAGATAGAACTTTCCTCAAATACCATAATAAAATACTTCTAATATTAAATTTTTGATAGGTGATGTAAAATAACCAACAATTCTTTGGGAGTCATTAGGGCCCATTCCACTTCTTGATTATGGAAGAACATAAATAAAATTCAAAATCACTTAATTCCTAATTAATCCTTGATATACTCTCCCCTTTTGAGGTGAGATATGAAGACCTATATTACAATCACTCGTATTAGAAGATAAATTTAATTATATCATATGTTGGGAAAATAATATAGTTAAAGAATCATTATCATGAAACATATGTAATGAAAATGTGAATATTTTATATCATCATTGTGTTCACATAAAATAATTAGTATCTATTCATGCCCCATAGTATCATGTAGAAGTGTCATATAATGTACGAAAGATAGTATCATATCAAGTACAACATAAAAAGGTATGATCCCCCGTAAGGGAAATAAATATGGGAAAATTTGTTGGGTATTTTTTTGTATAGCATACATCATGTGTCACACAATTGCTCAACACTTAATATTCACCACACTAGCTCATCATGCAAATCACTTGTACACAAAAAGAGTACCGAGTCATAGTTAGGGTTTTTATGTGGATGTGTCATATGTCAAATCTACCTAATAATACAATAAAATCACAAGGATATACTTATTCAATCATATCATACATAAGTATATAATTATCCAAACAAAATTTATAACCAAACTAAAGTTAATAAAAGTGCATTGTGGTTAATATAAAAATATCATTGTTAACTAGAACTAAGCTAACACAAATACTATTATTACTGATAAACCATGGACACAATAATTACCATAAACAAGGATTGATATTTCTTGATATTATATATATATATATATATATATATATATATATATATATATATATATATATATATAACATGTACATAAATGCCTTATTCAAAATGTAACTCATAGGTTTTGTACAAATTGTCATTATATATATCACTAATATTCTAAGTAAAACTGATTCAAAAATATAACACAAAGACATAAATATTCTCTCTAATCCTTAGAAATTTATAGGATTCAAGTACCACCTTTTAGTTACAATTAATATTCACCTTAAATGATTCACAACATCTGTTCACAACTATTTGTCCATAACTAATTTACATTGAACATCTTGACTAGCCTAACTCCTAGATATATGTCATGTTGTGTTATATTATCTCACATGTTTTTTGTCTTAGTGTTCTTGTCAATTAATGTTATCTAAAATCTTGGATTATATATCCTTATTTCATGTCCCTTAGTATGCAAAACCTTATTCCCATTCCTTGCACTCATTATTTTGTGCCTACTTATAAGTTGTTATTGGCATATTTCTTTACTTTGTTAATATTCTTATTGAATGCTCATGTGTTTCTTGGTACATTATTGTATCCTCATTTTATTTTTATAATTTCACTTTTCCATACTCTAATGTACTTTTAAAAAATTGGGGATTTAACTATTATTCTTTTCCTCCTTCATATGTGTGATTCTTTGAAAATGTGATGTCGTATGATCTTCTAATATAATATTTTGCACTCTTATTCTTACCCAAAATTGAGAATCAACATCAACCCATGGTAAATTGATTCCTTTCCCTCAAAAAATAATTTTATCACTCTTTGATCCTCTAAAACATTGGGCCCATCTCTCATAATCTATCCTTCAGAACTCTCCCATCTCAATAGTGTAGCTTGAATCACCTGTATTGTAATACTCATACCAATACTTAAGTTTTTGAGTGTGTTTAATTGATTAACCTATTATTGTATATTTTATTTTATGGCCTATATTTTAGGGCCTATTCCTTCAAAATTTTCAAATAATATTCATTATTCATATATTACTTTTCACTAAATAACTTTTAATATCTTTTCTATGTCTCTATGTTTCTCCTTAAGGCACTCTCCTAGTTCAATACTTACTTTTGGGATTAAAGTTCACTCAGCTTTATCCTTGGTGTGAAATAGCTTTACCAAAATTTTATTATGTTTCAAGAAGCCATGTATTTCTCACTAATGCTTTCCACATGAACTATTGAAATAGTTTGTCTACTAAGTCTACTTTAGTTTGAAGTTTAGCATGAAAATTTTCATAGTTCTATAACTAGTGATTGAACTCTATCTATGATTTTAGTAATTCAATTTTCTATTACTCTATGAACTTACCCTTGTTATTTTTTTAAAATAGATGGTTGACCACAAAAGTATGTTTTATTTGTCATTTTTCCTTTCAAATTAACCTTGTTCACTAAGTTAGGATGTTTTTTGAGAATTTGATAGAAAATATTTAGAGATTTCAGCTCCATTACTATTAGCTTATGTTTTATTTAGTGCATTTATTTTTAACTTCCTTTGATTATTTCCTTTTACTTCTTATGATTGAACTATTTATAACATGTTGGTGAAATACTTTCGTACCCATTTGAGCTATAGTGTAAACCAATATTAGACTTCATATAGTTTTATTAAGTCCACGTGAACTATTACACATTCCCCATCCATGTATATGGATCAAAAAAATTCACACAATGAAATCATATCTCAAAATATGGTTCATCAAGATGGCTGTCAAAAATTAATGGCATGTGCTCATGCATCTAGACAAATATGCTATCCTCATACTTTCTACCCCACATGACTAATTTTTAACATCTATATTATTCTATGTATTATATCATACTTTTTATCTCCTCTTAAGCTACCCATCTATGTACTTAAGAAAAATTAAGAGTAGGAAGTGGCATATAAAATTCTTCATGGTATTGGTGGTACTTGTAATGAAAATAATCAAGCTCCATTACCTCAAATGCCATTCAAACTAGGAAGGATTAATTTCAAAGTATGGCTAGCCTTATAGACATTAGCAACATATATGCCTCCATTCAATCTTGATGACCATGATCTTAGGCTTTAGGATCCAAAGGGAAATGTGAGAGCACTTCTAAGATTATTGATGGGAAAATTATAACAATGTACAACCACCATCCTTATACTCATGGTTGGATATATTTAAATTAAGAAAGTGTACAAGAAGTTGCAAGGAAAATATAAGTTTCATGAATAATAAATTCACCTTTGAGTCAAGAACATCCATAAGAGATTGAGGATATGCTTAATGAATCTACATCCCATAATGTTTCACCTAATACATATCCCTATCTAAATAATAATGGGATATAAGGACTCCCTCATCCATTGACATCTCAAAGGATGATCTCACCTCCAAAGGTAACACTTTCCCCATATTCATATTATTTCCATTCTCTTTCTTCCCTACATGTTTTAAAAGTCTTTAATAATCAATAAGTTACAATTTCAGAACTTATATTAAAAAATTATGAGAACTCATCCTATTTATCCTTCCATGGCCCCATTATAATATGCACCATTTTTTTAATACCTAAAACAAAAAATTTAATCCTTGTTGCTCCAAATAAGACTACCCAAATTAATAAATAATATACTAGGAATTTGGCCCCTGGGATAGGAACTCATATCCCTCAAATTTCTTCCCTACATGTTTCAAACCAATCTAAGGCTATTGTTCAAGTAGGATTTTCTCCACTTCCTTGTATCATATTAAGTATCTCTCCTTTGTTTCTCCTCACAACAACATTAGATAGATAATTCCCTCTCAAGGTGGTATAACTTCATCCCAAAGCTCCATTACTGACATTGAACCCATTATACATCTTTCATTCTTCAAAGGCCACTATCATGATCGGGTTTCCTATCATCATGTTATTTATAAACCAAATGAACCTAAAATAAAATAAAATATAGCATTGTTTCACTAATAATGCTTGAGAAGGAAAACTTACTTCTATTAGAGTTACACATCCAATCTTCAAATGTTAGTTGTCACTCCTCCTATCACATCCTCTATCCTTGATACTATTATAAATACTCTTAAATAAGTGTTAGTTTGAATATGTAGTGTGAGTTGATTTTCCATAATTATCTCCATGACATTTGGGATTGAGTGGTAGCTAACTCCCTGATACTATGGGATCTTAAACCTATCTATGTAATCATTCTTTTTATTAAATATTGATAATACAAATATTTTCTCTTTAATTTGGTATGAGAAAAATAGAGATTTATTAAGAATTAAATATAAAACATTATGCATTTTTATGGGGCATCTGAGTTTGTTATTTCCCCAATTTTTTATTTTTTATTTGGCATAGGTTAAGTATGAAGGAAACCTCCATTATGATCTATGCATGTGAAAATCACATTTGTCATCTCACTTGCCTATATTTGGTATAAATAGATGAGTTTGGATTTTTTATAAATATTTTTATTCAAGACAACTTCCATTTGAATTGTAATCTACTTATATGTGTGTTGATATTTAGATATGTGATTCATGTTTTAAAAGATTTATTTTTCTAATTATTTTAGTTTTGATGTCTTGATCCATGTATTATTATTGGCATAATCTTTTATAATCATGTGAGTGATCAGTCCCTACATACATATCACCTATTATAAAATCATTCATGAATGTTGAATATCAAGTTTCAATCTACACTCATATAATCTTCACTGTTGAAACTTACAAGATATTGTCAAGTGTTGAAGGTTATCAATTGGTTGGAGTGTTCAAATTTGGTGTTATAATTTATATTTGATATATCCAATTATTAAAACTCATATTATACTACATTGTGAAATATTTTCATCTTTTTTTGCATTTTTTTGTGTGGTGTGTTGAACAATTCTTGTTTGTGTTAACATGTTTGAAAAACTCACATTATAAAAGAAGTTATTTTTTAGGTCATAATAAGATCAAGGTAAACTAATCATGGATTGTTTTCCAAATAGTTTGGGAAATAATAAATTTGGGAGCTAGGGGATAAGATTATAAAACTTTAGAATTTAACTCAAGAACTGAACTTTTACAAATGTAACAAGACAACTTGATGGAGTAACACCTAGTCCAAGAAATGTTTTTAGAGAGAAGTTTATAAATAATGATTCTCTTCACCCATGTTCACACTATGGGAGGAATTTTATAAATATTCATAAATAAGTGTTAGTGTGCACATGTAGTGTAATTTTATTTTCCATAATTAGGTCCAAGATATTAGAGATTGACAGGTAGCTAACTCCCTAATATTATGAAATTTCAATCCTATATATGTAATCATTATTTTGTTGAATATGATTATTTGAGTATTTTCTCTTTCATATACTATAATCCTATCGCTATCATATATAATCTACACTAAAATCATTATTATTGATCCTACTGTCACCATTCCATTAGTCACTCCCATTCCTACCACATCATCTCTCGTGGCCACACAACCCACAAATTTTATTATTAAGTTACCCTACAATGAGGAAAATTGGATAGAAAGTATATAACTTGTAAAGTATCAAAGGAAAGAGATGATTAGAATTGATTAACTTAATTTCTAACTATAGTATTAAAAATTTATAGGAAATATCAAAAGATTTATAAGGAGGAAAATATCTAAAGGGAAACTCTCACTTTATATGATATAGAAGCAGAGTTGTTGACTTTGACTAAAAAGATAAAAAGCAATCATAGAGAACAAGATAAATTTGAAGAATATCTTGAATATGTATTAGGATCAACTATTGAAATGGTCAATGAATCAATTTAAGGAATTAAACATTAAATGAGAAGGATAGAAATATAAACTAAGGCCATGGTCCCCCAAAATATCATTGAAGGAGTTAAAAATGAATTAGAGTATTTATATCAATTAGTGATCACAAATTAACAAGCAAATAATAAGATTTATCTATAACTACAAAAGGTAAAACAATATCAAGATTAAATTACTAATATGGAGACCAATCTTACAAATTTGATGAGGGCGATAAATAATAATATATTTCCTCATATGAATTTGATGGCATTGTTTAATATTTGTTTTTTGTCATAAAATTATTCATATTAGAACTTATCTTCAAGAATGATCTAATACAATTGTTTTTTTCATAAATTCTATTGATGGTTCAACACATAGGATTATGTAATTATTTTGGGAATAAGTTATTCTTTCATTATTTTTTTCAAATAATTAGCTCATATCCCCTACAGAGTTCACACTTTTGTTGATACCTTTTGTGTTAGATTTTAAGAAGATGTTTCTATAGTAAATTCATGGAGGAAATAGTGAGGGCATTGATTTAATATGTTATGACAAATAGAAAATTTAAATGTCCATTCTAGTGAAAGGATCCCTTCACACTCTATTTGCCAATCATGTAGGATTATTGATTAAATTAGAGTCTTTATTTATAGTTCCAATTATTAATTTGGAAAGGATATATGAGGATTACCAAGTATGTAATCTTTATTTTCAAAGTCAACAAGTGAGTTATTCTAAATTTATGGATAAGACCCAATGATATAGGAAAATAAAATATATTTTTGATGAATGTAAGTTTTAGAACATTATTGTAAAAAAATTACATGGTTTAGATTTAACCTAATTTTAAAAAAGTCATTTTAATATTTTCATGTAAGTTAGACTTATAGGTTTGGTAGTTCCTATATACAAATTATATATACACCTCGTATTCACCTCTATTGGAGAGCAATTTTTTACAATACAAGCTTAGCCATTCTTCAAAAAGATAAATGAGTTATTTTGTTTTATCTTTCTCAAATTCTATGTGATTCTTAATATGTTTTAATTATATCAATTATTATATGAAATTCATGTGTGGATTTTAAATTAATAGCTGAGAGGAGTGGAGGAAGGATTTGGAATTTGGCCCATAGGTGGGAAAAATCATGTCAAAATCATGAGGAAGAAGATGAGGATGATTCTAACCCATATCCAAAAGATGTTTTGAGGATCTTCTCAAGTGGTGCTTTCCTCAGCTAGTTTTATTACACTCAATAGATAAGTAAAAGGAGGGAGTTTCTAATAGGCCACAGGTAGAACGGACAGTAGGAGGATCATGGAGATGAAGATAGTTTAGATCTAGGAGGAATAGGGGTATTATTCATCGCCATGTCCATACCTTAGAAGTTTGAATGTCTCATTGGGTGGGAAAGAAGCAAAAAATATGGCTAGCTTACCCTAAATGTTGAAATGATAGATTGTGAGAGGTGTCTGTCCATAAAAACTAGAGTGAAATATTTATTGAAGATAGGCAATAGATATATGGGCTCAAAACTACGTCTAAGAAGATGAAATATTGGTAGAATGCCTTACTTGGCTAAGTTTGGGGCCTCTTCCTACTTCTTTGTTGATGTTTTGAATCTTTAGCCACATTTTGGGACTGGTGGTAGTTGCTAATTCAAGTGGAGGTTAATGGTGGTGGATAAAGGATGCCCCACTAAAATATTTTTTGTTCATGTGGAGGATAAGAGTAATCCACACCATTGTTCTCAAAATAGGTGAGGATAATAGAGGTTTTTCACCTATTTTGGACTTCTATGTGAGATCATGTACTAGTTTGGATTGGTTTCTAGGTTTGGGTTTTTGCAGAAACTTTGCTAAAACCCCTATCTAATTAGTTTTAGGACTTCAAGTTAAGGGGGATGATATATGAATCCTCACAAGGTTATATGGAGTCTGATCTGATATTTATGATCCCTCTTTGTGGGTTATGGTATGGTTGAGTGGGTATATATGCTCACTTGTTGCACTCACGTTCTATGGAGGATGTGCAAAAACTTCATTAAAGACTAGATCTATGGGGAACTATATTCAGGTATACCATATGCTTCATAGAGGTTGCAAGATGGGGTGTCTAGTCGCCAACTTAATTGATCACCTTATGCCCACTTGGATAGGGAAGGCATGGTTCCATGAGGCTAGTTTTTTTAAGACTTGGGTAGTTTTGTTGGTCACAAACCAAATCTTTTGGTCAATTTTAATTATGGTAGATAGAGAAAACCACATCAAAACTTGCCTTATTAGAGTGGATACAAAGGATTCCACCCTTGTCTCTTCAAATTTTTGGGGTTTATCCTATAAACTATGTGTACTAATTATGTTTGGTTGAAAAGCCTTATTTTATATCAATTTGTAGATAAATTGTTGAGGATGATTTGGATAGTTCTTTGTTGTTATTTAGCTATTGTTTGGCTTAGTTGGAGGGAAATCCCACTTGTTGTGATTCATTTGCATATAGGATGTGTGGAGGTTCTAAGGAGGAAAAATATTAGTATAAGAGCTTATACTCCTAGTGGGCTCTTTTTCTATAGAAAAAGTTCTAGGGAAGTTCTAATGAAGTGCATCCATTACTTACGTTTCATTGAGAAGTAACCGCCTTGTTTGTAGTAAGATTGTGAGAACCTTAAAACCCTCTTAGTGTTATGGTTGTGGGATGCTTAAAACCCTCTTGTTGTTTGAATTACCAAGGTTGTGGGATCCTTTAAACCATCTAGCTATTCTTTTTATGGTTGTGGGACCCTTAAACCCTCTTTTTGTGCCTTGTAAAGGTTGTGTGATCCTTCAAACCATCTTGGTTATGGGTCCATCATTAAAACCCTCTCTTTAGTTTTGGGTCTAGTAATCAAAACCCTCACTTGTCCAATTCATAATTTTGGGTTCCAAATCATTTACCCCATCTAATAAAAATTAAATCATATTCTTAATTAGTTTGGTTTGTTTTAGTGATTAAAACTTCTATCTGTGATTTTCTAAATGAATATGCATGCTAACTAATTTATCATAAGTCAAAATTCATCAAGTGGATTTCAAAATAATTTATTTGCATTAAATTTTCCTCAAAATCTTCCTTGTATTTATTTAAATTTAAGTAATAACTAGAATTAAATGAATATTGGTTAAATTTTAGAGTGATTTTCAAAAGGTTGATATTTTTAAAAAGTTATAACTACCAACTTAGAAACCATTCTTCTCTACCCTATCTTTCCTTCTCTTTTATGTTTATTTCAGTTAAGGCAAAAAAATACACTTGCATCATTATGAATATATATGTTTAGTATAGTTTATTATATTGGTTAGGTTGAATAAATCAATCATAGGGGGAGTTTTGGGGATATAATAGGAGAATATATTTCTTAAACATTATTCTACCATTTAGTTATTCATAAAATTTTATACCTAAAACTCATTCTCTAGGTTACATTTTGGGATTCTAAAAAATAGGGTGAAAACCCATTCATCTTGTTGGAGATGGTCATAAAGATACATAAACAAGAACCATATCCAATAAATGTAGGGATGGATTTAGTAGCTTATTTAGGGATGGGATTCCATTGTTTTAGTAGCAGTGAACCTCTATAATCCCAAGAAAAAAAATGAAAATCTCTTTATTATGCCATTATGTAAATTTATCTATTGAAAAGGGAAGAGAGAAACATAAAATTAAAATTGATGGTGATGTACTAAGTAGGGAATGGTTGGAATTGGGTTATTCCTCTACATGAATACAACATGGATCTAGTAGAGTTATAATAAATTTGGAAACATGATATATGAGAAAATGTATGAGGTTAGATATAACTCAAATGTGGGAATGGAGTTAGAGTATAAATTACAATCCTAGAGGGTAAAAAAATAAGAACCACATAAGCTTTCAACAATTACATAAAAATATTTTAGGGTAGTAATGAAGTTGGGTCTAGCACAGATTGGTTTTAAATTTCAAGTTCTTTTTTTTTTTTTGGTACCCTCTTTTGGATTATAAAGGTAGATTTAATATTATTTTAAGGGAAGAAATTTAGATAATTTTTTATCTTGAATAAAATAGGGGGTTTTACCCCCTCTTCAGGGAAAAATGCTTTGCCTATAGATTTTAGGGTTCTTTATGAGAATTCAATGTTTCATTAGTATAGACCTGAAAGTTCATGGATTGAAGTTAAAACTCATATTATTTGTTATCATAGTTTGAGAGAATTTATATGTAGAAATCAATGAATTTGAAGGTTTACTTGCATCTTTCCAGTGTTTTTTAGTAGCATGTATTATGTTAAAGCTAATGTTTTGATCTGTAGTCTTGAAGTTTATCATTCAAAGTGGTATTATAAGATGATGGTTGTAAGGTTTTTTAAATGTTTTTTTTTTTTTTTTTGTTTGTTTGTATCCTTGATGTTTTATGGTCATGGTACTAATTTGTTCTACAACATTTTTTTAATCTAATTTGATGAGACTTTTTGTTCCAGTACTATGGGTGTGTATCTTGATGCTTTATTTTAAAGCATTATTAAGGAGTTGAATTTTTTTATGGATAGTTATTTTGAGATATTATTTCATATTTAAATTACTATCTTGTCCTTTTGTCTTTGGGTTTAAATATTTTGAAAAAATATGAATATAAAGGGATGAGGGACCCCATAACAGTCCTTTACCGATCAAAAAAAGCTTTGTCTTCTATACATATCAAAATAAATGGCCATGATAACATGAAGATCGTGCCCAAATGGGATCAGGAAAGAGCCTATTAACAACATATTTTTCAAATGAATGGTATTTTCCCTTAAAAGAATGATAATGATAGAAACTAAATGGAAAATGGAATAATCGCTTAACTACCAAGTGTAATAAATAGGTATAATTATTAGAATGTATGCTTTAATCTATAACTTAGATGGTTAGGTAGACTATAATTTTGATTACCTTGTCTTAATGGTAAATGCCTAGTATAAAATAATTCCTCGTATTTTATCCATTTAGGTGCTTGATTGATGAATAGAGTAGCTTGTATCATCCTTAAAATATCTACCTTCAAAATTCACCCACTTTTTGAAATTATTGGCATGATTATCATTTGAATATCAACTTTTTCTCTCTTCATATCCATATGCATTCTAAAGCTTAATATAGGCTCTAAAGTATTTAAACTATTTAGAATTGGTGAAGATTTCATCTAAATGTCTATGTGAAGAGGATATGACTCCTAGAAATTCAATGATTTATTTATTAAGAATTAATGCATCTAATTTGTCTAAACCAAAAATATCTAGAAATGTTTACCTAAGATATTTCCAATAAGCTATACATCTAAACAAATGGATTGCTTTGGAATAATAAATAGATTTTTGAAATATAAACATGCCACTCCTTCCATTATTCATAGATATCTACATTACATTTATTGAATGGATGGAATCAGCATTGTGGATCTCATATGATGCCATAAGGCATTTATTATATGTTCACATCATTTAAATGTTTGAAAATAGTTCATGCCTTTAGATCTGGGATGATCTAATGACTTGAGATATTTTTTGAAAACTTTCATAAGCTTTTAAACTCAGCTCACAACTGCTATAGAGATATTTAAATATTCAATTTATTCTATGCTCCCCATTTTTTTGTAGCTTTACACTTTATTATTGAATTTTCAACTGACAAATATTGGATAATGAGAAGGGATTTATTAGATCAATGGCATCATAATTTTTTAGGCTATGAAAACATTTACCTTTTTCTAAAATAAATATTATCATCATACCAAATATTATCCAACAATTTGAGATCTTTGGTGTACTTCTAAACCTTGAAATTTGCTAAGGTAAAAGAATAAAAGCATCGAGCTTGAGCATTATATAGCCTAGTGAGTAGTAGATGTTGAAAGAATAGTTTATTACATGGAATATGATATTTTGTGATACAAATAACTATGAGAAGTTTGAGTATCCATAAAATATATTGTTATAACTTAGAACACTAAAATGCTATAAAATTTAGCTACTATCAAAGAGAAACTTTAAGCTTATTATCTTGAATGAAGCCTTAAAGGATAAAATATAGATATTACGGTATATTTTATTTAATAGTGTAAAAAATTAGAACACCCTCATCTAACATATGAAAAAACACCTATGTGACTATAAGGCAAATAATATCCTTCTAGATATTTAAAATCATCATTATAAAAACATCCCTCAATTGTACAACATAAGTGGTACTAATCTTCCCTTTTGGCCCATATGGTAAATGCACATTGCTCTGCATATATCTTCAAGATGTCAAATATCATTTTTATAACATCTATTAGTAGTTCTAATATCTCATGAATATCCCTTAGGCTGATTATCACTGCCACTTTATCCCCATTAACCACCCACTTCAATGTGTTAGTGTGTGTCTCCTACAAGTAAAAAACATGACAAAGAGATTTGCATCTATGAGAAACCAACATATATCCATGATACCCTTGAACCCTAAATTAAAGATAAGAAATCTATCCAAATTTAATAATTTGGATAGTATATTAAGTATTCATGAGGCATCTATAGTTTGCATAGCTAGACTCATCTTTGATCATGCAAAACATAAAACAATAGTATCTAATGAAACTCAGGCTAGACTAAAATATGAAAAATACAGGTTAATTAAAAATTACACTTATTTACATATTTTTAACTCCATCATCAATGTTTCCAAGACATGATTACCTTTTATTAATTTTTCACGTCATTTACCTTTTGTTAATATATCATTGGCCATTTGTACATTTTAAACTATTGTGACCATATGAAAATATTACCTTAACCTTCTTATTTTTCCAAATTCACCAAAACAAATTGACATAACATCACTAACCATCTTTCACAAATGACTACACTATCCATCTAACTTGACATCATTAGTAATGGTGTAATTTCCTACCTATAAAATGTCATTGACCATTATGTAGCTGTGCAACCCTACTAATTTCTCCAAGAAACATGAATTCATCAAATCAATACATTGACAAAACCCCATTATTCCCCATTTTATTCTCTACATTTTTATGTATTTTGGAGAATATTTCACTAATAATATTTTCCTTGACACCCTTTTTTCCTAATATGCACTATCTAACCCCCCAAATTTAAGTACAAAACCTACCTCAATAATCAATGTGACTAGTCTTAGTGGTGCTCCCTTATGCTTGCATCCCCTTCATTTGACCATCATCTCTCTCACACTATAAATGGTTGTTTATAATCTTAGAAACTTACAAAAATCAAATTTCCAAAATAACAAATGTAGGGCCTTGTTCCCCTATTTATATCCCCTGAAATCAAATTTTCAAACATTCAAAATATATTGGTCATATCTTTTCAATCATAACTCCTATCAAAAAATTAAAAGAATAACAATAATCCTAGTGTCATAAAGAATTTTATGGTACCAATGGAATATTTTCAATTTTTTTTTTTGGAAAATAACTTAGTTTACAAGCCTTCTAAACCTGTCTGAGCACCACTTTGGCATTTTACACCATCAAAATTCTTAAAATCGGCCAAGTAAATAAAGATACATATGTATATTTATTTACTTTCATTTATCTCATATCTAAAAAAAATTGTTGATTTAACTAAGAACCTATCATCAAGAAAAAAAGAGATGAAAAAATAACAGACCAGAGAAAACCTCCACAATGGGATAAAAAATCCAAAAGCAAGACAAGGCTCAAACCCATCAAAATAAATAGCAAGATGTTAACCTATTGACAAGGATCTTGGAAGACCAAAAAAAATTAAAAATAACATATAAAAACCTCCACCAATAGATGAAAAACACCAATCACAAGTCAAATTAGCTAATGATTTGAGAGTAGAATTTGGATCCAATATTTATAACTAATAAAATTAAAGTATTTAACATAGTTAATGGTAGTTAAAAATAGAAGCAAATAGGGGAGACTGAAAGGGAGAATTACATAGGCCATTAATCATAAATGTATATAATATTATTCATAAACAAAAAGGAAACCAGGTACCCAAGACTAGACTATTCGATCAAAATCACTTCCTATGCATATTCCATTCCAGTCACCTTCATAATAGCAAAACTAGATTCAAAAATTGATTTTAAGCCATCAGGTTTTTCATCCTTCTTAATGCAGTAAAAAGGGAGCTCGATCAAAAAATCCTTATACAATTGGGTGACCAACTTTTCAACAAGAAATGCTTGGCCTTTATTGATTATCAGTAAACTTTCCATAATCAGGGGTATATGATCCATCAAAAACAAACCAATGTAATGCATTAAAGTCTCTAAATTCATGTGCTTCTCATGAAGAGATCATAATCTAGCTATATTTGAGATAATATTAGCTCCACTAATTATTGAGCCATGTCAAATAAATTCCACCTCCCCACCGATTGCTTTATGTCAATTATGAGAGCCTTACTAAAATTTCAATGTCTTTGTTATCTACCTCATCCATCTTGTTGGTTGCATTCCATAATTTTTCCATCCAAATTTGCATAAGAGGGTTTTAGATCTCATTATCAATGTAGGATGTAAAGTTATTAACATTTGTCTCCCCCATTAGCCAATGTGTGGGGGTTAGGATCCTCTAAAATAACACTTTTACCCTTTTTCATCACTACCAAAACCTTGATTTAATAACTTCATCATAGATAGTTACCTAAAAATAGACCCCAATATCAAGCCACCTTCATATAAATTAATGAAATCACAAAGCTAGGGGGATATAAAATAGGTTGGTTGTTAATTCACTCAATAATAATTTATTCCTCATTATGAAAATTGATGGATAAGAATAAGTAAAAAGAGATAAGAGTTATCCTCCTTAGTAGGCATCACCTACTATTAGCTTATGTACCTTAATGGGAAGAGGAGGATTCCACACCAAATAATTAACATTCTTACTTTTCTTAAGATGGACCTATTGATGTGGGTTTTATACACACCACATATTCTTACAGTAAACATCCTCTTATTTTAGGACTGATGAGAATTCACTCCAAGGCATGATTTGTGGGTATTAGTTTTGTAAATAACCACATGGTTAAATAATGGTGAGCACAGTGGTTTTCTATCTTGGATGGTTCATATATGACTCATATCTAAAATCTAATATAAATTTCTAATAGGTAAGCTAAGGTATATAGATTGATCTAAAATAAGTTGAAACTATTTAAAAAAATAAAAGGAGGGAAAGGTAGTGTTAAAAACAAGGGGTTATATGATTCATATTGAATATTAAACCCTTTCAAGCTTATTAACTATATTTATACTAGGAACATGTCACTAACTAATGTCTATTGTAAGCTTATTGCTAGAACATAACACAAAAAGCATAGTGAATATTTTGAGGGAATAATTACAATATAATCTAATTACCATAATCAAAAATGAATTTTTAAGCACAATCAGTTTACTAACAAGATGAAAGTATGACCTAAAATCCAAGGAATGATAAGACTAATGCATAGTTTAATATAATAATTATATTTAAATCCACTTGCCATGTGAATTGAGGAATAATTAAATAAATGAATTAATAAAAATAAGTAATTCCAAAAGCTATGTAATTTCACATTAGAGGAAGATTAGGTTAATTAACAAAGGTTAATTATAAAAAATGATATGAATTTTTTTAAGTCAAATAACTATTTGACCTAATTGATCCAAAACATCACGAAAAAATTCATAATTTGACTCATGATTAATTATAAAAAGCTGATGATTTGATATAGTTAATTTACCTAATTAGGTATGCACCAATGTGTTTGATAATATGCACATCAAGTGTACAAGTTAATTTGGATAATTTCCATGATTTCTGACGTAATTTGTGTGTTATTGCTATAAATTGATTTGATTATAATTTTGACATGAAAGTGATAAAAATGGAGTCTCTACAATTATATTTCACTTTTTTTAATGTAATATGGAAAATACAAAGTAAAATTAGAAATTTCTCTTCCAAAAAGCTAGTTATGAGGTAGTTATGAACTAGTTTTGTAAACTACTACTATAAATATGAGTTTCACTCATTATAATAGTACTATGTTTTAGTAGACAATGGTATCAATTAAATATTAATATGAAATATATATTGAATTTGTAATTAGTCTTAACATAAATTGGTAAATTTTATGAAATTATGTGCATAATAATTTTTGGTATTTTGCATGCTCATGAAATACTTGTTATTTGGATAAACTATTTGACTGGTCTGTTTTGGGTAGAATAAGGAATTTTTTTATATCATTTATACTTAACCTTAAAATGGAAATCTAAATCATTTGGAATTATCCTTGATTACTATTAAATGGGTATATAAATGAAAAGGCACAAGGGTGATAATTAGATCTATAATAGGCTAATTAGATGTTAAACTTAGATATATGTATACACTAAATTTATTATGCTAAGATAGTCTAAATATGGAAAGTATAACTATGGTAGATATATAAATTATAAGTAAGTGATGGACTTATATTTTTTTGATGTTAATATGGTTTTGGATCTAGAATAGGCAAAAAGTAGGCTAGAAGGAGATTCTAAAATAGTCGTCATATTCTAGATTTCACACTTCTATCTCTCTAAACAGTAACATCAACCTTGGGTGGTTACATATACACGACTATTTGGGTTCATTTCTAGTGGTTGGTATGGAATACTTTTTGGAATAGGATGTGACCACCTAGATACTTCTAGGTTTTTCTTCACCTTTGATTTGGTGCATTAAAATTTGGGTCATGGATAGTCACTCCTTGTGAAATGGAAAAATCCCTAGTTCTCCATCTTCATAGTGACCTTGGTGTAAAATGGGTTAGTGGTCATACGGTCTTAAGATAAATCCAAATACCATGTTTTTATAGGATGTTGCCTACATAATTAATACTTAAAACAGTGCCTTAGAATGATGTAGTTCTCCCCTACATGTTGGATTGTGTGTGAATCATGCAATATGTATAAAGTAAGTACAACAATGACCTAGCTTGTAACATGGAAAATCAAGCTCTTGGGATGATCCTTTAGTAATTCAGACCTATAGATATGCAATACCTATGAATGGTATGGAATTAGGGAAGATTTGTTCAATTGAATGCTTGATAGAGTGATTTTGATAAGTTACCTTAGTCTATTTTATATTTTCTAGGTGACGAATGAATGAGGGTTGATATTGTATTTATATCAATCCCTTTGGACTAATAACTCACATTAAATCACTTATGCCAACCATTAATAAATGTTTCAATTATAAATTAGATGACTTTAAGGCACTAGATACTAGAATTTGGATAGGACAATAATGTTGATATTATTGTCTATCCCAGATGTTAGTATGCAAGGAGTAGGAAAGTAGGTATAGGTTCTAAACTTTAATAGATGGAATATAAATACATTTAAAACATTTTTGGTGAGATATAAGGTTTATTTCATCAACATAAGACTATACAGACTAAGATATATAGGCCAAGGGCATACAGATAGAGTAGATGCAAGACTTACAGATGTGGAAAAAGTATATAACTAAGAATAACAACCAAGGTCTAAGTTTTCCAAGTGTATAATATTAAGGTGTTATATAATCACAAAATATCATCTAAATCTCCCTCCTTTAATCTAGTAATGAAATTCCTAGATTAAAGGAAATGAATGTGTACTTGGGTATGTATGCACACCTCGTCTTTGGGTATGCCCAACTTGAGTAATTTATTGGTGATTGACATAAACTAAGAGCATGTGTAGTATAAAATAAATTCATATAATCTAATTTCAAATTACTTGAAATAGATTTAAATTGAAAGAGTAAGGTTTAGGAGTACACCTGTGTGTTGATGTAACCACTTTTCATAATGGTAATTTTTTTTTAAATTTTTTTATCATTGTAAGGATCTAAAATTGATATTATGACAAATATATATAAATCCTTAAATTTCATATATCTAATGAGATAGATAGATAGAGATTGGAAGTCACATGCGCCCAACTTTGGAGCAAAATTGAGTTACCACCTAGCAGTTGAGATTAGCTCAATCATGTAACCCACTGATACTTATAACCTGGTGAGGATGGATGATCAAGTTCAACCTAAAATTTGGAAAGATTGAGTGATTTTTTAACCTTAAACATATCAAAATTTCAACCAATATTATAATATATTGGCTTAATAAAGTTTGTAAAAGTTTGTGGGGTATCCATATGAAAAAATTTGTGATGTGGTAATAGTCCATAAAAGAGTTTTGAAAACTAAAATTGATTTAGATTTTGAAATATTAGGCACATATTGCATAGCATATGCACCTTATATGTGTCTCATGCTAAAAATGTGTATAACAATAAAACCAATATATATAATTTACTATAACTATGAATCTAAATCATATAACTATGTGCTTTGGCCAATTTGGATAATTGTGTAAGTGTTGAGAACATGCTTCCAAATCATGCCCCCACTATATATGGATAATTATGAAAAACTATTATAAGTACTAAGGTATAGAATGTGTTTCCCAATACATGCTTCTACTATATGTTATAGATGTTGATGAATGTGCATATCCCTACTAAATCTAAGTGTTGTGAATGTGCATAATCCATACTCATACGACATGCTCCCATTGAATCTAAAAACTTATATAAGTACCACATATTGAATGATTGTAGATGTCATGTTTCCAAAGCATTCCCCCACTAAATCTAAAAAATAATATAAGTACCATATACTAAATGAGTGTGGAAAACATGCTTCCAAATCATACTAAATTGTGCCAAGTGTGGAGAATATGTCTATATGACATTCCCCCACTAATATTCCCCCACTTTGAGCTGAGGTAAAGATAGTAAATTTTAGTTACCTCACCTCAAAAGGATGAGACAACTATATAATATGTGAATGTAATCGTGTAGCATATACAAGAAACATGTCTAGGTAAATATATCATTAAAGCACATAGAACCAATGTTATCAAAATTAGGCCTAAGATACATGATAAATATCATGGTAATGTATAGATAGTAATAGTAAAATTTCAACAATATAATCAAACACACGTAAAATAGCACTCAAAATCAAGTCAAAGGGTAATGGTCTAAGGAGATTGAAAACAAGGGGCATGTTCAAATATTGCATAATCCAAGGGTCATGACTTAGTTAAATGTCCATTAAATCAATAATTACATATTCAAATGTTCATATAACAATCAATGACTTATGAAAATTTCAAACAAAATATACATAGGCATGGGGGCCACAATCAAAGGATCATATTCAAATGATTGAACAAGTAAGACAATAACAATGTAAGACATTCAAAGAAGTGCATAAAGTAAATCATAAGCAACTAACATAAACATGTCACAGTAGCCCATGGATCCAATGTATTAGGAAATGCATTCCAAGTGTATAGCATATCAAGTACCCTATGTAATATATAACCATGGATAATAGGCATGTGTAAGTACATATGTAATCTCAAACATGATAATGTAGTGTGTTCATCAAATCATATAACCTATGTGTATCAATATTAGAAAAGTGTATGCCCCCAATGTCCATATGATATGATTAGATGGAAATTCCAACATCTAAAATAAGAATGTATCATGTATCTATTTATACATATATCACCCTCAAGTACAAGTGTGATACCTATGTGTATGTAGGAGTAACTGAGTATGCCATCCATCATCATAGAGCTAACACATGGATGGCAAGGAGCTAATAGAACATGTAAGTGCCAATTGTTTTTTGGTATTTTTAGAATATTTGAAAATTAAATATCATCCTATGATACCATCCAATGGATGGTCATAGATATCTCACCATTATGAATCTTACAAATTTAAGTTGGATCTTTTACATTGTTTTCATCATGATTAGATAGGTTGAAAAGATATATGGCATGTTCCTCCTCACATTTTTCATGTGTAGTATAAGAATTAATTCTATCATTTGAAATATGTATTAATTTGCCTTCCTGAGGAAATTAAATACCTTAATGATTTGGATCATTTTTTTATTCCATTTGGTATAGCTAAAGATTTCCTAGTGTAAGTTCATATGTATATGTGGTAGGCATAACCTAAATCCATGTTTGATTTACTTTAGGACAACAATAAATTGGTATTTTCATGTCTCCCAGGGATTCTTTCCAATTGACCTTCTTTTGCAAGTTTTGTAGATCAAAACCAAGATGCTAAAAATGCTTTATATGGCAAGTGGTTTTTATTTGTGTAGGATTAATATGGTTATGTTAAGAATAATCACCACCCATGTATAATGTAATCATTAAATATTATTGAACAAGGTGATTTTTAGGCTATTTTGAACCTAATTCCTTTGGAGTATCTTTAAATTTAATCTTTTGGTCATTTATAAGATCTTAGATCTTGTGTTTTAAGGTAAAACAATGGTTCATAGAATGCCCTGGGCTTTGGTGATAGTCAAAATAAGTATTTGCATCATATCCTTTTGGTATAGGTTGATGTAAATCAACATTGATAGGAGTAGGGAGAGATATAAGCTAAAACTCTAGTAACTATATGGGTAATGAAGCTAGGGACTTAGGTAAATATGAGAATTGTCTTTTCGATACCTTAGATAACATAGTGTGATTAGGTTTTTGTACTAGTGTGTCATGTTTGGACTCATTAAAATTATTTTGGTTTAGGATTATCTATTTTTTGTACCATTACATAGTTTTTGAAGGGATTATAATTCATTTGGAATGTTTAAAGTATTCCTTGATGACAAAATTTTAAGCATGCATGTAATGTAGATGGAACCACATACATTTTATGTATCCAAGACTATCCCAATAGACTGTTATAGTTCAAATCATTTGGCATAACTTGGCACAAAGTGGGAAATATATAGAGACCCATGGTAATATTTAATGTAATTTGACCAACCAAATGGATTTGTGAATTGCCAAACCTTTGTATGTGCATAATGGTTTTTTTAATAAGGTTTAGTTTAACACCCATGGTGGTTAGGAATTATATGGTATAAATATTTATATTTGATTCATTATCAATTAGCACTCTTTTGATACATTTAATTTGTATTGTCACTTGTATGAACAAAGGAAAATTATGGTCAACAATATATTTAGATGGTAAATTTTTTGTATCAAAGGTGATAAGTTTATAATATAGTTATTGAGATATTTCATGATATTCATAAAATAAAAAGGCTAAATATCACTTGGAATTTATGTCTCATGCAATTATTTTTATAGGATATCCTTATAGTCATTAGACTGATTTTAGAGATCAAGTATTGCAAATTTTGCATGTGTATTATGTAACTGGTCAATAATGTCATATCCCTTAGATTTTAGTTATATGGTATTTCAAAAGGAATTTTGAAGAGAGATCAACTATTGCTTGGTATTTAAAACCCTCTTATTACAAGCATTAGAACAAGGAGGAGCCTAAAAGGACATAAATTTTAAATCCCTTATAGATTAGAATGAGTTAATTAGACACGATATATAACAAGTAATAAGCACTATAAGTTATTGAACAATGAAATAATTTATAGAGGTGTTCATGGTAAACATGATTTCAAATTTATAACAATGAGTAGTAACATAAAAATTATAAAACTTAAAGTGACCTAGGGTTTAATGTTCAAAGATTGGGTTTACCAAATGTTCAACCCTAAAATGGAAATCTAAATGGGTTGGAGTTAGCCTTATATTACTATTAAAGGGGTATATAAAATGAAATGGCATAAGGGTGATAAGAAGATCTATAGTAGGTCAAATAGATGTTAAACTTAGATATAAGCATACACTAAATTTATTATGCTGAGATAGTCTAAATAAAAAAAGTACAACTATGTTAGATATAAAAATGATAAAGAAGTGATGTACTTAGCTTGTTATGATGCTAATCTAGTTTTGGATATAGAACATGAAAAAATTAGGCTAGAATGAGATTCTATAAAACTCATCAAATTCTATATCTTACACCTTTGGCTCTCTAGACAACAACATCAGCATAAGATTACTGCATTGATTCTATTGTCTAGGTTTGATGCTAATATCCAATATGAAATGCCTGCTAGAATAGGATAAAACCGCCTCGATGATCTTGGGTTTTTATTAACCTTTACTTTGGTGCATTTAGATCTGAGTCATGGACAATCATTCCTTATGAAATGAAAAAAACCCTAATTCTCCATCTTCATAGTGACCTTGGGGGAAAATGGGTTAGTGGGCATATAATGTCAAGCTAACCCCAAATACCTCACTATCATAGGGTACTATGTACATATCCAATACTTTAAAGAGGGCCTCAGACTGATATAGTTCTCTCTTACATGTTGGCTTGTGTGTGAGCCATGTAATATGTGTAAATCAAGTACAATAGTGACCAAGCTTGTAACTTGGAAAATCAGGTTCTTTGGATGCTCATTTAGTACTTTAGATCTATAGATGTGCATTCCCTATGACTGGTATGGAAATAGGGAATCTTTTTTCAATTAAATGTTTGATAGAATTCTTTTGATAAATTACCTTTGTCACTTTGGTATTTTTCTAGGTAAGGAATGAATGAGGGTTGATCTTGTATTTATGTCAATTCCTTTTGAGTAAATAACTCATATTAAAAAACTTAGGCTGACCATTAGGAAATGTTTCATTTTTAAATTGGATTAATTTAGGGCATTGGACACTTGTATCAATAAATGAAATTAATGTTGATGTTATTATATTTCTTAGACTTTAGTGTCCAAGGATTAGGAAAGCATGTACATGTTCTAAATTTGAAAAGATGTAAGATAAGTACATTTTAAACATTCTAGAGAAGATAGAATGTTTGTGTCATCAACATAAGACCTGTTAGAATAAGATATATATGCCAAGGGGCATAAATATAAAGTAAATACAAGACTTAAAAAAGTAAGAAAGGTATATAACTGAGAATAATAACCAAGGTCTAAGTTTGTCAAGTGTACAACACTGTGGTGCTATATAATCATAAAATATTATCTATAGTTTCAATTCATTATAGCTCTTTTTTCTTTTTCTTTTTTTATTTTTTTTAGATAGGTACTTCACTTTTGACCAAAGTTCCAGCTGGTTTGGGACACAATTGGGGGCCCAGATCCATAAGTGATCATCTATCACAAGTACCAAATTTACCAACAATAGCCACAACCAACCCAAGAATATCAATGAATGGCCAAAATTGGCTTGATAATACCACCAATAGCCATAAGTGACCTAATAATACCAATGAACAAACACAACTAACCAAATAATACCAAAAATTAGTCATAACTAGCCCAAGAATACCAATGATAGACCAAAACTAGGCTCTGATACCATACTGAGATTTGAACCTAGGTGGTGATTGAAATAACCAATTCACTTTACCAAATCATCCACATCTCATAGGTAATCATTATAGTTCTTAATTATATAAATTAATGAAATCAAATTGAATATTATATATGTTCTTGATTGTTGACATATAATAATTATAATATATATCTTAGGGTTAAAGCATTGGTATATGTTTTATCCATATATTACCTTTAAAATAATACTCTACTCTTTTTTTATTAATTCCAGGACAATGATAAATATTTTAAAGGTTTTATGAATAGATTGAGTTTCACTAGATAAAAATCTTATATTGTGAAAATAACTTAATAAGAAATATATGATCATATTTTAGTCTTTATCTTGATATTTAGTATGGAAATATATTTTAAAATATACAAACTAATCATTAAAAATGTACAAAACATTTTCAAAAACTCTTTATGCTTGCATTAATTTGCCAAAATTCTCCACCCTTTACAATGAATAAGACTTGTGTATATATAGCTTTGGATGGGCACCACCTCATCTTCAAAATTCTTTGCATTTTTATAAAATCTATAAACAAAATTAGTTCTTAATATATCTCAACTTTTCATATACAAAGAATTCTTGGTAACTAAGAAAACATAAATAACTCACTAAATTTAGGCAAAAAAACACTTTATAGTACACAAGTGGCACTATTGGAAATAATAAAACTATAAATAAATGGAAATCTAGTTTAAATAGTCTAACCAATTAGAATCAAGGCAAAGGCAAATGATGTAGAAGTAACTATTGATGAAATAAACATTATGGTATCAAAGAATGCAACTATAGTTGTCACTAAAAAACATGTTTGAGTATGTAGGTGATATAAATTAGATTCAATCTTGGAATACACATGCCCCACTAAAGTATGCACTAATATATATATTAGAACATTATATGTAGTTGTCAATGGTGTAGTTAATGACAAATCTCTTGTTTAATCCACCAACTATCATTGTTATTTTCTCTTTCTTATTGAACATGCAACAAAATCTGAATCAATAGCCCATTAATTTATGATTAGAAAATTGAAAATTATGGGTATCCTCTAGTAGTTTATGTTTTACACTTAATGATAATTTTAAATATTCAATAAGTGTTTGATCCTCATCAAGTTTCTATTTTTTGAATGTGATTAACTAGACAGCTTGAACACCACCTCTAGAAGGAATGTTGTCAATATTTTCCATCAATTTATCTACATAAGTATGGAACAATGTGTCAAAATAGGAATGGATTATAATCTAGCCATGCATTATATATAATAATGGTATAATCATATCTTTTATCAACTTAACTTCCTTGATATCTTGACTTATTAATTGTTTAACCATTTCCTTCATCTGGTTGTTGGATTCGATCCAATCTTTCCTTTTATCACTTATATAATTTTGGGTTATGTTGATATATTCAAATGGGATTAGGATTAGGTTTGGATATGTTTTATCCCTTACTTCCTTAACAACATAATATATCTTAGCATTTTTAATCCTCAAACATTCACTAAAATTGACTGATTCCCCACTGCAACTAAAATTTAAATATTGCCTTATGTATAAAAATTACTAATTTGTATAAAGATCGATCTAATTTTAGACCTTATCAAGTATGTATTCAAGTGCTTCTATTCTATATTGAGACTATAATATCTTACTTTTTTTTTTAGGTCATAAAACATCTTTTTCAACACTCCTCTAGTAGAAGCAACCATGGAAATTGGGTCCTATTGAATTTCATCATGTTTGCCTTGAAGGGTTTTCCTCTTTTTAGTAAATGATAAGAGATCCTATTATTTTATAAATCTAATCATATTCATTCCACTTGACATCTTCCTCTTTATAATATTTTTCAACTAGTTATATTTATCATCAAACTCTATGGTCAGCTTGGGCTCTTTCATAATAACCAGATTTTGCCTGGATAATTTTTGTGTCTGTAAGTGTTAAAACGATCAAGCTATCAAAATAAATTCCTCTGAAAGGGTTACCTAAGAAGATGAGGTGACCAAATATGAATTTTTGTGTGGTGATGTTTGTATACATCTAATTCCTTTCACTATTGTGCTAAAATTTTCAATCTAAACAACATTTTATGATAATGCATAATCTAGGACAAAATCATTAAAGAAAGTTAAATGGTTCGAACTTATCACATACAAGTGTTGATTTAGGCTAATGTATCCCTTAATGGGGAAATGCATTTTATGTTATTATTTTTTCTCAAATCACTTTGAGTCAAATTATGACCATGTAAAATAACACTCTAGACCACTAAATTCTTATAATTCAAAAGCAAATGTTAGGTGCATGTCTTATTTCGCATCCATAATGCTCTAAATGGGGAATTGTTTCATACACAACTGACACATTATTATAATTACATTCTATTCAAATTATGACTTAATAAATTAACATTTTGGTCAGTTTCATTAAGTGAACAACTAATTTCCAAAGAATTGTAGAAATTTAATTAAACTTTCTTCAACAAATTAAACCAATTCAAGGGATAAATTGAAAAATCCATGGAAACTATTGAAAATCTATTAATTAGAAATTCATTCTTCAATTTTGTGGCACCTTGTGACATCATCAATGGGGTGGAATCCACAAGTCATTAATGGAATAAATATCTAGTTTAAGCCCTCCCATGCCTCATTAATACCCCATTCTTCCAAATATTAATGAGGATATTTATGGCTTGAGCCTCTAAAATTGAATTGATTCATGGCCACACATCTTGATCTCAAGATGGATGGTCATGGTTGATTTTGATCAATTTAAAAAATCTGTAAATAAGAGGGAAAAGACCACCATTTTTAAGCTTCATTCATGCAAACTTATTATGCATAAATTGTAATAGACAAGCTTTACCTATTTTCACATATTGATCAAATTCATAAGCCTAAGCCATTAGTGCATTGGGAAATCAAAGATGAGCATGCTACTCTTCATTGATAAAGACTTGAAGAACCAAATCTAAGGAAAATCATTCTTCTTGGTTTCTCTTGGAAGGAGGGATACTTTTTGGAAGGTTTGATGGTATATGCCTTTCTTAAATAGCTCTTAGATTCCCTTATCAAAACCCCTTGAGAGAGTAAGCTTATCATGTTATATCCTCTATGTTTATTTGGGTTTTCCTCTACTAATGCATGGACTAAATTGATTTGTAATCCTACTCTACATTTTGTCACACTCGATGGGACCATGCATCTCATACAAGCAAGGAGATTATTATACAACTTTTAATTTTGCTAATAGATGTTTAATAATCTTTAAAATTCAAGTTTTACTTCCATTTTTCATGTATTTTAATTTTTAAGAGACACATAGTTTACATAGAGATCAGCATCAATTCTATTTAACCGATGTTGATCCACTTGGAACAGGCATCAATTCCTATGTGAAGAATAGAACATAGCAAAAAACATGAATAATGGGTCCTACTTGAAGTCTACTAGTTTATATTATGTGTTTTAAAACTTGCATGTTCTTTATTTGATTATTTTCCTGTAGGATCTAGAGAGCTTTTTGGTTTTTATGATTATTTTTTATAACAACATTTTTGTGAAAAATCATGTTCTATTTACCTATGTTTTCACAAGAACTGAATTCAATTTCTGTTGAACGGCATCGGCCTCTATGTGAACCGACCAACACCAATTTCTATGAACTAATATCGATCCATGTGTGGATTGACATCGATTTCTTAGATAGAAAATTAAAGACCTGGGAGATTATTTTGAAATATTCTTTCTAATTTACTTTTGGGATTCTAAATAGGCCAAAACCATCTAAAATTTTCAAGACCTAAGATGGAAAAAGGTAAAAGTTTGAAATTGGTTAAGTCTTGAACATTTGTTTTGGTGTCTAAAAGGAACTTAGTTGTTTTCATGCTTAGTTGTTTGTGAAAGATTTTTTACAATTTTTAAACTAAGGCCAAGGGACCAAATTTCATAAACATCTCAATTTTGTGCAATAAAATAAATTCTCAAACTAAGATACATACTCTTAGGAGTGTTTATTTATGCATGTTCTTTCAAAGTTATTTATTTTTTCAAAATGATTGATGTGTGTATGCTCTCCCCATCCCCTTTCGGGAACTCGGATGACCAAAAGTGATTTTTCTTTGTCTTGGTTGATTTTATTACAAAAAGCATGAAAATGATATCATTAAGGCCCTTCCCAAATCTATATAAATTTGTTGATCCAAACATGACCTTAAAGTCTTTTCACTTATCTTTTATTTTTATGTATTTTGGCTAGTGAGCAGGAGTTCATAGCCTCCTCATGGGTTCTCTAGGGAAGTTTTGACCTAAGAATTCATCTCCCAACATCATTTCAACCCCACTCCATGGTGGGGTATACAAATTGAGGTTAACCTATTGGGATGATTGTTTGAGTGATTAAATAAGATCCATTAGTAAGATTTACCTCAGACCGTAGGGGTAACTCAGAGATTGCACTATACTGAGCAAGTGATGGATGAAGTGGTTATGAAAATGACAAGACCTTTTCATAATAATATGATTGACATGGATCCAAATTATGTGAGAATCTCTTTTGTTATCCACACTTGGGATCATCTAGATTCGCATGAAAATTTAGTTTTAGAATAACCCCACTTACCATAGACATATTATTGATGCAAGATAAGTAGCTCGATGTTTCATGTTACCATAAAATATCTTGAGAGAAGGAGGGTGTAAAAACCCTACTTATTCATGTGATTTAATTTTTGTATGAATACTTAAAATCCTCTCAAAGGAATGTATATAGATGGAATTCGATGCTACCATGTAACCTTATCAGTTTTAGGACTTTCAACATTACACTTAGGTGTATTTTTTCCTTTTCTCCTTTACTTACTTGGTATTTTTGAGTGTAAAACTATTTTTAAAAAAAACATCATAAACACAAATACTTTTGTTAAACACCATTCTATTTGAGCAAGGAGGCATTACACTGACCAAATCAAAATCATTTTTTGCCTTGTTAAAATCATCAATTAGAATTTTGTATTTGTATTTTCTAAAACAACATTGTTATGCTACCCCATTTGAGTCTAAACCATTTTCCCACTTTGAAAAATCTCAAAGTCCTTCAATTTTTATCTTAAATTCAAAATCTCACCTTTCTAAGTTATAGGCAAAGGTGCTATTGGTTTCTTGTTTGCATTTAGTTTGAGTAAACTTGGGTATGATTTCCCATTTGGATTAAAGGTAATTACCTAGACTCATCATCTTTTTATTCTCATTATGAAATTAGATTATCTTGAATTCACTCATGCTTTATGTTATTGGACCATTATGCATCCTATTACCATGTGGCAGTGTTGTATTGCCCGTTCAGTTTTAGTTTTATACTTAAGAGTTCTTGTGTTAATTAAAATTTTGAGCTTCTTAGTTTACATTATTATCTTCCTAATCAGAAAGACCCTCTTCTAAATTTATAGTCATAACTCATCATAGTCGTATCTAAATTTTATGGTATTGACATATCTTTGACCTAAGTTTGTTGTGATATCTTGTCCATTAGGTTTTAAAGTTATCATACCCTCTTCTAATTTCATGATTTTAACGCACCAAAGTTATGTAAATTCATGACCATTTATTCTAATTTTGTGGTACTACACCACTTATTTTATTATAGTCTTGTCTTACCTTGTCATTTTTTTGAATAAATCAAAATACACCTTTTTAATGTTTGCAAAACACATTTCACATCTTAGCAAACATAGAGAACAATATTATAATCATGATGCAAAGGTATACTCGTGGTGGGGTCTTTTACAACCTTAGTTATAAGGAAGATAATTTTTATGATAGACATGAGCACTCTATCATGTTTAATGAAATCACCCTTTTTGGGCCTCATTTTTAAATAATAATCTAATCCATGCCAATTTTCATACACTAACCCCATTTTCCTCCTTTGGTTTGCACCTCTTGTATCCTAAGAAGATGTCCCAATAGATCTCATAGTGCCAACAATAGCATCCACTAAATATGAGAGTATGTACAAATTATTATATGGCCTATTATGGGTGGCTCTATAAATTTTCAAATTGTAACTTATGACTTTGCCCAATGTAGGGATACCCTTTCCATCTAAGATTATGGAAAATAATGGAACCTAGACTTCATCAACATGGGAAATGGATGGAGCTCCATTAAGTTTTTTTAATAAAGCCATGACAATCTTAACACCTTATTTAAATTATATAATTGGGATGGTGTTGACTTTCCTTTTTCATGATAAAACTATTAAGGTCTCATTGCTAGTATCTCAAAGTCTCCACAACCTTATTGTTTTTAAACCATTCATTTACTACTTGATGGTTTTAGGGTGCCTCTGGTTTGGGTAATCTATATTATTTTTCAAAGGCAATGTCAAATGAATAGGCTACTAGTTATTTAATATTTTTATTATGAAATATATCATTTTTGCATGTGTCTTTTGTAAAAAAATTGAATTTAAAATAATCATATGAAAATACCTCTAGTTTTTCTATCACTTTATGCAATCCAATGGTTTTAATTTAGATTAGGTTATCCAAGTATTCTCTCTGATTGAGAGTCAAGATATCTATTTCAGTTTATGGCTAAGATGTTTTGACTATGTATAGATGGTTGAGTAATTAAGAAAGACATTATGTAGATAAATTTAATTGAATTGTGTGTCTTAAATTCTTGCTTAGTCCCCAAAATAAAATAGTAATGGAATTGAAACTTGGATTTTAATCGCCATTATATTTCTTGTTAAACTTGAAGTATAATTGGAAAAATAGGGTTCAAGCAAACTAGAGAGACCTGAATCACAATTCTTAGGTCAATAAATTGTAAATGATATTGGATTCAATTTTTGATGAATCATATAAGTGTTTATCCCATAGCTATAAATCTCATTCGTGATAATTAATTATAGAATAACATTCCATGTCAACTATCTTTCTATTTTTAATTTGATTTTATGACACGTGCTTTTATGGGGATTTAGTTAACACATGTCATCTTATCATATCTTTCATTAAGTTTTTCATCTATTTAGGTCTTAAAATGTCCATATACCCTTTAAAATTTTCATCATATCGCTTATTCATGACTTACTTGGTTGGCTTTGGTTTATATTTGAATCTAGCATTATCTATAATGATATGCGGTTATCTATCACTTTGATATCCCTTCACTTATAAATATATAGGGTTCATGTAGTCATGTTCACTTTACATTATTATTTATTGTGTTTCCATGGGATATGTGGTGGCCTTTCACTTAGCTTATGTCTTTTAACCCATCTCTAAGATCTGTCAATATACGGAGTATCGAGGTGGTGCCACATGGTATGACACATGTTAGTTGCATATCCTAAGGGGAATCATGGAAACATTTTTAGATAACACATGGATATTAAATATGAAAATAGGGACATATATCTTATCACTTGGTTAGGGTCTTTATAAAATGTCATTTTTTGTTATTGGTCTCCATGTTACAAGATGATGACATATGGCATGATCTCACTTAATCACTTAATCACATATTTTAAAACTTATATTTTTTCAATAGAACCCTATAATAAATCAATATGTTGACACATGTATCAATCTCACTTATTTTTGTAGACATGGGCATAAGTGATTTATAACATTGGCCAAAGGTTTGTGATTAATCAAGAGGGAGACATTTATTATAATCTTATTTAGTCACTTGGTTGTAAGTATAAATGACTTAGTCATTTTTTACAAATACTTGTATTGTATCAAAAGAGAGAGATGGAGAGACACGTGGAAAAATCTTTTGTTTAGTTAGGATATTGAAGATGTGAAAAATCTAATATATCCTTGATGTAAATGTTGAATAAAGGGGTATGAATATCTAGTCAATGATGGGTCTTGGAACTGTTTAAATCTCGATAAATATTTAATTATATTCCAAACTTGAATGATAAATATACATGTGGTAGATTCAAATATCACTTTTAAAGAAATATATCAACCTATAAAATAGACCTGGTAAACTTGACAATAGAAAGGTTAAGTTGGTTAGCTAAATAAATGAAATTAGAACAAATCCAAGCTATGAATTAATTTTAGTTGTGATTTTAAGCCCAAATTTGTGAACAAAAAAGTGAATTTTAAACCTTAGTCTTCAACATATTTAGGTTTTAAATTTAATTTATGTTTTGATGAGTACCAAATATATAATTTCCAAGATCAGGGTTCATATTTGAAGTTTTTAAAATGGAGTGTGTTGATCACAACAAATGGTGACTTAATATGGAAATACTCTTGATTATTTAAGAACCCAAAATCATTGGTTTAACTATCATGTAAAATTTCAAACTTTATAGGAAATAAATAAACAAAAATAATGAACTAAAAGATATGTAAACATAATCATGTAACATACAAACCCTTCTCACTTTCCAGATCATGTGTGATTATGTGAAGGTTTTTTCCCCTTGTTATGAGAGATTTAACAAAGATTACAAAGAATTTGAGGTCTCTTCACCTTATTTTTATGATATTATTCTATTTTCTAATAAAAAATATGTGGGAAGCCAAGAATTACTCTATTTATAGCTAGGTGTCTACATCTCTAACATATATACCTATGATTCCACTCTAAGCATTACTCTAATGTCAGTTAGGTGTCCATAACATGGATAGAGATTCCCTGAATCACTCCTCTTCCATGTTTTTTTTTGTAAAAACTTTCTATTGGAAGAAGGGTTCGGAACTACCATTAGGTAGGTATATGGGAGTGAATTTTATTATATATTTCACTCTTATTTCTTCTTTATCGATGTTTATTATCTCTCAAAAAAATTAAGCCTATAAATGTGAAATTAATCTTTCAATTGAGTTTTCCTTCTAGATTTTACATGAAAATATAGAAGTTACTTATAATAATTTGATAAGCTTATTTGAGTAAAATAAAAAAATTCATTCATTTAAGATATGTACCTTGACTTCAAGACTCAAATCCATCATGAGTAAGTACATGAATATCCATAAGTATGAACAACTAGCTTTTAGAAATTTTAAAAAATTATCTATAAGTGGTCATGATAACCTTATTTCTATCCTATTAAATCATGAAATATAATCTAAGAAAAACTTCAATCTAATTTAGAAAAGTATGAAATCTAATCTACTTCTACTACTAAATTGTAAGTCACATTCATTATGTGATGCTCCTAGTTAGAGCAGCAATAAAATAGTCCTTTAAGAATTGCCCACTAATTGGAAAAATTAGATCATTACCTTAGATATAATCAATCAAAAGCATCATTACCAAAAAGTTTAGAAATTTGATATGGTTTAATGCATAATGGAGTGAAATTACTATGTTCTCCTTTAATTTCATTTGTTTTGTCTCATAGGAGGATTCGGTCTGAAATCCTAAAATTTTTGACTTTTGATCTTTTATCAAAACAAATTTTGACAATGTCCAAATGTTTACTAAGATTATACAAGGCTTTTATTTATGCATCTTCCATCTGAACAATGCCTATAAATCAATACTAAATTATGTCATCATATTCCATATACTCTTTCATAAATAGATACATTAGTGATATGAGAATAATGGGGGAAATAGGTTGTTGCCTATATACTAACAAAAAAGGTGAAGACTTAAGGGCTTATTTATGTTTGGTTATTTTTGTCCATGGTACATATTTCAGTTATAAGTGACATTATCTTGGTTTTCTCTTTGCATATTTATTTATGGAATTAATCAAATTCTTATTAGTATATTCAACAGCTCCATTCCCTTATGAATAGTAATTTATAGAAAACATAATGTGATATGATTATTATAGGCCTATTTAGTGAATTTTATTGATTTAAAATAATGACCATTGTCACACATCAAGGATTGGTGTTCCAAACCTGGTTAAGATATTTTCTTCAAGCAAGTTGATTACATCTTGTGCTCTATAGTTATTTTTAGTAACCATTTCATTCCATCTAATGCAATAGTATGATGTTGTTGGTACAAAAAAGTTTATAGTGATGAATTAGAATTAATGACCTCTACAAAATCTATTCCCCATTGTGCAAAATAGCATCCTTCAATTATCAGTTATAGAGATAGAGTAACATGTACTTATCTCTTCACAAATACTTGACATTGATGACAAGTTATGACATGATTGTATTCATCCTTTAAAATAATAAGCTAGTAGTATCCCATTATTATAATTTTATGGGTTGTGATATTTTTGAAGGATTTATACTACATATCTTTTGAAGAAAATTGGAAAGGATGTATGCAGTTTATTCTTTAAAAATACATCTCAAGTAGATACCTTCAAAAAACATTTGATATAGCATTCCCTTATTTATCATATAATGTGTTAATTTGAGCTTGAGTTCTCTTCTTTATTCTCTAATCACTTTATGAGGACATGTGGTTATAAGCAAGTAGTGAATAATTTGATTGTATCAATCACCACCAGCTATCTGAGACTAGTTTACTTGTTCGATGGAGATTTGTGGATCAATTTTTATAATTAAAAAAATGATGCCTTGTTCTTATACCATTTTGTCAGGTCAAACTTATAATTAAAATTTTTGTAACTTAGCCATCTAGTTTCCTATTTGTCAATCTAATTCATTATGTTCAAGTGTACTCTTGATAGCTAGATATAGAATAATATCATATATCTTGTTGTGTAAAATGTAGTGCCTAAATTTATTCATGACTTTGATTAAAGCATAGATTTTTTATCAATCATAGAATATTTAAATTCTATATCTTTTGAATTGGTACTCATGAAGTCAATAGGATGTTCATTATATTTATATTTTTGAATGAGTACCATTGCTATAGTATGTTATGATGCAAATGAATATAATAAGAAATCCTTAGTAAAATATTGGCTGATCAAATTTGGAACTTGGGTGATGGCACTTTTAATGTCTTGAAATATTTTATTTTCTTTAGTTGTCCATTCCAAATTTGTGTCATGTTTTAACATAGCATTCGATGTCTTTACAATCTCTAAAAATCTAGAAATACTTTTTAAAACAAAATTTATCTTAAAAAAAAATCTGTGAGTTCCTTTTTACTATTAGGATGTGGGATTCTTGAAATAGCTTGAAATATTTTGAGATCAATATAAATACCCTATTTTGGTGATAACATGGCCCAATAACTTACCTTTTATGACTCCAAATATAGTATTTGTTGGGTTTAATGAGATTCCATATCTTCTACATCTATTGAAAACTTTTTACAAGTGGGAAACATGATCTATCATATCCTTGGAAAAGATAATCAGGTCATCCATATAAATAATGATGCAGTTACTAATAAGTCCTTGAAATGTGAAATCCATGGCACGCTAAAACATAGAACCTATAATTATTAGTCAAAAAAAAAATTCTTCTATTTGAAAGTCCCCCACTTAGTAGTGAAATTAGTTTTCCTCCAATCATCATTTTCTACTAACATCTTATTTCAGCCTGAAAATCCATCCAAGAAGGAAAAAATTTCAAACCCAATAAGTATTTAGATAACCTCATATAAGGAAGGTAATGGATAATTATCCTTTTTGAAGCTCTATTGAGGTTTATAAAATCTACTCATAGTCTAATTTAACCATTTTTATTTTGCAATGGTTTTATATTAACAACCCAAGTAGAATGTCATATCAAAAATATGATCTTAGCATCAAGTAGTTTCTAAACTTTATTCTAAATGAGAGGATCCAAAATGGGATTAAGTAGTCTTTATCTTTTTCTAAAGGGTTTGTGTCCCTCTCTGAGTCTTATGGTGTGTTATAAGTCTAGGATCACAAATATCTAAATCTTCATAGGATCAGGTAATCACATCCTTGTATTTTATCAATCATTCTTTTAGTTTTTAATACTCTTACTCATAATAATTAAATCCAATATTGACATGTTGGGTATGTTCATTTTTTCCTAGGTTTACCTTGGAAAAATTAATTTCATTTTTTTTATTAATTTTATTTTCTATCTTGGTGATCCATGTTAAGAACTTGTTCTAATGGTACCATCCCTTTATGTATTTTATTTTCTTTCAGTTGAATGATACCATCTTCTCTGGCATATTTTTTGTTCATTTGGTTAAAATCATTTTCATCATGATTTTAGACTTGAAGGAACTAGAATTATTCATGAAATGTATAATATTCTAGTCATCATTAAATACCTATAAATTCTTGACATTATTAGGGATTGATGGACAAGAAACTAATTCTACTGAGAATTTATGTAATTTTAACTCTTAGAGTGGGTAAAAATTATTGTAAAAGTGGTCAGATAATTTGTAGTTTGGTATTTCTCCCTTGGGATTTATTTTATATAGAAGGCTTTTAATGATTTGATCAAATCCTATGCTATGTAATTATATTTATTTAAATATGATCATTTACATTCGTATCAACTTTTAGCTTGGTTAATAACTAACTATGAGTCTCCAAACATCAACAAATGTTTAACATCATGTTTCAATATGAATTGTAAATCTAAGATCAAGGATTCATAATTTTCATGTTTATTGGTACATATCAACCAAAATCTATAAGCAACAAGATACTATTTTACAATCAAGGTTATCCCTACACCATAACCTTTTTTAAACCAAACATCATCAAAATATTAAGTCCATAATTGTGAAGGACTGTCAAAAAAAAATGTCATTCAAAGGTATCATTGTGAAGGTGTAAAATCCTATGTGTGATGAAGTAAAGTTGACTCTTTAATTTTTGGCATTATATTATGTGATTATGTGATGGTTTTGGGTTACTATTCAGCATATTAAATGGTTTGTTGTATCTCTAGAATGTAAAGTTGTCTTTGATTATTTACCCTACTATTTTTCTCAAGTGTTTATGCATGTTAAGGAACTCATTGCTAAGTTATGTACCATGTAATGAATGGAAACTAATTCTATATTTATGGAATCCAAATTTGTACCTTATGTACTTGATGTATTGATCAGTATTAAGGCTTGAATTTGATTATAAGGGTTAGACATTCAGGTGTAATTATTCAGAAAGTCCACGTTCTAGTTTGGTGTATAGCATGAGCCAAAGGTAATGGGTTAAACACTTGGTTTTGATTATTGGGTATGATATTATAATTAGATTTTGGAATGGAATTCAAGGTTTGGAAACTTGGATTGACATTAGGTATGTCCATAGATTATAATCCTTGAGGATACAATTGTTGGTCAACATTGATAGCTTTAGTATATGCATCTAATTAAATCTAGAGAATTTTTATACATTTTTAGGGTTAATGCATTATCATGTTTATACAAGACATATATAAGGTTATACATATTTTAAAATCTTTCATTAAATGCTCTAACTGGATCAATAGGCTTATTTTCATGTTCAAAAAGTGTTAATATACCTCACTAGGGTTGGTAACTTGTCTAAATTGTAGAAAAAATGTATCTTGGTATGTATTCCTTGAGTTAATCAAATTCTTTATAATATTTAGGAACCAGTCATATGTAAAATCACATAAAGGAAAGGGAAAAGTATACATGCAACATCTTCATGAGTTACATTTAGTAATTCAAAAGAAATATTAAAGTCTTTAATGGTGGTCTAATGTGTCCCCTACCCATAAAATTCCTCTATTTACTTGATTACATGAAAATTGAGAATTATATGATTGATTTATCTCTAAAAAGGAAATATGAACACACAAAAATGACACATGATGGTTCGTTTTCTCCGTATTTCCATAATTTTATTTTATTTCCACAAATTTCATGTGAAAGGGGGCCAATTTAGTCACATTCACTTTATGAATGAAACATGGACAAACAAAATTGATAGATGGTGATCTAATATGTCCCTTACCCCTAAATAAGTAAATGTTTCCTTTATTTCATGTGTAATTAGCCTTGATACTATGAATTCACTCTAAAAAGAAACATAGACATATAAAAAAGATATATCTGATGGTCTTTAATATGCCCCCAGCCCTAAATAGATAAATATTTCCTCAATTTCATGTGAAATGGATCATGTTACTATGAATTCACTCTAAAAAGGATACATGAACATATAAAAATGACACATGGTAGTCTAATGTTTCCTTTACACCTAAATATTTATTTTTTACCTCAATTGAATGTGAGAGAGAGCTCATTTAGTTGGTATCACTCTATAAAAGAAAACATGAACACTCAAAAACAACACGTGATAGTCTATTTTCTTCCCATGGCCTTACAACTTCCTCTGTTGCATGAATTGCATGTGAAAGGGGCCCCTTTTAACCAAATTTTATTTAGAAATAAAACATTAATAAAAAATGACACACGGTATTCTAGTGTATTCCCTACCCATAATCTAGTAAATTTTTCCTCTATTGCATGTGAAATAAGCCCCATTATTATGAATTCATTATATAAATGAAAAATATTCATAGAAAATTGAAACATGTCATGGTCTTTAATATGTTCCCTAGCCCTAAATTGATAAAGATTACCTTTGCATGTGAAAATAGCCCCATTAATATGAATTCACTATCAAAGTGGTACATGAAAATAAAAAAATGACACATGGTGGTCTATTGTGTCCCCTACCCCTATATCTTCCTATGTTGCCTCGATTTCATGTGATAGGGGATCCATTTAGCCATTTTTTCTCTAGAATCAAAACTAGAACACACAAAAATTACACATGGTTGTCTATTTTATCCCCATAACAATAAATCTTCCTTTTGTATTGATTGATTGTGAAAGGGGTTATTTTTATCTAGAAAAGAAATATGAACATACACAATGGAATGTGTTTCTCTAATATGTCCCGTACCCTCAAATTTGCATATGAATTGGGGCCCTATTATATGAATTCACTCTAAAAAATGAAACATCAACATGGAAGAATGACACATGTGGTGGTATTTAATATGTCCCCTATCCCTAAATTGAAAAACATTTCCTCTATTGAATGTGAAAGGTGCCATGTTTCTAAAATTTCTCTCTAAAAAGGATACATGAACAAAATAAATTGACACTTTATTATCTAATATGTGCCCTGCCCTAAATATACATCATGGCTTTAATTACATGAAATAAGGGGCATGTTTAGTTGATTTCTCTCTACAAAGGAAACATGAACACATAAAAATGACACATGGTGGTTTATTTTCTCCCCATAGCCATAAATATTTCTTTGTTGCATCAATTTCATGTGAAAGGGGGCCCTTTTAGTCAAATTCACTTTAGAAATAAATCATGGACATGAAAAAATAACACATGGTGTTCAAATGTGTCCCCTAATCCCAAATTAAAAAGTGTTTCCTCCATTGCATTTTAAATGTGCCTAGTTGAGATGAATTCACTATAAAAACAAAACATCAAAATAAAAAAATACACGTGATGTGGTTTATAATATGTCCCCTAGCCCTAAATTGACAAGTGTTACCTTTATTAAAAAATACACATAAGGTGGTTGTCTCCAAATTTTGCACCCTAGAAGAGATTGTTCAGTATTCTCCCACATTTGGGTAACATAGGGACATTTTCAGGCATGTGCATGTGCCTATAAGTGGAAATGAACCTCTAAGTTTGAAGGGCTAGATCCATGTATATGTGTCTACAAAATGACCACTGTTTAAACCAACTTTATGAAGGGACAAGGGTTAGAAATGCATAAGGGAAATCTAATCTAAAAAATGGTGATGCACCAAAATTTTCCTCCACATGAATGTCATACATGATTTTATGATATAGCAAAATGCAAGCCTATTACCAAGATATGAAAAGTTCTAACATAAATGTTTCAACGTAGAGGTGAGATGTATGAAATCACATAAGGTAAAGAAATTGAAATAAAAACTATATAGTTCAAAAAAGGTTATACACATGTGAAATCTCATACATTTAGACACACTCTACATGACTTTTTAGACTAAAACTCCTGCTCAAAACGTGAAATACAAAGGACACAAAGATGAAACCATCACTTTTTGTCACTTTGTGTCTCTTACACACTCAATAAATTATTTATAACTTGAAATGAATAGACCTATGCTTGATTTCTTAAAGGTAGGAAATGATAAAATAATTTAGCAGGGCTTCATTGTACTTTTGTGGATGGCTTTTACACTAGCCCAAGGGTTATATTTATAGAAAAGAGAAGAGAGAGAAGAGGAGGTATTTAGAACCAGCAAGAGGAATCATTTCTATTGGAAGTCTCCATCTTCATTTGTAACTAACTTTGCCAATGATGCTCATTAGGGAATTCTAATTGATCCATGTCACCCTCCTAAATGCCCTTGGCTTTCCCTCATGGAGATGTTTTTTCAATGACTGCTTAATAGAATAGAGCTATGTGGAGATGGCACCAAAAATTATTATTGATAATGGAGCCACATGTTGGATTTTTTTTTGGTTCCCAAATGCTTCTCCTTGGCTTGTCATGATGCACAATGGCATGGAGAGAAGCTGTTTTTATTCTATTTGGCTTTATCTTTCCTTTTTGATTGGTCCTTAATTAAGGACTCAGATTGGTGATTCTAACTCATTGATCTGATAGGTACAGATACATATGGATCATCCTCCATCTATCTTTAACAAATTGACTTTGCTCTAGCTCATGCCATGTGCTAGCTTCTCATTTTTTTGAACATGATGGTGGTATCATCTCACTAAAATAATTTTTTTAAGCTAAGTAGCCTTGGAAACTCAATTTACTCTTCACAGTGTAAATCAAGTTCTTTGTTCTAATTAACTTCAAACTCTTAAAGCCTTAAGACTTTAGGCTTTTGGAACTCAATTACTTCCTAATGGCTAGTCTATCATCCTGAAGTTGACATCTATTTACCCGTCACTCCATCAACACAATTCCCTTGAGGGCATTTCTTTTAGCTTTTGCCAAGGACATTTTCCTTCAGCAACATTTCTCTCAAAGGAATTCTTTTAGACAATGTTTTTGAAGGAATTCCTTTAGACCTTTGTCTGCCACTTCTCATTGTGTTTGTCTATTTAAAAAGAATGTTTTGGATAAAATGTTCAAAATAATTCATTCAAGTTTTCACTAAGTGTCCCTTCAAAAACTTTTTGAAGGACGCTTTTGCTAAGAAAGACCCTTCAAATTTTTGAAAATGCCCCTTTAGAAGGGTAAGAGACCTTTAGAACTTTTAAAATATACCCTTTAGAAGGATGTAGTTTCCCTTAAGAAAATTTGAATTACCCTTCAGAAGAGTTTAACTGCCCTTTGAAAGAGTTGAATTATCCTTTGAAATAATTGAACTACCACTCAAAAACTTTGAAAGTGTTCCTTTGGAAGTGTTGAAACCTTCAAACTTCTCATTACTCACTACTTATAAAGCAATTTAAGACTTGTTCCTTAGAAAACTTAAATTCATGCATCATTGAAAGCTTTCAAAACATTGGAAGGAGTAATTTGGGTTCATAAACCTAGATTTATTCTACTCATGAAACTTTAATAAGTTAATTCATTCATAGAATCTGACTTGGTCTTGAGGAGTAACCTGGTTTATGAGGGGCCAAGACTTGACTTGTGGAGAACCTAACTTACACTACAATGCAGTCAAAACACTTTAGCCTACTTGACTCTCAACTTTGGACCTCTAAAATGACCTATTCTTGCAATTATTGTTTGGCTCTCCTTAAAAATGGTTGAAAAAATTATACTAGGGTGAAATTTGGTCAACATTCTTGGTGATTTTGAGGGGAGGCATGCCTGCTATGTCAAAGACCAGTTGCCTAAATCCTTCCATTGGGCATGGAGTCATGCATATAGTCACTTTTAAGATAGATAAACAAGATTTGGTTCAAAAACACACTAGTTGGATTGATCACACACACAAGGCAAAGACACACAAAAGGAAGGAAAAAAAACACTTGTGCTACAAAGCACCTAGGGAACACGATAGTAAAATAAAGGAAACACACCAAAACTACTATTTATAGAAGAGACTTAAGATGAACACTTCCTCCTAGATCAAAAGGATATCTTGAGACCTTCTTGGCTTCATGACATAGAGGAATGAGTGAGTTATGTAATCTTCTAATTCTTGGCATTAATGCCTCCATCTTCTTCATGGTGTTTAATAAGAACCAAGCAGCTCTAAATAGGTTAGCCATAGAAATGAACTTTTCCTACAGCTCAACAACTTCAAGCCTCTCATAATATTCTTTAAATTTGACCTCAAATGGTGATTCATCAAGGCTTGCATTCTTAGTTTTCATGGGATTCTCAATGAGATTGGGCTTTTTATCAGCAACAATTTCATCAAACTCACTAAGGATCTTAGCATAGTCTACCCAATCTTGGTAATTGTCTTCCATGGGAAAACTTTCCTTCACCTTGTCATGTACTTGTCCCTCAACTTGGAAAAGGTTTTCAAGATCTTGAAAGAGCTCCATTTGCTACCACCAATCATCTCTATGCTCCTTGACATCTTAGATCACCACCTCCTCTCTCTTTTCTTATTGACATATGAGATAATCTAGTTGATGTTCCTTATGTTCCAATACATCTTGGTTGTCCTCCTCGATAGTGCACTCCACTTCATGCTTGAGATTGTCATCCACAACTTTAAGATTAGACATGGGGTTTTTTGTGAATACCTCTTTCCAAGTCCAAGTTGTATTCCTTATGGATAGCTGCAAGAGTCTTTGAATGCTTTTCTTCACTCAAGCAGAGAAAGATATCCTTTTCTTCATCAAGATGATTCTCCATGGTCATTTTTTATTTTTATGCTTCCCTTGAAAGAGTTTCTTCTTAAAGGAGAGGGATGGTGGAAGAGAGTTATATAGGTATATAGGTTGAGGATGGAATGGGGTGGTCAAGAATGGACATGGAGATGGGTGAAACTTCTTGAATGGGTTCTTGGACAGGAGGAGCAATAGGAAGTAGATCTTATTCATACAAGCTGCCATCATCCTCTTCATCTTCTTGAGGCTCTTCATAGATTTTTAGAGATTATTTTACATCTGTAACTTTTTCCATGCCCTCTTGTGTTTCCCATCTCTCTAACCAATTAATCCACCATTGAAAAGCTCTTTTATCTGTAGATAATCCTTCACTAATGACATATTGGTTCTCTTCTTCAACATACCTCCACATGTCCATTAAAAACACAATTAAAACCCTTAACCAATCCAAAAAACCACTAATATTTCCATCATTACACTTATCTAGCATAATCATATAATCTTCCAATTCTAGAAACCTTGGCATAACTACCCACACATATTGAGAATGAGAGGGGTAGTAATCTTGGAAAAAGTGGTTGGGTTGTTTAATTTCTTCAAGCGAGGCTTTAAAAGCTCAAAATTTTACCTCCCAACTAATGGTGTTACCTAACTCATCATGATAAGGCTGAGGCAAAGATGGATCACATGGCTAGTCAATAATAGCATACTCATTTGGAAAGGGACTAGGTTGACCATAGGACTACCATGACTCATAGGGAGGATGGTACTCTTGATAGGACTATTGAGAAGGGTAGAAAGGGTCATGATAGGGATGTGTATGGTAAGTATTTTCCTTATATCCATCCATATCAGCTTCACAAGTCATAGGAAAGAACAAGGATTGATCAAAATCTTCATCAATAGATATGTGGGCTACTTACAACCAAAAATTCATTTGGATTCACCATTGGTGTTTTCTTGGATTCTTTCAAAATCTGATGAGAGGGAAGACACATTTAAGGTATTTAGACCTAGTCCCACTAAGTGTGTAGAACTATTGTTTCCAAATCTTGTACCCTAGAAGAGAGTGTTCAATCCTCTCCTAGATTTGGGTAATGTTGGGGTATTTCTAGGCATGTGGGTGTGCCTATAGGTGGAAATTAACTTCTAGGTTTGAAGGGCTACCTCCTTGTATGTGTGTTTACAAAATGACCATTATTTAAACTATATTGATGAAGGGAAAAGGGTTATAAATGCATAAGGTAAATCTGATCTAAAAAATGGTGATGTACCAAAATTGTCCTCCACATGAATGTCATACATGATTTCATGATATAGAAGAATGCAAGTCTATTTCCAATATATGAAAAGTTATAACATAAATGTTTCAAAGTAGAGGTGAGAGGTATGAAACCACACAAGGTAAAAAAAACTAAAATAAAACTTGTATAGTTTAGAAAAGGTTATACACATGCAAAATCTCATACATTTGGATGCACTCTACATGACCTGTTAGACTAAAACTCCTAATCAAAATGTGAAGGATAAAGGACACAAGGATGAAACCATCACTTGTTGTCACTCTATGTCTCTTACATACTTAGGCAATTATTTAGAACTTGAAATGAATAGACCTATGCTTGAATGCTTAAAGGTAGGAAATGATAAAATAATTCAACAGGGCTTTGCCATACTTTTGTGGATGGCTTTCACACTAGCCCAAGGGTTGTATTTATATCAAAGAGAAGAGAGAGAAGAGGAGGTCTTTAGAACCAGTAAGAGAAATAATTTCCATTAGAATTCTCCATATTTAGCTGTAATTGAATTTGCCAATGATGTTTATTAGGGCATTCTGATTGATCCATATCACCCTCCTGAATGCCCTTGGCTTGCCCTCTTGGAGATGTTTTTTCAATGGTTGCTTAATAGAATAGTTCTATGTGGAGATGGAACCAAAAATGGTTATTTTTAATGTGTCCACCTATTGGAGATTTTTTTTGGTGCACAACTAATTCTCTTTAGCCTGTCATGATGCACAATGGCATGGAGAGAAGTTGTTTTTATTATATTTAGCTTTGTGTTTCTTTTTTGATTGGTCCTCAAGGAATGCCTTAAATTGGTGATTTTTAGTCATTTATATAATGGGAATAGATGCATATAGATCATCCTCCATCTATCTTTGAAAAGGAAACTCTAATCTGACTCACACCATGTGGTAGCTTCTCATTTTTCTGAACATGATGGCAGTACCAACTCATTAAACTAAGTTTGTTAAGCTAAGCAGCCTTGAAAACCTGATTTACTCTTCACAGTATAAATTGGATTGTTTTATCTACTTAACTTCAGATTCTTGGAGCCTTAAGACTTTGGGATTTTGGAACTCAATTACTTCCCAATGTCTAGTCTATCATCTTGAAGTTGATGTCTATTTTCCCATCACTCCATTGACATAATTCCCTCGAGGGCAGTTCCTTCAGCTTTTGCCAGGGACATTCTCCTTTAGTACCATTTCTCCAGAAGGAATTCTTCAAAAAAATTGTCTAAAGGAATTCCTTCAAACCTTTCTCTACCACTTCTCATTTTCTTTGTCTTTTTGGAAAGTTTATTTCAGACAAAATGTCTGAAACAATTCTTTCGAGTTTTCACTAAGTGTCCCTTTAAAAACTTTTTGAAGGACTCTTTTGCCAAGAAAGACCCTTTGGATTTGTGAAAATTCCCCTTATAAAGGGTAATATACCTTTAAACATTGGAAATGTACCCTTTAGAAGGATGTATTTTCCCTTTGAAAAAGTTGAACTACCCTTTGGAAGAGTTGAACTACTCTTCGAAAGAGTTGAACTGTTCTTCAGAAGAATTGAAATGCCCTTAAAAAAATTTGAAAGTGTTCCTTTATAAGTGTTGAAACCTTTTTACTTCTCATTACTCACTACTTATAAATCAATTTAAGACTTGGTCCTTGTAAAACCCAAAGTCATGCATTGTTGAAATCTCGTAAAGCATTAGGAGCAATTCGGGTTTGTAAACCTGGATTAATTTTACTCATGAAACTTTTATAAGTCAAGTCATTTAGAGAACCCAACTTGGTCTTGAGGAGTAACTCGGGTTTATGAGGGGCAAAGACTTGACTTGTGGAGAACTTGACTTAAACTACAATGGAGCCAAAACACTTTAGCCTCCTTGACTTGCAACTTTGGACCTCTAAAATGACCTGTTCTTACAACTATTGTTTGGCTCTCCTTGAAAATGGTTGAAAAAATTATACTAAGGTGAAATTTGGTCAATAGTGGTCTTTAATATCTTTATTTTTTCATCAATTGCATGTAATAAGAACAACATTTAGTTAAAATTTAATGTGTCTCTCAAACCCTCACCTATTTGTGGACATGACATAAAAAGGTAATCACCTCTTTATTCTATTAGAAATCCTCGTCTCACTAGACTTAAAATTTTTTGTGTGTGATATCATGATTGATAATTAATATAATATATGGATGGATGCATTCATGTATGTGTTATAATATATTTCATAATTTTTTATTATAAATTTTTTTATTTTTTATTATAAATTTTTTTATTTTTATTATATGTATATTATAAGAAATGTGTATGCATTATAATGTGGACGTGTTATTGTGCATATATGTTATAACATGTACACTTTATGACACTTACACAAAATATCATGTATATAGTATAATGTGTGTGCATATAAAACTTTTAAATTAAAAAAATAAGCCTTTGACTTAGAATTGACATGAATTTTTGAGCCTATGGTTTGGACCCACAGATAGACAACATAATTTGTGTTTGCAAGTGATTGTCACAAAATCATCCTAAATCATGAAAACTATCACATATTTCATAATAGAATCTCATGAAAATGTGATGAACATCTAGGTCTAAGTTTCTACTTTATAAAAAAATTGTTCTACCTCACAATATGGTAAAAGATTTATTCTTTGTTTATTAAGATCATGTCTTAACATACCATAATTTTATATCTATTTATTTATTTATGTATCTTTGTATCTCTTCACAGGATTATGAAAAAAAATACATAGGGACAAACTAGACCTGGTTCTATACACATTCAAAAAATAATAATTTTTCTTTTTTCATATAGAAGGGGGATCATAGTCGATGATCCACTTTTAAAAGTTTTTCACGAAGAAAAGAATTTAAAAAATAAGAAATATGTATCTAGGACAAGCATGGTGGTGTCTTCTAACTTTCTACAAACTCATTTAAAAAAATAATTAATGATGCTAAAAAAAGGGTGGAACATGACCACTTATCTACTATGTTTTTTGTTTGAAATAGGTACACCTATATAAAAATCATCTATTTTACCCACTTAACTCCACAATATTCAAAAAAAGATATTAGTTTAAAAACTAAACTCAAAGTGCTACCTTTTTTTTTTAAATATTTTTATATTTTGATTGTAGACATCTCAAAAAAAATTGTCCAAGTTCTTGCATCTCTATTTCTATAAAAATGCATCATAATAAGCTCCCATTTTGGCCCCCATATTGGTGTACTTATCCATATATTGTAATGTTTTAGTTTAGAATTGGTAGAATAAGAGAATATAAATTTACTTAAAGTAATTCCTACTATTTGTCACTCATAACGTATGTTTATGTGCCTGAAAATGATATGTAACTACTTCTTCAATTGTTCATACCTAAAATAGAGGTTAAAGGTCTCTATGGACATTATCGGTAGATACTGACCCTTATAGTAGTCGGTACTATTCAAAGTTTATCATAAGTGTCCCTATGCATTTTGTGGGTTTATAACTCCTCAGACCCCTATGTTTTCACCTAAAAATGGTTCATGTGTGTGTATCCTTTGCTTTTATGTGAAGATGTATATTTTCATTTTATTTTTTCCAAACATTAATTATGCATTTGACCACATGATGGCCTTTAAATAAGGATTAATATTTTTGGATGAACAACCCAAACCACTCCCCACTAAATGATTAAGCCTTTCATATGTGTCAATGCTTTGAACATGGCTCAAATTGCATGTAGTTTTATCACTTATGTGTGTGTAGCATTTTGATTAATTTAGAATGAAATATAATTCTTTGACTTTCAACACTTGACACCATGCAACTTTAACTTTTTGTATTCATTATTGGATCTATGGACTACTCATTAAAGGGTTTTCATAGTGTATACCTTTTTTATAATGTCTCAAGAGAGTTTTAATTGACTCCTCAAGTTTTCAAGTGATTATTGAGGTGATTATCAAGTCCTAAAAAAATTTCAAGTGAGTATAACCCTAGGAATGATTTATATTTATAGATCATTTTTTGTTAATTAATCTTATGACTAACCTATTATCACACTAAATTTCACCCCTAATAAGGTTTTATAAGCCTTATCACTTAGGTGATAAGATGGAGACACCTCTCGGATGTGGGTCGCATAATTAATGAGGTGAATCTCTAGATAGGGAACCTAGAATCACTACTAAACCTAGTACTTTCAAGGAAAAGGGATGGAGAAATAAATTAAACCAAATAAGGAGGTGATGCACCAAAATTAATACCCTCCACTTGCCTATACTTCACTAAGAACATGAACAATAATTGAAACCTATTACACTAACTCAATATGAGCCTCCAAACATCAATATTTCAATATGAAGGTGAAGATCAAGAAAAGAACCAAGAAGGGATGATAAAGAGGTCTCATAGAAGACACTAATGAAGCAATCTCCACACTTAGCCAATGAAATATCATGTACCACACTCCATATGACCTGATAAGATGACTAACAACCTACAAGTAGGTAATGAGATAGGACAAATGAAAGAGATATATGAAACTACTACTAACATTCATCAACTAACCATGAAGCATACACTAATTGTAGCATTGATAAGGTTAGAAATCAGAAGATATTCACTTTTAAAGGAAATTTAAAAGTGTTTTTATGAGTAGGGATTTTACATACTCACATTGAGGATCCCTTCAATTTGAAAATAACGTAGTACATATAGGAGAAAGAATAAGATTAAGAAGGAGAGAGAGAGAGGGGGGGTCAATAACCCATAATGGTTAAAAATAATTCCTTAGGAAATTACAAGAAATAAAAAGAGTGAGGAATAGTCCAACAATGTCTTTATTAACATGTGTTAGCATAATTTTATGATGATAACCTTCAAGGTGGTGTAGAAGCTCTTATCTTGCTTGATGACTCATCAAGCCTTCTTGAAATTGTCACCTCATTATTGATTGAGAAGTGAAAATTAATATTATTGGTTTCTAAATTATTTTGATCTCCTTGACACCTTTCACATTTTGATGTTGCAAAGGTATCTCAAGTTTTCATAGGTGCCTTGAAACCCTTCATCTTCACTACACTTCTCCCTCCAAGGTCTTGACTAGCATACTGAAGGATCACACTCAATTATTGTCTTACTTATTTGATTTAAATTATTCATTACTTTAGGATACTATAAAGAGTGTCAAAAAATGTTCTTAGTAATGTTTTAAAGACCTTTAAACCTTTCATCATCTCCAATAGGTTTGTAACCTGCTCTCTCTCTCTTTCATGCAAACAAGAAAATAGTCTTGATTTAGGTTTGGTTTTTGCCTATTAAATTTTTATATCATCATATAGACCCATATAATGCCTTTTATATGACCCTTATGCCTCTTCCTAGGATTACAAATCCTTTTTAATTGGAATAGAGACCTACATAGTCAAAACCTTGTAAATAGGCCTGCAAAAGGATTTTATGGACCATTTTCCTTACTTTTTCAACCCACATGTGAAAATAAATGGCTCAAAAATTTTCCCATGGCATCCTCATATGTCATTTGAGTTATTTCAATTTCATTCATGTGCATTATAATCCTTTAGACTAATGTTCTCTCTCATCTAGCTCTTTGAAGGCTCTGTAAGGCAGTTATAAGTCTTCAACTAATTTGAGGCCCTTGATTATAGAATAAATGCCACTAATTTTGAGAAAAAAATATCTTCATCATACCCTAACACCATTTTAGCCCATGCATCTCCTCCTCATACTTCACATGTGAAGAAAGTTGACTTTCTTGATTGTTCAAGCATGTTAAGAAGGTTGAGGAAAAATTTTGAACAAAAGAGGGCATAAAAATGTTTATTTTTTATTGTATATGACTCCATGAGGTATAAAACACTTCCAATAATGTATCTAAGTGGTTTACAAAAAGGTTTGGTTTTTCAAGAGACTTAACACCTGGTTGGATCCATGCCTAGGGTTTTAGAGTAATTTTGCACATATGACCCTATAGGCTTATTTTGATGGCATTCCTTTCTTTCCAAGGTTTCAAATAATTTTATTAACCTCCTATAAGGGATCTATAACTCATCTGAATCCTTAAAACTCTAATTTAAATACAAAAAATACATATTCCTTGTATATTCTACAAGCCTGTAGCTTCCTTTAACCATGATACCCTATTAAGGCATGAGAATGGCCTTTCTCTTATTCTTTTGTTACTCAAAATTAATATAGTTAAGGCAGACATTCTCATCATGGTTTCTTTGACACTGTTGTTCCCAAAATTAGTTACACTCATTTTTGGAACAACCCCTGCAAAACTTGTTCATTTCATGTTTTTCACTCTAACTTCATCTTTTGAGGCAAATTTTTCTTGTTTTCGTGTTTGCTCAATTGGAATCATTCAAAGTTCATGATGTTCCCTTGTTGCATTTTCCAAAAAACATGAAAATAATTACAATCTTGATACAGCCAGATCATAAATTTTCCCCCATTTCTTAGAGTTAGTTATTTTCTTGAGTTAACATGTAGGGGCGGCAATTTTTGCCACCACTGCATGTTGTTTTGTGTTTCCCGTACAAAGGCAGCATTTTTTGCCACCCTTACATCCATCATGCAAGAGAAAAAAAATATGCTGCCCTTGCATCATTTTTTGCTTTCCATGTAGGAGCGGCAATTTTTGCTGCCCCTACATCCCTTTCCAAACTCACATGTAGAGGCTGCGATTTTCACCACCCCTACATGGTCTCAATTTTTGTGCATGGCATTTATGGCCATGCACACTGAGTGGTTGGGGGTGATTTTTTCCCCCATTTACTCCTCTTTTATTTCATTCTTCTATTGTTTCTCCTCCTCCCTCACCCTGGATGATCAAGCGAGCTAGAGGAAGCATGTTTTTGTTGGATTCAAGCATCGTTTCATGTTGTTCTTCAAGTAGGGTTTTGGTTTTTATTGTATTTTCATTTTCCTTCTCTTTTTGATAGTTGTTTTTCTTTCTTTCTTTTACTATCTATTTTTTCTCCTTTTTTTCTTCTTTTCCCTCTTCTTTTCCGCCAATGAGGCAAACTAACCATGCCTCGACCCTCCTTCTTCCCCCCTTGCACCGTTCAGCCATTTCACCCATGCAAGAGCAACGAAATTCACCACCCTCACATCTTCTAAATCATTCCCCATGCATTGGCAAAAAAAATTGCCACCCTAACATAGTTTCCCAAACTTCCAATCACATGCATTAGTGGCAAATTTCATCGCCGATGCACATCAGACTGCCAAACCATGTGCATTGGTAGAAAAAATCACTGCCAATGCACCTGACTTCTCCACCATGTGCACAGGTAGAAATTTTTGCCACTTCTACACAAATACCTTATTTAAAATGCAAGGGTGGCAATTTTTTCCACCCTTGCATGCTTTCCTCTGTTTAAAACCAAAATCTGAGGAAATTTTCATTTTTCTCAAGCCCGCTTCCCTTCCACTTTTCAACTTACTCATGCCTCAGCCATTTCAAGTGCATTTCCCTGGTCATGATCACCCAACATGCAATTTTCTCAAATTACCAATATTTCTCCTAATTGTGTGATCATGACTCTTATTGCAGTTTCTCCTCAAGATCCTTCTTCGTCAACATACTTTTGACAAAGGCTCATCCCGATGACTGAAGTTTTTCCAAAGAATTTAAAGATGATGAAGTACCAGTATCAAGGTATTTTCCCAATCACCCTAGTCAATTCTAATGTCAATGACATTAGGGATACAGAGATCGAGCACATAGATATGACTGAGTTCATAAAAAGAACCAAGGCAAAAAATTTGAGTTCCAAAATGAAGAGGATAATTGAGAGCAATATCCATCTAGTCTCCTCTTTTCCTATGGTGGCACATCACACAGAGTTCATACTCCAGTGTGCCCATTTCTAAAACAAAGATACCAGAGTTGTGTCAGATGTTAGTGGCAACATAGTAATTTGACTAGACCTCGAGTTCATCGATAAAGTTTTCATGTGCCCTCCTGCTACTGAAGTGTTGAAGATTGACTTCGTTGAAGCACAAAATGAATATGATAAAGACCCTGAGAAGGTGAAGAAGGTGATAAACAATAGATGGCTTAAAAATCCTAGAGCTAACTTGTCCAGATGGCCACAAAAATTTTTGAGGAACAACTTTATAGAAGATGTTGGCGACTTAATTACTCTTCTCAGCAGAGTACAAAGTTTACCATCTTTTTCTCAATTTCACAAATGGATTTATCCCTTCATCAAGCTAATCCTCCATGGGAAACAAGTCATTTTCTAGAGTGAACAAATCAACAATGATCTACATGAGCAATTAACAAAGGTGTCTACTACCTCGAAGTTCTATATGACTTCATACCTGGTGTACATTGCAGCTTCAATGAGAACCTTTCTAGGTTTGACATCAGAGGGAGACAGGAAAACCACCCCTTTATATCAATATTACCCTCAGTTGACATTAAAGGGTTCAATCTATCATTTTAGGAGGGTAAATGATGCTTTTTTCATGGTATTTTTGTGTCTTTTTGACCCTCAATTAGAATAGAAAAGAGTGTCTAATGAAGCCAAGGCTATTGTAAATGACTTCGATTGTATGTTCTTACAATTCCCTTCTTTTTTCTATCTATAGGTTGGCTTTCTTCAAGGCTATCCCTATATGCCCCCTAGATTTCCTTTTGATAAATTGATCCTGATGGAGCTGTGTAGATAAATTATTGTTGTACACAATAAACAGATGGAACTTAAGAAACCTGGTTTCAGGTTCCCAATTCAAATTGGTAGATACTCAGTATTGATTGCTACAAAATCAAGGGCAATGGAGACTGAAATGCAACTTGTCACCATGAGGCATTTCAAAAGAAGGCCCAAATTTGAATATAGAGGTGTCAAAGACATGATCAAAAAGAAGACTCAGTTCCATGAACCCATGATCGAAGATGTCTGGATAGATTTAAGGACAACAGAAGATATCAAGAAGATGGACTACACTAGACTATCTCTTAAACAAATAGAGTATCTGGGGCTTGCTGATATTCCTCCAAATCTAGATGACAAAGATCTAGTCAATATCAGATATCTCACTGAACAAGTCGCTAACACTCCTCTTCCTCCAATCTAATGGTCTCAGAAAGATTTGACCTCTTTGAGGATGAGATTCAAACCAATATTGGCTAACACCAAAGATTGGTTAGCAAATAGGGGGATCACTTTAAAATAATTCATCATGGGATCAGAGGCCAAATTTTAAGAAGAGATGAGGAAGAGAGTGGAAAATAGAACAAAGAATAAAAGTGATGTTCCTTCTCCTTCTAGACCCCATAAGCCTAGGATCATTTTTGTGTCAAAGAAATCAAAGGTTGCCAAGAAAGAGCTAGATTAAATAGATATGGGGGTTGAAAAACAAAGCACCCAAGAACAAGCAGCAGAATAGATGGAAATCGATGACAAGCCTACGGGTCAACAAGGAACAGAAGCTCAATCTCTATAAGAAGGTGCGCAACCAAATATAGGAATTTCTTCTTCTCTACCCCACTCACCTATTACAACTCCTTTGCCTATTTCTCCCATCAGTATTCCATCTTTTGGAGCTGCCTCTCCTTCTAAAGCTATTTTTGGTGACCCTCAAGGCACTTTTGGAGATGTTCTCCATTCATCAAGATCCATCCCTAGTCTATCATCTCCTTCTTTCAACATCAAAGATAGTTCCACCTTCAACCATTCAGCAGTAGGTGTGATTTTAACTAATACTACACCCACTACACCCATTATTCCCACTAGTAGTGCAGGCGTTACCCTAGTGACACCAACTACAGGGACTGTTGCTAATGCAAGTGCTTTTGCTCTCCCACCTTGGTTATCAACTTTCACATCCAAAAGGAAAAAGTGAGCCATCTCTCTAGATGACTTTGACTTTGGTAAAATAGTACTGGTGAAAGCTCAGACCCTCAAGAAGCCAAAAATCTTTTCAAAAATGATTGGAGATAAGGGGCACAAATTTTTGGGGATAGCTAAACCCCCACAGGATGCGACTCTTGAAATTTTTGATATGAGTAGCTACTCCATCTCTCGAATTGAATTAGGTAAAATAACTCATGAGGGTGCCAAGAGTGATTTGCAATCTGCAATGGATATTATGGTCTAGAAATTTGACAGAGAAAGAGAAATGAAAGATCATTACAAAGCAATGGTGGAATAATTGACCGCAGTGATCAGGAGATTTACTTTTGCTCCAGAAGCGATAACTCTAGAGGCTTTTTCCGTAGGTGATCCTATAATCTAGAAAGTAGAAAAGACTTATCTAAAGGGAAAAGTACTTGAAGATTACCTAGATAAGATGCATGCACAGGGAATTTCCTTGTTTACAGAGTTGTCTAAAAAGATAGGTAAAATGAATAAAGTGAGAACAGAGTTAGAAGACCTTATCAATATTATTTCTCAAGATATTGAAAGCATAAATAAATATCTTAGCAAATGGATAGAGATGAAAGTGCTAAAAAAATGTACCCTAATATCAATCGGCATCATTAGTGATAGAGATTCTTATATTGAAATTAAAGAATCACTAATATATAGGATTTGGGTACTTAAGGAACTGATCAATGACCTCGAATCTTCCAAGGATGCCAGTGAAGAAAGTGACATCAGTCTATTGAAAAAATTGGAGGAGTTGCCTTGCAGACTCACCTCTCAAGACAACCAATTCATTTTAGAAGAGGAAATGATTCAAGAGTTCGAAGGTATGATCCGAAGGGAATTTGAGGAGAGAGCATTCTCAATGGCTTCAATGGATAATATTTTAGATAATAAGTTAACTCTGGGTAATCTGAGAACCAAATTAACTAGTCATGCAAAATCAATCACAGTAGTGAGAGACACCACAGTCAGAGCTAAGGTGGTCTTCAAAAATACTATTGTGCCAGATAGTATCAGGATATAGGTAGCTATCGCCATGTACAATGCTCATCGAAAGAAGGCTGGTGACAAAAATTGAACTACTCTTCCATTTCTTCTTCTCCATTTTTCTCATGTACTTTTTAATTGACTTGGGACATTTTCACATGTACTTTTATCATGTGTAAATACATGTAAAAATCTAGAAAAGTCCCAAAGTCAATGGAGACTCATCTTTGACTAGGTTTTAATATTTAATTCTTTTCACAATTTTGAAAGCTTTTCCCTATATATATAGAGGGAGCCTCTTTTGTAATGGATCTTCTTGATAATTGAGAGCAAAAACTCTACCAAAATTAAGATACTTCTTGAGACTTTGATCTCAACTTGTAAATCATATTTTTTTGAATGAATGAGAAGCAGGTTATTTTTAGACTTTGTGTTGAAATAATTTGTGTTACTTAAGAGATCGTTCTTATGTTCTCTTTCCTAATAATCTCTCATCTATTTGATTAAATAAGCAAAGTGTGTGTGGAAATTATCTAAAGACATTCTAAAGGATATTAGAAAGACTGTAAACTACTTTTATCTTTTATGATCTTATTATCTATTGTAGTTTTAGGTGAAGACTTTGAGCTGCACTTCACTCTACTGTTACGTATGCTTTGAATTAGTGAGTGAAGTAATGAAAGACTTTGTGCTTTCCTGGATTTTTATTAGACCTAGTTACTACTTGAGAGGATTTTTCGCTATTTGCTGAACATCATTTTTAAAGGAAGATGATTTTTTTTAGTCATTAACCAGGATTTCTCTTTTGCTCTATAAACATCATCTCTAAAAAAAGAGAGATGGATGGTTTTATCCTACACTGAGTGTTATTTTCTACTTATTTATATGCATATAGCATATAAGTAATATATAGGAAACATCCCCTTGATGAGAAGAGAGATTTATCTCATTATGATGTGGTAAACCCACTCTTTTTTCCATATAAATCTCCTTGTATTGTGGTCGATATACCCATTTTGTCATCAGTTGCTTGACGATAAAATATTCACCCAACAACTTTTGGCGACTCCGCTAGGGATTACGAATGTGTATTTTGAATCCTCAAGCTTCAACTTGAAGCATTTCCAGTCTTTTTTCATTTTACACTCTGGTAGATCCACCATATATGTGAAGCCAAAGAGCTCAAGGTATTGTTGATCCTATATTCAAGTTGGTGTGACGAACTAACTTTGAGATTTCTCCTCCACCATCTCGCCTTCAGTGAACCAAGAGTTTCTCTCCTACCAGCATCAAATCTCCCATACCTAGTGAAGCTTCTAGTCTCAGTACTAGTAAGCTTTTGTCTATACTAACCCCACCAAGATTTGTTATCCTACCATTTAATCGACATATCATGGTAGTCCAAGGCCCTTAGGGCAACTCCTTTGGTCCTCTCAATCTAGCCTCACCTTTACACAAACTACCTCGTAATTCAAGCAAGAATTTCCCCAAATTCTATGGTGATGGGAAGGTTCATCTTGATGAGCATATTACTACCTTCTCTATAGCATGTGGTGTGATAAGTGTAGAATACGAAGATATAGCAGTGAGACTATTTGTAGAAACTTTGCAAGGCACTGCCATGGACTGGTTTTACCACCTTCAAGCTCAAAATATAACTGAATAGAATATGCTCAAGGCCAAGTTTGAGGCTAGATTTAAATCCACTGAAGATGCACATGCCTTGTTAGCTCAGCTTACGCAAATGAAGAAAGAACCTCATGAGCCCATGTGAGACTTCATCGCTAAATTCAATACATTGAGGAACCGAATTCCTATGATCTCTTAGCCAACGCCACAGAATCTCAAGTGTTTTTTCATCAACTCTCAACTACCTGAAGTAAGTTTTCTATTGAGGCAGGTTGGTCCTATGGATCTTTCTATAGCCCAAAATTTAGATACCAAGGTGGAAAATGACCTTATCTTGGTAGATAAGATCAAAAAAGACTCTAATAAAAATAAATTTTCTTCATCTGCTGAAAGTTCTTCCACGAGCACCACAGATCCTATGGTGCAAAAGTTGATGAATGAACTGCTAGCCTTGAAAAGACAAATGGCCCAAAGTATGTCTACTCCTCCTTATCAAGATATGCCAAGAAGGACATTTCCACATTAGTCATATCAAGGCAATACTACCAAAAATCAAGGACAACCAAATCGCCTTCCTCCTCCACATGGGAAGCTTTCCATTAAAGTAGAACCTGCTAATTTAGTAGTTGATTACCTTGAAGCTGAACATGATTTATCGTTCAAACTTGAATTAGACCAACAAGATGATGCTAATCTCTTTGTAGAACAAGAAGAAGAATTAACTGGTGACTCTAATATTGGTTTCTTGGATTATTAGATGAAGCTGGAAGTAAGAGAGAAGTGTTTGATGGATCCTATGTTATTTTTACCAGGTCCCAGAACTAGTCAGCTCAACAAGATGATAAAGAAAAAGTAGGAGAAGAACCTCAGCCAGTAGTTTTTATCACTAAATGAGGGACTTCACTACCTTTCCAATCAAAGGACTCAATGACTAATAAGAAAGTAAGTACCTCAAACCATCCCTTACCATCTACTTCTATCTCTCAAACCAGTGCCACACTTAATAAAGATCAGGATGATGGGCTTCCTCCCTCTACCTCTAGCTCATTTCAATTATTTGATATAATTGATCATGCCAAAAAGACCAAGATTAAAATGACTGAGATTGAGTACTTGTGAGCCAATCCTGAACAGTTTGATAGGTTGGCCGAATACGTGAAAAGTAAAACCACCCCTATAGGACAAGATTTTTTCAAAGGTGACTCATGATACCTCTAAGAATAAATCCACCTAGAATAATCTTATCGTTACTTCTCTTGTTTACCCTAAGAAATTAGAACCTTTCTATGTTTCCCTATTGATAAATGGTCATAAATTGAGTAATTACATAATAGACTCTAGAGCTTCTGATAATGTTATGCCTACCAAAGTAGTCGATTCCCTTGGTCTTACTTTAACTAAGACTTTTGGGAGGTGTTTCTCCATGGAAAACAAGCAGGTCCCACTCCTGGGTCAAATCAAAGATGCCCAATTTGCATTTATGGCTTTTCCAAAGAAGAGAATCAAAATGACAGTCCTGGTGGTCGATGTTCTAGCCTCTTATAGCATCCTTCTTGGGCAAAATTTTTGCAAGGATGTTGGTGGCAAATTAAGCATGGACCTATATGAGGTGAGGATCCCAGTCAAAGGTATTATGTAGAGATTGCTCTTGAGAAAGAAGCAAAATATGTGGTCACTCAAACATCAGCGCCTGAAGCTCAAATTTTGTTTGAGTCTTTAGGGATGGGTAATTACTTTTTGTCTACAGAGGAAGTCCATGAGATGCCTGATAAAATTATTGAATGTGTAAACCTGAAAATTGGTTTATATGGAATAGAAGAAAGATTGGTGGAGTGCAATGCAAGTGTAGAAGAATCTCCCCCTCCAAACGAAGAAGAATCTAAGGAAAAATTAGTGTCTAATGAGGTATGGATTTTGGAATTTGATGGCAGCTACTCTTTTACCAATTTAGGAGCTATGATTGTGTTGATATCTCTTGAAGGAGATATTTTTCCTTCTTCATACAAGTTACAGTTTAGTAACACCAACAACACATCTGAGTATGAATCTTTGTTGCTTGGATTGAAGGCTACTTGAGACAAAGGCATCAAACTCCTTCACACCAAAGGTGATGTTGAACTGGTAGTTTGTCAGGTAAAGAACCTATATCAAACTAAAAATGAGAGATTGTGCCACTATCACAATCTAGTCTGGGATCAAATTGAAAGCTCTGATGCTTTCAACATCTCTGCCATACCTAGGGACTTTAATGACTAAGCTGATGCACTGGTTGTTTCAGTAACTCTATTAGTTTCGCACCCTAATTTTAAAGGAGATAGGTACACTATTAAACTGGTCTTTTGACCAAGTGTGCTTGACAATGCCAATCATTGGCAAGTGTTCAATGGTGACAACCAAATCATTACCTTCCTAGAGTAAAAAGACAACTTTGAATAGCTTCATTTTGATGGTAGTGAGACTTAGAAGCTTGAACCAACCCTCGAATCAAGTGCAAATGTAAGTGAAGAATTCTTGCAACTTAAAGAGAATAAAATCCCAAAAGGCTTGGTTTCCCTTGAGAATTTATTTGACAAACATGACAGGTTCATTAAACAGTAGTAAATAGATTCAAGCTCCTCTCAGGAGTTTGATCAAGTAAATTTAGGTACCAAGGAAAATCCCAAAGTGGTGAACATTAGGAAATATTGCACTCAAGAAGAAAAGTTCAAGTTCACTACTCTACTCTACCAGTATATGGATGTCCTAGCATACTCCTATGATGATCTGAAGTCACTCAAGCTTGAAGAAATTTGCCATGACATTCCTCTCAAAAGTGATTTAGTGCCTTACAAGTAAAAATCTAGGTAGTAAAATCTGAAGATATTAGGTACTATTCTATCTAAAATATAGAAATGTTGAATGCTAAGATAATTTTCCCAATCTATCATTCCACATGGATTGTAAACATAGTCCCTGTGAGGAAGAAGAATGGTGAAATTTTCCTCTATGTGAATTTCAGAGACTTGACTCAGTCATCCTTAAAGGATAACTATCTTCTACCTATCATGGATCAAGTTCTTCAGATGGTGACCAGTTTAGAGATGTTATCAATGCTGGATAGCTTCTTAGGGTACAATCAAGTTGAAGTTGGTAAAGCAGACCAGCATAAGACTACCTTCACCACACCTTGGGGCACCTTTGCCTATCAAAGAATACCATTTAGCCTAATAAATGCTGGTGCCACTTTTTAAAGAGAAATGGACTTTACTTTTAAATACAAAATGGATAAGTTCATTGTTGTATACCTAGATGATTTAATAATTTTTTCTAAACATTATCCTAATCATGTTCACCATTTACAACAAGTGCTAAAACGTTGCCGCCAGAATGGCAGTTCTCTAAATCCCAAGAAATCTATTTTTGGGGTAACGAAAGGGAAACTTTTTAGGCACATTATATCTTAAGAAGGCATAAAAGTTGACTCAAAAAGAATCAAGTCCATCCAGGAGCTTACCCTACCCACAAGTAAGACTGCAGTTCAATCTTTCTTTAGAAAAGTAAATTTTTTACAAAGGTTCATCCCTAAGTTCGCTAAGAAGACTCGCCACATTATGAACATGATAAAGGGCAAAGCCACTTTTTGATGGATTACAGAAGGCAAGTCAGCATTTGAAGACATCAAAAAAGTGATCGCTTGTGCACCAATTCTAGTTTGTTCAAATTACACCAAAGATTTCATAATATACAGCTATGCTTCTGAGCATACACTTTCAACTATTTTGGTTCACCAAAACAAAGAAAGTGTGGAATCTCCCATATCATTTATGAGTTGTCCTCTCAAAACTCATGAATTAAAATATTCAAATATGGAGAAACATGCTTATGTTGTGGTTAAGGTGGTGAAGCATTTCAGATTTTATATCCTGAATTCACATACTGTGGTTTTGGTGCTTAACACAACGGTGAAGTCCATTCTAACTCAACAGGAGTTTGGTACTAAAAGGGATAATTAGATTGCTAAGATTTAGGAATTTGATCTTGACATCAAACCTACCAAACTTGTGTGGGAGAAGGGCCTCTGCCAATTGATTGCTGATAATATCCCCAAGGAAATAGAAAATGAAGAAACAAAGGCTGAAGACATGCCTACATTCCTCTTTGTCACTACTACTGATGAGTGGTATTTTGACATCGCTCATTTTCTTAACTATGGTGAGTGTCCCACTCATCTATCCTACAAACAAAAAATGAATGTTAAGTTAAAGACTGCTAGCTATGTCTTGTGGGACAATGGTTTGTATAAGAGAAGCCTAGATGGGGTATTTCTTCACTACGTCAATAAGGTGTAACAAGGTAAAATTTTGGAGTATTTCCATAATTTGGCCTGTGGAGGATTTTTTTTACACTAGTGACAGCTCATAAAATTCTACAAGTGAGGTACTATTGGCCTACACTATTTCAAGATGCTTACAAATGGGTATGTAGGTGTTAATTGTCTCAACAGTTCATCGAAAAACTTAAATTGGCCACGTTACCCCTCAAGCCAGTGGTAATTGAAGAACCTTTTCAATAATGGGGTATTGACTTCATTGGCGCAGTCAACCTATCTTCAAGTGCCAGACATGATTATGTCCTCACTACGACTGATTAATTTACCAAATGGGTGGAAGCCATTCCATCTAAGCATGCTACTTCAGGAGTGGTATGCAAATTTCTTAAAGAAAATATTATTTCTCGATTTGGGTTTCCAACTAAGATTGAAATAGATAATGCAGCCTATTTCTCTTCTCATGAAATTACCCAGTTTAGATTTTATTATGGAATTACCCTCTCCCACACTTCTAATTATTTTCCATAAGGAAATGGCAAAGCAGAATCAAGCAACAAGAATCTGGTTACTATTATCAAGAAAATGGTAGATGATAATTAGAGGACTTGGCATAAAGCATTGTTTGACACTTTGTGGGTAAATAAAATTACATCCAAGAGGGCCATATGCATGTCACCATTCCAAATTCTATATGGCTTGAATGTAGAAATAACAATCACCTTGGAACTACCAGCACTCAGGTTAGCAAAGGCATTCAAAGATTTAACCTTTGAAAATTCTATTGATAAAAGGATCATGTGTCTAACTAAATTAAATGAGTAATGAACCATGGTAGTGGACTGGATTACTGCACATCAAAATTAGGTGAAGAAACTCTTTGATAAGAGGGCAAAGATTCATGATATTTAGATTGGAGATCAAGTCTTGTTGTAAGACAAGAGGAGAGAACCAAAAGGAATGCACAACAAATTTGATTCTTTGTGGAGAGGTCCATTTACCATTCGTTAGGTCTTTAGTGAAAATAGCTTCTTGTTGGAGTATCAAGATGGAGTGCCATTCTCACTACCTCACAGTGGGTAGCATTTGAAGCACTTCAATCCTTGAAGTATTAGATGAGTTCACTTATACATTTGTATAATTTTTGTGTTTTTTGTTTTCTTTTATTTTTTCATGTCTTTTCCTTTTTTGGCTTGACTCCATAGCCCAATGGCTTGGATGAAGGCACTTAGAGACTGGTTTCTACTCCCATCGATTAGTTCAATCAATAGAAGTTCCCTAATAGGAGCTAGATGTTGTTCCCAAAATCAGTTACACTTATTTTTGGAAAAACCCCTATGAAACTTGTCTATTTCATGTTTTTCACTCTAAGTTTGTCTTTCGAGACAAGTTTTTCTTATTCTTGTGTTTGCTCAACTAGCATCATTCAAAGTTCATGACATTCCCTTATTGCATTTTCCAAAAAATGTGAAAATCATTACAATCTTGATATGGCCAGATGACAAATTTTCCCCCATTTCTCAGAGTTAGTTGTTTTCTTGAGTTAACATCACGGGCAAAAAATTTCATTGCCACTGCATGTTGTTTTGTGTTTCCCATGCAAAGGCAGCATTTTTTTCTACCCTTGCATCCATCATGCAAGAGCAGTGAAATTTGCCACCCTTACATCATTTTTTGCTTTCCATGTAGGAGCAATGATTTTTGCCTCCCCTGCATCCCTTTCTAACCTCACATGTAGAGGCAGCAATTTTTGCCACCCCTACATGGTCTCAATTTTCACACGCAACATTTATGGCCACGTACACTGAGTGGTTGGGGGAAATTTTTACCCCCATTTAATCCCATTTCTTCCTCTTTCCTTTCATTCTTCTATTTTTTCTCTTCCTCCCTCCACCTGGATGATCAAGTGAGCTAGAGGAAGAGTGTTTTCATTGGATTCAAGCGTCGTTTCACATTGTTCTTCAAGTAGGGTTTTAGTTTTTATTTTATTTTCATTTTCCTTCTCTTTTCCATAGTTGTTTTTATTTCTTTCTTTTCTTATCTAGTTTTTCTCCTTTTTGTCTTCTTTTCCCTCCTATTTCCTGCCAATGAGGCAACCTAACCATGCCTCAACCCTCCTTCTTCCCCCCCTTTGTACCATTTAGCCATTTCACCCATGTAAGGGTGGTGAATTTTACTGCCCTCACATCTTCCAAATCCTTCCCTATGCATTGGAAGCAAAAATTACCTCCCTAACATAGTTCTCCAAACTTCCAATCGCATGCATTGGTAGCAAATTTCACTACCAATGCACATCCGACCGTCGAACCATGTGCATTGGTGGTAAAAATTGCCACCAATGCACTTGACTTCCCCACCATGTGCACAGGTGGCAATTTTTGCCACCTATACACAAAGACCTTATTTAACATGAAATAGCATAAATTTTTGCCACCCCTGCATGCTTTCCTTTGTTTAAAACCTAACTCTGAGGGAATTTTCATTTTTCTCAAGCCTACTTTCCTTTCACTTTTTGACCTGCTCATGTTTCAGCCCTTTCAAGAGCATTTCCCTGGTCATGATCACCCAATGTGCAATTTTTATAGATTACCAATATTTCTCCTAATTGTGTGATCATGACTCTTATCACAGTTTCTCCTCGAGATCCTTCTTTGTCAACATACCTTCGATAAAGGCTCATCTCAATGACTAAAGTTTCTCTAAAGAAGTTGAAGATGATGAAGTACCAGTATCAATGTATTTTCCCAATCATCCCAATCACTTCTAATGTCAATGATATTAGGGATAAAGAGATCGGTCACATAGATATGGCCAAGTTTGTAGAAAGAACCAAGGTAAAAAATTTGAGCTCTAAAATGAAGATGATAATTGAGAGCAATATCCATCTGGACTCCTCTTTTCCTGTGGTGGCACATCACATAGAGTTCATCCTCCAGTGCACAAAATTCTACAACAAAGATACCAGAGCTATGTCAGATGCCAATGGCAACGTAGTAATTCGACTAGACCCTGAGTTCATCGATAAAGTTTTCATGTGCCCTCCTACTACTAAAGTGATGAAGATTGACTTTGTTGAATCACAAAAGAAATATGATAAAGACCCTAAGAAGGTGATCAACAATAGATGGATTAAAACTCTTAGAGCCAACTTATCTAGATGGCCACAAAACTTTCTAAGGAGCGACTTTATAGAAGAATTTGGCGACTTGATTACTCTTCTCAGTAGAGTACGAAGTTTACCATCTTCTTCTCAATTTCATGAATGGACGTATCCCTTCATCAAGATAATCCTCTAGGGGAAACAAGTCATTTTTTGGGGTGAAAAAATTAACAATGCTCTGCATGAGTAGTTAACAAAGGTGTCTACTACCTCAAAGTTCTATATGACTTCATACCTGGTGTACATTATAGCTTCAATAAGAACCTTTACAGGTTTGACATCAGAGGGAGACAGGAAAACCACCCCTTTATATCAATATTACCCTCAGCTGACATTAAAGGGTTCAATCCATCATTTTAGGAGGGTAAATGATGCTTTCTTCACGGTCTTTTTATGTCTTTTTGACCCTCAATTAGAACAAAAAAGAGTGTCTGATGAAGCCTGGGTTGTTGTAAATGACTTCGGCTGTATGTTCTTATAGTTCCCTTCTTTTTGCTATCTATGGGTTGGCTTTTTCCATGGCTATCCCTATATGCTCCCTAGATTTTCTTCTGATAAATTGATCCTGATGGAGCTGTTTAGAGAAATTATTGTTATACACAATAAGCAAATGGAACTTAAGAAACCTAGTTTCAAGTTCCCAATTGAAATTGGTAGATACTCGGTATTAACCGCTACAAAAGTAAAGGCAATGGAGATCAAAATGAAACTTGTCACCATGAAGCATTTCAAAATAAGGCCCAATTTTGACTACAGAGGTGTCAAAGACATGATCAGAAGGAAGACTCAATTCCATGAACCCATGATCAAAGACGTTTAGATAGATTTAAGGACAGTGAAAGATATCAGGAAGATGGACTACAACAGACTATCTCTTGAACAAATAAAGTATATGGGGCTCACTGATATTCCCCTAAATCTAGTAGATGATAGAGATTTGGTCAATAGCAAATATCTTTCTAAATAAGTCGTTAACTCTCCTCTTCCTCTGATCTAATGGTCTCAAAAAGAGTTGACCTCTTTGAGGATGAGATTTGAACCAATATTGGCTAACACCAATGATTAGTTAGCAAATAAAGGGATCACTTTAAAAGAATTCATCATGGGATTAGAGGCTGAATTTCAAGAAGAGACAAGAAGGAGAGCAGAAAATAGAAAAAAGAATAAAAGTGATGTTCCTTCTCCTTCTAGGCCCCATAAGCCTAGGATCATTTTTCTATCAAAGAAATAAAAGGTTGTCGAGAAAGATCCAGAGTCAATAGATATGGGGTTTGAGAAACAAAGTACCCAAGAATAAGTGGTAGAATAGATGGAAATTAATGATATGCCTACGGGTAAATAGGGAATGAAAGCTCAATCTCTGCAAGAAGGTACATAGCCAGATATAGGAATTTATTCTTCTCTACCCCACTCACCTGTTGCAACTCCTTTGCCTATTTCTCCCATCAGTATTTCCACTTCTTGAGTTGCCTCTCCTTCTAAAGTTATTTTTGGCGACCCTTAATGCACTTTTAGAGATGTTCTCCATTCATCAGAATCCATCCCCAGTCTGTCATCTTCTTCTTTCAACATTAGAGATAGTTCCACCTTTGACCATTCAGTAGCAGGTGTGATTTTAGCTGATACTACACCCACTATGCCCATTGTTCCTACTAGCAGTGTAGGTGCTACCCTAGTGACACCAACTACAAGGACTGTTGTTAATGTAAGTGCTTTTGTTCTCCCACCTTGGTTATCAACTTTCACACCCAAAAGGAAAAAAGAAAGCCATCTCTCCAGATGACTTTGACTCTGGTAAAATAGTACTGATGAAAGCTAAGACCCCCAAGAAGCCAAAAATCCTCTAAAAAATTATTGGAGATAATGGGCACAAATTTTTGGAGATAGCTAAACCCCCACAGGATGTGACTCTTGAAAATTTTGATATGATCAACTACTCCATCTCTCTAGTTGAGTTAGGGAAAATAACTCATGAGGGCACCAAGAGTGATTTTCAATTTGTGATGGATATTATTTTCCAAAAATTTGACAGAGAAAGAGAAATGAAATATCATTACAAAGCAATGGTGGAACAATTGACCGCAGTGATCAGGAGATTCACTTTTGCTCCAGAAGTGGCAACTCTAGAGGATTTCTCCGTAGATGATCCTGTAATCTAGAAAGCAGAAAAGACTTATATAAAGGGAAAAGTACTTGAAGATTACCTAGATAAGATGCATACATAGGGGTTTTCCTTGTTTATAGAGGTGTCTAAGAAGATAGGTAAAATGAAGAAAGTGACAACAGAGTTATAAGACCTTATCAATATTATTTCTCAAGATATTGAAAGCATAGATAAATATCTTAGCAAATGGACAGAGATGAAAGTGCTAAAAAAATGTACCCTAATATCAATCAGCATCATCACTGATAGAGATTCTTATATTGAAATTAAAGAATCATTGATATACAAGATCTGGGTACTTAAGGAATTGATCAGCGACCTCAAATCTTCCAAGGACACTAGTGAAGAAAGTGACACCAATCTGTTGAACAAATTGGAGGAGTTGCCTTGTAGACTCACCTCTCAAGACAACCAATTCATTATAATAGAGGAAATAATTCAAGATTTTGAAGGTATGATCTGAAGGAAATTCAAGGAGAAAGCATTCTCAATGGCTTCTGTGGATAATATTTTAGATAATCAATTAACTCTAGATAATCTGAGAAGTAGGTTATTATTCATGTGATATCAATCATAGCAGTGAGAGATGCCACAGTTAGAGCTAAGGTGGTCTTTAAAAATATTATTGTGCCAAATAGTATCAGGATATAGGCAACTATCACCATGTACGATGCTCATGTATTTTATAATTGACTTAGGACATTTGCACATGTACTTTTGTCATGTGTAAATACATGTAAAAATCCAAAAAAGTCCCAAAGTCAACGGAGACTCATCTTTGACTAGGTTTTAATATTTAAGTCTTTCTCAATTTTGAAACCTTTTCCCTATATATATAGAGGGAGCCTCTTTTGTAATGTATCTTCTTGATAATTGAGAGCAAAAACTCTACCAAAATTGAGATACTTCTTGAGACTTTGATCTCATCTTTTAAATCATACTTTTTTGAATGAATGAGAAGCAAGTTATTTTTAGACTTTGTGTTGAAATAATTTGTGGTACTTAGGAGATCATTCTTATGTTCTCTTTCCTAATAATCTCTCATCTGTTTGATTAAATAAGAAAAGTGTGTGTGGAAATTATCTGAAGACATTCTGAAGGATATTAGAAAGACTTTGAACTGCTTTTATCCTTTATGATCTTATTATCTGTTGTAGTTTTAGGTGAAGACTTTGAACTGCACTTCACTCTACTATTACAAATGCTTCAAATCAGTGAGTGAAGCAATGAAAGACTTTGTGCTTTCGTGGATTTTTATTAGACCTAGTTACTACCTGAGAACATTTTTTGCTATTTGTTGAACATCATTTCTGAAGGAAGAGGAATGTTTTTAGTCATCAACCAGGATTTCTCTTTTGCTTTGTGAACATCATCTCTAAAAAATGAGATATGGATGGTGTTATCCTCACTTGAGTGTTATTTTCTGGTCATTTATATACATATAGCATATAAGTAATTTATAGGGAACCTCCCCTTGATGAGAGGAGAGATTTATCTCATTATGATGTGGTAAACCCACACTTTTTGTTGTATAAATCTCCTTGTACTATGGTTGATATACCCATTTTGCCATCAATTACTTGATGAAAAAATATTCACCCAACAGACACCTCAAACCTAATTATCAAAATAAAATTTCACCCTTTTCCTCATATTGTTCATATAGACCTGTAGGTCTTCTTTTAGGCCTATTTGTGAGATTATCACAAGAGGATCACTTTGAAGTGGCAATGAGCTAGAAATTGTATCAAAGGGAGTGTGAGGGGTATTTTAATACCTAATAAATTATAAATAGGCTTCACATAATGCTTTTAACCTCAAATAACTTAAAAAATACTTTTCTATTCAATTGTTTCTCTCAGTAATAGGTGGATCACTATCTTGCTACCTTCTTATCACTCACCTTCTTGGATTACATTTGCTTGTATCAAATCATATTTTTAGGCTCGTGATCACTGTATATCTCAACTTCTTGGATATTTTTATCTTTTAGTAATGTTGACATTTTTAGTCACCATTATTTCTATCATTGAGTATGTTAAAGTTAATAAGGTCTTTCATCATAATTGTCATCCTTTCATTAGTGCCAATATTTTTAGTGAAGTCATTTTGAGACTTTTCCTTAATCTAGGAGGCTAATTGTAAAAAATAAACATTTATTGTGCCCTCTTAATATGTTTTAATACTCTTTTATAGAATTTAAAGTATTTTTTAAAAAATTAGGGTTTTTTTTAATATCTCCCATGCATGTATGCCATAGAGAGTATTAGTTGAGTCTAAGTCTGCATAACCACTTCTTGGTTGACCATCTCAATCTTTTAAAGTATGCCAAGGCAGGGGTGAAATAAATTAAAGGAAAAATTGAAAATAAAAGAGTTATGATGAGTATTTTGAGGTGAGGATTAAGTTCCAAGCCTTAAATCAAGAATTTTAAGATGCCATACATGCATCTACAATGGTTTTGAATATCTTTTGGTGCTCCAACTCATATGCAAATATGTATGGATAGTTTTTCATGCATTTTCAAAGGAAAAAGATTGGATTTTTATTGGTTTACAAGTGTTTAAAGGATTATTAATGGACTTATAAACTTATGGATGTTTCTCAAAAAAATTCCAGTTGTTAGGAATGCAAACTATGCTTGAATTATGTTAAGATATCTCAAATCTCTCTCAAAATTGATTTTCAAGCTTAAAATTGCCCCAAAACCAACATGATATTTGGTAGAGATCTTGAATGGATTGGAATGGTTGATATTAGGGTTTAATATGGTGGTTTAATCCCATATCATGGTGTTTATTATCATAAATAAGGTTGTATATTTATGAATAATTGTTAAGAAGCAAGATTACTCCAAAATCCTTCAAAACCTTATTTAGAGAACATGAACTTTGAAAATTTGATATTTTGAAGTGTTTTTAAGATTAATAAAGCACTGATGAATGAATTTTATAAAATATAAATGATCTTAAGACATATTATAACAAGTTAAAATCAATAACAAAGGTTTTATATCTAGAAAATGGACCGAGATGACAAGTATGCATGTAAAATGAGCTCCTACAGGCCTATAGACATAAAAGTGCATTTTTGGAATGTTTTTGAAATTTAACATGAACTTTAAATGATTTTATTATGTATATTGGGGTCAGTATATTTGGCAAGCTTGCTACCCTAGGAAAACCTAGAAACTTAAAAAGGAGCATAACTTGAGTTCGATTGATATAAAACATATGAAATTTGAATTAAATGTGGATGGAGATATTTTATAAATTTTTTGGTTTTATCATGTCCTTAATATACCTAAGGATAGATACAAGTAAAAATTATAGGCATGTGCATGCAAAAATGTTGAAAACTAATTCTAAAGAAGCCCAAAAGTGCAAGAACTCAACTTTTATTGATCCAAATTCATTGAAAATTTATATTTAGGTGTTAAAAGGTTATATAAATGAAATAAATTTGTTTTTAAACTTTTTAATCCATTAATTAATTAATTTAAGAATCTCTCTCTCTCTCTCTCTCTCTCTCTCTCTCTCTCTCACTCTCTCTCTCTCTCTCTCTCTCTCTCTCTCTCTCTCTCTCTCTCTCTCTCTCTCTCTCTCTCTCTCTCTCTCTCTCTCTCTCTCTCTCTCTCTCTCTCTCTCTCTCTCTCTCTCTCTCTCTCTCTCTCTCTCTCTCTCTCTCTCTCTCTCTCTCTCTCTCTCTCTCTCTCTCAGACTTGTAAACACCTTTTTGGGTAATACAGAAACAAATTTTACCTTCTCATATGTTGTTTATTATGTGCAATTAATAAATTATTGATGTAATATTATGCTAATTATATCCTATCCTTGATTTATGTCTAATTTTGTGCACCTTTATGCATCAAAACTTGATCATGTGTAGGTGTATTTTATGTCTCTAAGAGTTTATGCAATTCAGATTTGTGATGAATGTTATTTGAGCTTTCTAAAACAAGTGGTCATCCTTCTAAGTATTATTATAAGTTGAATCCTTTGTATAAAACACTTATGCCCAAGATTCATTGGTGAGTTTTGTATGTGTGAGTTCTCTTTGATATTATTCTATGTGTGTCTAAATAAGTTAAGGTATTTAATTTTGGCTCATAACCCTATAGTTAGTCATAGAAGTATAGGAATTTCTCTCTTTTAATTTTTAAAAAGTAGTTTATGTGAGGATCAAGGTGATTCATCAAGGGAACTATCCCTCTCTGGAGGTTTACTTACATTATAGGACACCCACAACCTAGAAGTGATACCATTGTGTCAATTGGGTGATGAATTATGAAGACCTTCCTCAAGGGTGCAAACTTGATTTGATAATAATTAAGTCGCCAAAATGCATATAAACCTCTATGTTTTACCTTACACTATCACCATAGTCCAAACATACATATTTATGCCCTTGATTCACCATGAAGGCCTGCTTGGAGTTTTAAGAAACCTTGAAGAGTTTATACAGGATCATTGAATTAAAATCCATGCCCACACATGATCCATTTTAGGTTTGGAAGTCTTTTGTAACATTGCAAACCCTATTATAGCAAAAGTGGTATTAGCATAGTCAGTTGTTTTGAATGAATCTTTGCATTTCTTCATGAATTAGTTTTAATGAAGTTATAAGGAGATATTATGGGTTAAATGATGGTCTAAATGACCCAAGGATGATGTTCATATCTTGAATATCATGATTTTTAATACCAAAATGTTCTTTCATCCACCTATAACCTAATTGTCACATAAAAATAGTGAAAGAGAGATCATTTTTTGTTAGTGCATGTGCATTCATGATGTTTATAATGGGTTTTAGTGTTGTGGAGGTCATTTTTCAAATTTATACCAACTGTTCATGATTTATATACTTCCATCAAGCTCCAAAGTGAAATGAGCCTATGGGTATGGAAAGAGTATTTTAACTGCTTAAACTCTTAGTGAGTGTTCATATAGCTAAGGGTTTTTATTAGGAAACCAATGCCATAAATTTACAAGGCATTAGGGTCCCTTTCTTTGCCTAATATCTTTAGATCCAACTTTCTCTCTCCTCCATTGTGTGTGCTTAGACACTGCCATTAGAGGCAGCCCCTATAGTAATAGACATTGTCTAACCATTACTAGTAGTGTCCTAAAAGTGTAAATCAATGATATGAGATATGGAGATGATATGTCTAGGATCATGAGGTGTTCATATATAGGCTAATCTAATCTTGAATAGGTATATGTCTCAAATATATGTGTCCAAGATAATAGATGGGTAGATTAATAAGGTGAGTTTTTTCTCAAGAGTCAAATGTATATGAATTGTCCAAGTATGTTAAAGTATTTTAAAGTTGATTTTTCCAAAGTGTCAAATACAAAATTTAGGTTTTTATAGATGCCCCCACTTTAATATAATATTTAGTATGCTAAATTAAAACAATAAAATAATAAATTTGGGACTTTTGATGGTTTTTCTTGGTGTTGAAAGCTATGATATTAATGTACCATATGTTCAATTTGAAACCTATAAGAAACATGTGTAGATCAATGTATTCTCATGATAAAAATAAAATAATTTTAATGATTGAATAAATTAAATTTGAATAAAATGAATGAATACACTTTATTCCATGTGAACCAAGGAGCCACTTTTTGAATATATTTTAAGAATACCATGGCGTGATCATGCCCCAAGGAGATGTAACCACTAAAACTAGGATTTGAGTAGTGTAAATGCCTAGATACCATTTGAGAAGGAGTCTTATAAGTTTAGTGATGTATTAACCTCAACCACACTACTTTGAATATCATAGTAACTCTTTTTTGAAACCCCAAAATAGGATTTTTATCTCAAAATGGAACCCCAAAATTCAATTTAGTGTGTAAAAGTGGAACCTTGAAATAAATTTATATGTGAAAGTGGAACCTCAAAACATGTTCAAATGTGTAATTGGAACCTTGAAATAGGATCATATATAAAATTAGAATGTTGAATAATGTTTTTATGTACAATTATAAATCTAAAATAGGTTTGTATGTAAAATGATCAATCATTATAGACTAATATAGACCTAAACTGCTCATAGAGTACCATCATTCCCAACCAAACCTAAGTATGTAAAATAGAATAGAATTTGCATGAATAGTATCCATGACCCAATATGATCCAAATGTATCTCAAAGTGATATATAATGTCAACACTTATCTATCAAAACGTCATATAATGTCTTGATTATTCTTCATAATCATGTAGAATGCCCAAAATATGTCTCAATTTACTTAGTCTAGCCCATCTAAATAATAAAATCTATCACATAATGTGAAATGTGTGTCTATAATTTCCTAAATGTCATAAAGAAGCACCATGTATGCCCCTTTTTATATGAAGGATGTATCATGTGAATCACTCATCTTGAAATAAAGAGTTATGTGCATCATGTGTTATATATAAAAATATGATCATGTAAAGTATATATTTAAATATGATTAAAAAATGACCTCATATAATAATGTTTATTATTCAATCACTTATGAAACATGTAATCCAAGTTAATGGTCATACAAGCATTAATGTCAAGTAGATATATCAATTAATCATGGAGTGATAAGAATCCTAGTAGATGCATGATATAAATATTGGAAACGTCAATAGATAACTCATAATGTGAATATGTGTCATATAAATCATGGCACTAATCTTATAGTTAAAAAAAATTCCAATATAAAATATATATAACCATTCACACACACAATATCATGATCAAGAAACACACAAGTATACAAGACATGACATGAATTTGACACAACCATGACATAGACTAGAGGATCCTATGACACAAATAGCACATTATGGAATAATACATAATAGATGAGTCCATAAAAAAATCAATATAGAACATATCAATGATCAATAAATGTCACAATCATAAATATCAAGCATGCATGCAGAAATCAACTTATAGTCTACATAACCAATCAATGTCATCACCTAGAATAGAAAAGTGTAATATCCATAAGAAATAACATTCTAAAAAATTTGAACAAGATAATTTTGTTTATAATAGTATAATATTCTCAATGGATTAGTATAGAAATATATAACCTAAAAAATGTATATAGATGTCTGCAATATGGTAATGCCCCAATGTATAAAGGTTTCTCATGGATGTGACAAATGTCATGCATCTATATGTCCATATATCATATGTAACATTAATTTCATACACCCATATTGTGTATACCATGAAAATATTTTTTGTAGGAAAAGGGTATAAAAATTACCATATATATGATGAATAACATCAATCAATTGTGCACCATCAAATAAAATCATTCATAGGTCCTGGTTATATATTTTTTTAATATTTGCACTTTTTGTGTTTTTGAGTTATTTGTTTTTTTAATATTTTCAGTGGTTGTGTTTGAACTTACCTATGTTCCCATCACTTGGGGATTCTCAAGTGTTGTTATCAAGTCAATCAATGCAAATGGCACACACCATAGGCAAGAAGTAACATGTGTATCATGTTTGAACTAGAAAATTGATCATGAGTTGTAGAATATCCAGTATCATCAATAAAATCAATATGATCATGTATGTGTTGCATAACTTAAATATTCATAGTAACTTATAGAATTCATTATATGTCATTGAAACGCATCATTATTCTTTGTGGAAGATTCTCACAAGGTTTATATGAAACTATCATAGGATGTGACATACTATGTAATGTTTGTTGAACTTGAATATACCAATAATGTTAAGGAAATTGGAAAATTGACCTTGGAGGAAAGTCAAACACTTTTATTTAACTTTTTTTAGAGGCTAAACATGTGCATGCTACATAGTAAGCTATTGGGGTTTTTTTCATTTTCCATTAGAACATTTTATTTTATTTTTTTTACTAATTAAGACTCTATGTGTATAACCAAGGCCAGTAAATAATGTCATATTGCATATGTTTTCACTCAAATTTTTATCTACCATAACACTATGTATAGGATGTGAATAATGAAAACATGTATGTATAAAGTCATGTTGTTAGTATCATCATCAATAATTTCATGATCATCAAATGTGATCTTAGGTTATTGTATTTATGCATTTTCAAGTGTACCGATAATTCCTTTGATAGTATTAACCTCCTAAACTTTATGATCATAAGAAATCAAGAGATAATGCATATTATAAGTCATATGTACCTCAGGATTAATCTTAGTTTTTAATGCCATATGTTTATGAAATGGATTAGAAAATATCTTAAGTTTTACATTAGGTTGTGTGACCAAATTGTTAGTATTTGTGCTAACATCATTGAACTCAATAGTTTTCTTCTAAATTAATTATTGGATCTTATGTCTCAAACCTAATAAACTATTAGTTGAATACCTTCTATGTCTATGCTAACCATAATATGCATTAATATAAAAATATTTTGGTTGGGGATTTGTCATATCAACCTCCATAGGTAGAGGAAAAGATACGATATTTCACTCGAGTAACTTCTGTAACACCTCGTGAGGAGGTTATAATTATCATGTAAATTACCTCCATTGAGGAGCAAAATAGACAAACCTATTATTAGGTTGTGAAACTGCATTGACTATTGTTTTATCCTCATTATTAGTATGAATATCCTTGGCTTTGAAATTTGGTTTAATTTTAGAGTTAGTGTTATAATATGTGGGAGTGTTGGTCCCATACTTTATCTTGTTCATGGTAATTACCTTGATCTCATGATATTTTACCATAAGGCATATGTCATCAAAATTTTGAAAATGATTGAACACAATGGACTCATGGATGGTAAAAATTGAGATTTGCTTAACTATGTCTTCTAATTCTTTTTCAACCATATGATTTTTTATTTTCTAAACATAGTCTTAAAATGAATCACATAGTCACAGATGGCCTCATTAGGTCCTTACTTTAGTTGTATAATTTTAGCATAGGAGACCTTATCAATAATGTTGATATAGAAATGAGCAAGTAATTGGTCAAACTAAGGATTGAAAGTGTGTACTAACTGATAAAAATTTCATAAAAAACATCACAAGACATAGTCCTTAAGGATCCTAGGAAAAATATTTGTTAGTAACTTATCATTATATCCATAATCTAAACATGCCACATGGAAGGCTCTAAGATTTTTTTATAGAACACCTTTGCAATTGAATGACATAAGATTAGCTGAAAAAAATCCTATGGTCAAGGGATATATGTAAATCCATGAGGCCAAAGGGTTATGTAATAATGCTTGAAAGTTTTTGAATGACTAGATCTATGAAAACCTATTTCCTTTTGAGAAACCTTGGCTTGAAGATATTATATTTTTTGAATAAGTGTTTGATTGGTAGTCATATTATATTGATTACAAATAAGTGGTTTTAAATGATTTTTATGCCTAGGAGGTATAATATTATGTTGCATAGGAATACCCATAGATATCTAAGGAATAAACTATATTTCCCCCATAGTATAAATAAAAAGTGTAGGCATCACTTTCGTATCCATGTAGCCATATATGTATAGACATGAATATAAATAGTAGGCATACTATTCTCATAACCTAATGTAGGATTTATGCCTCTAAAAGGTATATTTTCATTAATTTCAATGGGATGTATTTTACCATAAAATTTAACATCAATTTTAATATGATTTTCATAATCATTTTTAAGTTTAGGCATAACATTATTAATAATATTTACTTCTGCATTTGTATGTTCATTACCAATATTTGTATCAAAAGTAGCAACGTGTAATTTATTTATTTTGATTATTATAATTAGCATATAAAATATGTGGTTTAGAAAAATGAATCTAAATATGATCAACTAGAATACCAATTAATCTATCACTTTAACATATAGGTAGAGGAGACCTAACCTTACTAGATGGCATAGAATGTATACATGAAAAAACTAAAAAAAACTAGGTTAAATGTGGGGATCAAAATTAGACATGTAAAAATGGAAAATCAAAAATTATATTTGAAATTCAAACCTTAATAGGTGACAAAACTAAAACCCTAGTTTAGGAAGAAGAGTATGGTTTTTCATGTTCAAAGTAATGATCAAGTTCCTAAAAATTTTATATTTATTTTGGATCTAAGATCTATAAAATAGTGTAACTTATGCATTTATTATATTATGTAAATTATGGCAATAAATTTACTAATTTTATTTAAAATGGATAAGTAGATATTACACTATTTAGATTTAGAATTGACAAAGAAAGAGATGGCTAATCTATATAACTAGTTTTTAATGTTTATTACTCATAGAAGATGTATATGTATCTAAAAATTCTTTGTAGTTACTTTGTAAACTATTTATACCTAAAATAGAGGTTGAATACCTCTTTGTACATTATAGATAGAGTATGATGCTTGCAGTAACTTGAAATATTTGAATTTTAGAGGTACCTTCCCTATAAATTATGTAGGTATGTAACTCTTAATACCATTATGCATATGTCTTCAAATAGTTCTTGTGTGTTCACACGTTTTATCTTATGTGATCACGTGCATTTTCTTCCTCTTCCATCTAAACCCTAATTTTTTAATTGACCACAAGATGCCCTTAAATAGGGGTTATTATTTTGGGTTGGAAAGCCCCAACCATTTTACACTAAATGGTTGAGGATTGGATATGTTTGAATACTCCAAATAGGATTAAACTATATGTATTTATCCCATTTATGTGTGTGTGTGAAAATTATTATCAAACCAAAATGCACTACAATGCTTTGAGTTTTGACAATTTACACCATACAACTTTGAATTTTTGTATTCATACTTATTTCTATGAACTATGCCTTGAATGATTTTTAGATGTGTATGCCTTATTGATAATGTCTCTAGAGAGTGATAATTCAATCTTCAAGTTTTCAAAATATTCTTAAGGTGATGGCCAATTCCTAAAAAAAATCCAATTGGGTATAACCTTAAGAATGATTTATATTTATTCATGAATATTCCTTAATTCATGTTATGAGTGACACACAAAAATTTTATAGGTTGATCTAATGGATACTTCCAAAAATTTAAAATTGCTTGTTGAGTGAACCAAGACATTTCCAATAGAGTCAAATCCTTGTGGTAATTGGCATTGTCTAATCATTACAGGTAGTGTCCTGGAAGTGTAAATTGGTGATATGAGATATGGAGAAGGTTTATCAAGTATTCCAAGATGTTCTTGTAAATGTCAAGTTGATCCTAAATAGGTGTATCTAGAGAATAGAGTTGTTAATATAATACACGAGTAGATGGATATATGGAATGTCTCCTCAAGAGTCAAATATATGTGCATTATCTAAGTATGTCATAGTTGATGTATCTAAAGTGTCTAATACCAAATTTAGGTTTATACAATAGAATAGTTATGACTTGGGTTATAAATAATTTTATCTTCAGCACAACCCATTAATCATTCTTTCCTAATTGAATAATCTATAGAGCCTTATCCAAGTGAGTTGGAAGTATATGATCAATATATGAATCTCTCATAGCTCACTACATACTATAAATCTAAGGAGGGTCTTGATTGTCCTTCAAATCTAATGTTAAAACCAACCATACAATCATTTGAATCAACTTTCAATTTAATTTCATCAATATTGTGTGACACTATTAGGCAAGCCTATTCTTGAATATGATAAGATATATAAACCAAGCTATATTTAATCCTCAAATAAATATTAATAGTTCCACAATACAAAGGATCACATAGATTACCCACCATCATCCTCTATTCTTTATATCCATGCCATCACACCTGCACAACATAATGGAATTATTATATTAGTACAAAGAGCATGAAGAATAATAATATAAAATAAATAACCCCTTTCCTTTCAATGTCTTAAACATGCAACTAAATGGCATGGGTTCACCATATGATATAAAAATTAAGTGTTTCACTTTTTATAGAATAATATTAGTTTGTGCCCAAACTCCTAAGTATTAAAATCATGTTTTCCCATATTATGTAATGTGAAAGTCTTCAATCTCTAATTACTAATCGGTATTTTAATCACTAACTTTTAAAATAATATATTCAAACCATCTAATTTGTATCCATAGAAGGTTCACATCAATGTTTTATTAATTTGTGGGCATACAAGCATACCAATCAGATGATGGGAGTTTATTTTTATAACCTATGGTATGAGTTGATAAAAATCTTGATGAAACCTATTTGTGTCATTATTTTCATTAATATATACATTATAAATTTTAATTTTAATTTTTAGAGGGAGATATTATCAAAAAAATGAGAGAAATGTTTGTATCACATTTTGTGTCACATTTTATATCATAGTTTATGTCACACCTTAGATAATTTTCATCAAAAAAAATTATAACACAAATTTTGCATCAACGATTACAAAAAAATGATTTTTTGACACAAAAATTATTGCAAATTCATGAAAAACTACTAGTAAACTCTTGATTTAGAATATAATGACACCTTGGATCTATTTAGGATTTATAATTATTATATTTTGTGTATTCATCTTGTATATACTTCAAAATATCATTTTCTCATGACCCTTGTTTATAGCCCCTGACTACTTTCTAAACTAGAATCTTGTATGTGTGTTAGATCTAGAATGGTATTCTACCTTTTCCTATTTTAAAGGATCCTTATATTATATACCATTTTAGGATTACATATATTCTCCCTTTTATTTAACCTAATTATATATCAAAATTGCCTATGCATGTCAAGCCTAAATAAATCTTGGTTCTAAACCTCTGAACTAGTTGAGGGCCTTGCCTTTGAAGGATTTTACAAGAATCTTAAGAGCCACATCAGGCTATGTAAACTCATGAATCACATAGATATGATATATCTATTTAATGTGTTCCATAGGTTTAATGGAACATTCTTTAGAAAAAATATAACTACCTTTAGAGAAGATATTAGGATGTCATTTCATTGTATGGGATTTAGTGAGTTTCCTACATTCTAGGAAAAAAGAGCTTTAGTCTTTCAATTATTGGAAAGGTTTGAAATTAATGATTATGGAGTAAGGATTGAGAAATAAGTGATATAAATGTAATTATATTATTCTATGATGGTATAATTATATGAATTTAAAGGGACTATGGAGTTGATAATAATAGACAATGGACCTTGTTTAGATCCTTCTCAAAGTCTTTTGGGTTTATTATATTGTATAACCTCCAAGTGAATTAACACAATGTTATAATGAGGTCATTATTTCCAATATTTTCATAATTAATTATTAATTTAATTAAATTCATAGATCTAGATCATAGTCTACATAAATATTTCAGTAATAGAGATATTGGCATCTAATGACTTGTGTGTTCTTAAAATGGTTACTATAATAGTCCAATAGAGTATGGAAAATATTATTCATTAATTTTAATTTATTTAATTTAATGTATATATTTTTCACCCATAATTAAGTTTCATGGTGGAAAGGTTAGTAGTTTTAAACCTAACAATCTCTAGATCAAGTTGGCTCCCCTATATTAACGCTACTTAATTTTTCTTCGGAAAAAGAGTGAGGTAAAAATATAAAATTTATATGTTAAAAGGATATGCACCAAGATATAATTATATTAACTCTTAATAAAAATAAATGGGAGTGTCAAACTATTAAAATTTGAGTTCAAATGCTAATGACACAACTCATAACATGCAAGAGGCAATAAATTTAATATTATAATAAATTTTCAAAAGGATAGATAAATAATCACAACACTCTTAATTAAAGATATTTAAATAAATACATGTTTTATACATCTAATTCCTATCACTATTATGCTGAAATTGTTATTCTAAACAACATTCTATGAAAATACATAATCTGGGCCAAAATCACTAAAACACACTAAATGGTTCGAACTTATCACATATAGGTGTTGACTTAGGCTAATTTATCCCTTAATAGGGTAATGAATTTTATGTGATTATTATATTTTCTCAAATCTTTTCAATTCAAATTTTGCCCATGAAAAATGATGCTCTAGACCACTGAATTTTTCTAATTCAGAAGCACGCATCACATGCATGTGTTATTTCACATCCATAATGCTCTAATTAGAGTATTGCTCCATACACAAATGAAACCATCTTCTAATTATACTCCAGTCAAATTAAAACTCATTAAATTGACATTTCAACCATTTTTATTCAAAGAAAAACTAATTTCCAAAGAATCAGAGAAAATTAAACCCACTTAAAAAAATTAAACCAAATCAAGGGCTTTTAAGTGAAAAATCCATGGAAGTTATTGAAAATCTATTAATTGTAAATTCATTCTTCACTTCTCAATCACCCTATGACATCATCAATGGGATGACATCCATAAGACATTAATGGAACAAATATTAAGATTAAGACCTCCCATACCTTATTAATGCCCCATTATTCTAAATATTAATGGGGATATTTATGGCTTGTCCCTCCAAAATTGGATTGACTCATGGCCACACATCTTGACCTCAAGATGGAAGATCATGGTTGATTCTGATCATTTTCAAAAATCTATAAATAAGAGGGCCAAGACCACCATTTTTAAGCTTCGTTCGTGCAAACTTATTATGTATAAATTTCAATAGAGAAGTTTCACCTATTTGCACATATTGATCAAATTCATGAGCTTAAGCAATTGGTTCATTGGGAAATGATGGAAGAGCATGCTAATATTCATTAATAAAGACTTAGAGCACCAAATCTAAGGAAAATCATGATTCTTTTACACTCTTAAAAGGAAGGACATTCTTTGTAAGGTTTGATGGTATATGCCTTTCTTAAATAGCTCTTAGATTTCTTTGGTAAAACCCCTTGAGGGAGTAGGCCTAGAACATTGTGTCCTTTATGCTTATTTTGGGTTTTTCTCTACTAATGCATGGACTAACTCACTTTTTAATCTTAATCTACAATTTGGCATGCCTGATGGGACCACGCAACTCATACAAGCAAGGAGATTAATATGCAACTCATATATCTTCTAATGAATACTTAATAATCTTTAAAATTCAAGTTTTACCTTCATTTTTCATGTGTTTTTACTTTTTTAGTGACACGTAGTTTACACAAAGACTAGCATCGATCCTCTCAAACCAATTTCAATCCTCACATAGATGACATTATTTCATGTGTGAAGAATAGAGCATGGTGGAAAACGTAATTAATGGGGTTTTCTTGAGGTTTTCTAGTTTTTATTTTGTGTTTAAAACACTTGCATATTGTCTGCTTGACCTTTTTATTATAGGATCCAAAGAAATTTTGGGTTTTTATCCTTGTTTTCCTAATATATTTTTAAAAAACCGTATTCTATTTTGTTTTTATTTTTTAGGAACCAATGTTGATTTCTATCAACCAGCATTGACCCCTTTGTAAACTAACTGACACCAATTTTTATGAACTGATATCAATCCTTGCATGGATCAATGTCAGTATCTAAGATAAAAAAATAGAGATGCAAGACATTATTTTGAAATATTTTTTTATCATTTATCTTTGGGCTTTGAAGTAGGCAAAAACCCTCTAAAATTTTTAGGACCTACGTTGGAAAAAGGGCAAAAGTTTGAAAGTGGTTAAATCTTGAACATTTTGTTTGGTGCCTAAAAAAACTTAGTTATTTTTATGCTTAGTTTTTGTTGAAGTTTTTGGAAATTTTTCCAACTAATTTCAAGGGGCCAAATTTCATAAACATCTCACTTTGGTCCAATAAAATAAATTCTCACACTTAGATACATAGTCTTAAGAGTTGTTTGTTTTGTGTTTGTTATTTCAAAGCTGTTTATTTTCATAAAATGATTTATGCATGTATGCTCTCCCCCCATCCAATTTAGGTAACTCGGATGACCAAAAGTGCTCTTTTTTTCCTTCATTGATTTTAGTCCGAAATCATGAAAAGAAAATTTTAAAGGCCCTCCTCAAATTTATGTGGTTTGGGTGATCTGAATGTGACCCTAAAGTCTTTTCACTTGTCTTTTATTTTTTGTGTATTTTGGCTTGTGAGTGGCAGGTCATAGCCTCCTCATGGGTTCTCTAGGGAAATTTTGACCTATGAATTCATCTCCTAGTATCGTTTCAACCCCATTCCATAGTGGGGTATATAAATTGAGTTGGTGAATCATTGATAAGGTAGTTTGAGTGATTAAACTACTTTTATTAGTGATTATTGCCCTCAAAATGTATGATCAATTCAGACATCACACTACACTAAGCAAGTGATGGATGTAGTGGTTGTAAAAAGGAAAATACATTTTTTACAATAAGTTGATTGACATGGATCCAATTGACATGATTTTATCTCTATTTTTAGTCATACTTGGGACCATTGAGATGTGCAAAAAATTAGTTTTAGAATAACCCCACTTACTATGGACATATTATTAATGTATGACAAGTAGCCAAAATTTCTATGTCACCATAAAATCTCCTAGGAGAATGGGGTATAAAAACCCTAACTATTCATGCACTTTTATTTTTATATTGACAATTAAAATCCTCTCAAGATCACATATATAGATGGAATTTGACAATATCATGCAACCTTATTAGTTTTAGGACTTTGAGCATTACACTTGGGTGTTTGTCATTTTACCCTCTATTTCCTTGGTCTTATCAAGTCTAAAAATATTTAAAAACCAAAACACATCATAAAATCAAAACACCTTTTTTATCCACTAGTCTATTTAAACAAGGAGGTGTTACGCTAACCAAATTAAAATCATTTCTTGCCTTGTTAAAAGAAAACATTTAGAAAATTGTGTTGGTATTTTATAAAATATCATTGTCATGTTGTCCATTTGAGTCTATACCATTTTCCCTCTTTTCAAAATCTCAAATTCCTTCATTTTTAATCTAAATTTAAAATATCACCTTCTTAATTTCTAGGCCAAGATGCTATCGATTTGTCATTTGCACTTGGTTTGAGTAACTTGGGTATGATTTCCCATTTGGATGAAAGGTCATTACCTAGAATCATCATCATTTTATTCTCATTATGGACTTATATTATCTTGCATTCACTCACATTCTAAGTTCTTGGACCATTATACATCTTATTACCATGTAGTGGTGTTGTGTTGCCCATTTGGTTTTAGCTTTATACTTAGGAGTTCTTGTGTTAATTCACATTTTGAGCTTCTTGGTTTGTATTTTTATTTTCCTAATTACAAATACCCTCTTATAATTTTTTTCTCTTAACTCATCATAGTTGTATCTAGATTTTATGGTATTGATGTATATTTGACCTAAGTTTGTTGTGTTAGCCTACACTTTAAGTTCTAAAGCTATCTTATCCTCTTCTAATTTGATGATTTTAACCCACCAAAGTTGAGTAAATTTTTAACCATTTATTATAATTATGTGGTACTATGCCACTTATTTTATTATAGTCTCATCTTACCTTGTCATTTATTTGAAGAGATCCAAAGCACACCTTTTTAATGTTTTCAAAACACATTTCACATCTTAGCAAATGAGAAAAACAATCTTTCAGCATGACATAAAGGTATACTCATATTGGGGTCTCTTATGGCCCTAGTTATGAGGAAGAGAATTTTTATGATGGACAAGATAATTTCTTGGTGTTCGAAGATATCCTAACAATCATAGCGTCTAAATAAGACTAGTTTAAATATCAACCCTTAGAAGACAAAGATGAAGCTCTCTTAAGGTTGATAGATTTAGGCATAAAGTTACCATAAAAATTCCCCATGGAATAATTTGACACATTTGCTAGGGTAGAATAACAATAGTGAGAACAAACCTTCTCTCATATTGTAAAATCTAGCATTGCTTCTTCTAGTAAAGGAAAGGAAGTGTTCTTAGAGTCTGCACCCAATGATCAAGATCTTGCTACCAAGATCAAGAAAATAATTTAGTGATACAAAGACCAACTTATCTTAGACTTGACTAAATTTTTGGATACCACTTCAATACACAACAACGCTTCTAAAGAATAAGAGAATGTGGTAGAACAAACATAACATACACTACTTTAGAACACATCTATAATATATCACAGCATCTCAATTGAAAAAACAAGCCTAAGGAGGTTTTACAACATGCTTTTCCAAACATGAAGCATACATTTTTCAATCATGAAGAGACTCTTGTTCCTTCATAGAACCAAGGGATGAAAAACTTAGCACATATTGAGGGTATTGTTCAAAATACCTTAGCAAGTTCCTCTCAATCAACACATACTTTATTGAATCAACCAAAGACTCCCTAAAATTAATAAAACACTTATAATGTATGGTGACATATTTTAAGGAATGTTTATTAACCTAAGAATCAATGGCTAACCTACTCGACTCAAGGAGTAAAGCAAAATAAAGTTAAAGATCATAAGGTTTATATCCCTAATAAATCAACTCAATAGGGGCACATACCACCCCAAAAAAATTATATTCCACGTATAAATACACCAAACATGTAGGAGTGGAATTCAATGAAAGAAATCATGTTAAGATTGGAGACAATAAATCGAGTCAATAACTACAAGTTTTATGAGATATTTCCATATCCATTTTACTTGAGCATTATCCAAGTCCCCTTTCCACCTCATTTTGAGGTACCCAAATTTGGCAAACACAAAAGGAAGGGTGACCCTTAAGAACATATCCAAGCATTTTTCATATTGTGCTAAGTGGTAACCTATAGTAACATTTATTTGCTTTGCTTGTTTCCACTTAGTTTAGCAGGACAAGATTTAGGTTGGATCCTCAAGTTACCCAATGGATCAATGGAAAATTGGAGTGAAACCATTTATCTTACAATATTGAACATGATTTGATTGTGGTCAACTTATACACAGCCAAACAATGAGATAAGGAAAGCTTCACAACATATCTATAGTGATGAAGAACATTCGCTAGATGCTTTCAACACAATTTTATAGATAAATAACTAGCATCTATTTTTGCATAGAACCTACACCCTAAGGTGTCTCATAACCTATGACTCACTTATGGAAACACATTCAAGGAAATCATAGACAAGGGTGTACATATTGAGAACGTGCTTATCACAAAAGGCCTTGTCAAGATTTATTCACAGGGCCAAACATCCAATCAAACCCAATCACCTCTTCAAGTTGTTGTAACATAAAAACTTAAAGGGTTTAACAAAAACAAGAACATGGTAGGGAATGGAGTGATTGAATCTAGACATGTACAAATAATATAGGCTCCACCATCTTAAAATTTATAATTAGCTCCACCTAATCCACCAACTACTTTACAAAGGGCTCATCCATGAAGGTCATTCAATAAATATAAATTATTTAACAACATATGAGAGCCTATTGAGGCCATGTTTCAAAATCTCATAGCAGCTAATCTAATTGTGTGGCCTATACTAAGGCCATTTCTTAAAAAGCAACCCAAGCCTAATTGGTATTAGGCAGATGATTTTTGCAACTTCCATCATGTTATTGGTCATGTTACTTATTGATGTGTTCAATTGATTCATCTCATTGAAAATTTGAGTGAAATTGGTAAAGTTAAAATCAAACTTACCAAGCAAAACACTAATCAAGATATGGGCTTACAAAGATCCATTTCCTAGGCATAATTAATAGCTAGCAAAAAATAACCAAAACCACAAGCAAAACCAGTGATAACAAGCCTAATGCTATAATCATAATCATCATGATCATAATTAGGATCATAATACCCATGTTAATAACCTGGGTTACAACAACATGCCTTATGATTATAAAAACACCACAAGGCATATTTCTATAAACCACATTACCATTATCACTATCAAAGCTCATGAATCATCTCACACTTATCAAAGTAATTAACCCTTAATTATAGGGTCAACATCCTCCCCTTTAAGTAACATCGTATCGAGTACAATAAATTATATTGTACCTCATTTTGTTTAGGTTACTATTATTGGAACCCCTTCTTTCAATTATAATGGTTCCTTACTGACTTAAAATTACACCAATGTAACTAGATGATTGTGAGTCACCATCTAAGTCCCTTTGCCTTCATCTTCTAATTATAATGGCTCCTTACCACCTCTATATTTTGAAATCATAACTAGATAGTCATGAGTCACCCTTCAAGGCCCTTTGCCCTCTTCCAACACTAGACCCAATGTGAACATTGTGCCTTTAGATCCAAAGTTAAACGTGACACCATCTAAAGCTAAATAGTCTCGTGCTACTATTTAAAAGATGTATAGTATCTTAGACCAAATAAGTAAAACCCATACATAAATTTCTATCTTAGATCTTTTACGTATGTCTGAAGTCTACAGAACTATTTTGAATGACTTCCTTCAACAATCCACTATTTCCCAAGACATTAACCTTAAACAATTTCAAACACTTGTAGGGCATTTGTCTCCATTTTGAAAAGCTACATTTGATCAAATAGATATGTCCACTCTTGGTCCTATCCATAACAAGCCCTTGTATATTTAGGTCATCATTGAAAACCATAAAAATAAGCAGGTTCTTATAGACAATGGTTTAGGGCTAAACATAGTGTACTCAAGCTAGTACAATGAATGGTTTATACTAAAAAGGATAGCCAGCCAAAGATAATTAAAATCAAGGCATATGACAATGTCAAAAAGGAATATTCTAGAACTATCTATTTGCCAATCATTTTTGGGTATATGTCCTGTCATACCTTGTTACATATTGTGGATATTGAGTTATCTTATAAGATACTTCTTGGTCATCCTTAGATCTATAAAGTATAGTCCATCGCATCCACTTTACATCAGTACTTCAAGCTCCCCCATGATGGGATTGAAGTCACCATTATTGTTGACCTGCATCTCTACCAATATTGTAAACACTTAGAGGCTAAATTTTGTAATTATAACTATTATCTTGGTTCTAAATTTATTATGAAGAAGAATAAGGAAATAGTTTCACATCCACTCAAATCTAATTATATCAACCCAAATGACCTTGTTTCCACTTTGATTGATCTATTTCTTTCAACCCTTGCATAACAAGTCACTATACAGGATGCAATCATTTCCATGTACCATCGGAAAGATGCCTTCCATATTGTTAGGTTGCCCAACTCTCCTAAATATTTTGGCAAACCCAAACCTTCCCAAAGCCCTTGTAGACCCGACATGATTTGAAAAAATAAGAAAGATACACAAAAACCAATGGTGGTATTTATACCTACTACTTCACCAAATTAGGAATGAGAAGCTTTCATTGAGGCAGACTGGTTATATTCTGATGGCACAGTTGATTATTTTTAAAATCTTAAATATCATATCCCCAATTAGATTATGGATAACGTTGATTATACAGGAAAAGGCCTCAGACCATGAGAGCAAGGAATCCTAGAACTATTATTAGTTGGTAAACATAACATGAATCAAGGTCTTATATTTATACCTCATGGGGGTGACTGTAGACATCTAATTCCTAACACCATTTATGTTGAAATTATCAATCTTACTCTAATTAGACTCAAACACATAATTTATGTGAAAATCACTTAAAATGCACTAAATGGTTCAAGCTTGTTATATAAAAATTTCAATTTAGGATCATTTATCCTTAAATGGGGTAGTGCATTTTATGTGATTCCTAACTTTTCTTAAATCATTTCAAGTCAAAATGATGTTTTCAAATTTTGGTGCTCTGGATCACTATTTTCTTCTAATTCATATGCGCATGTCATCTACATGTGTTATTTTGTGTTGGTAACATCCTAAATGAGATCATGGTTGATATACAACTAACAACACCTTATAATTCCTCTCAATTAAATTACAACCCAGTAATATGACTGTCTGAGCAGTTTGATAAATTATGCACCAATTTCCAAAGAATTACACTAAAACTGATTAATCTTACTTAGGCAAGTTAAACCAAATTATGAGCTTAAGTAAGAATTACATGGATCAAATTGAATATTTCTTTGTTCGAAATTGATTCTATATATTTGCATCACCTAATGACAAGATCAATGGGGTGACATCCATAAGCCATAAATGCAACAAATATTAGGTTTATGCACACCCATGCCTCATTAATGCCTCTTCCTCCCAAATGTTTATGAGGATATTTATGGATTAATTATGCAATATTAGATTAATTAATGGCCACACATCCTCATATTGAGATGTATGGTCATGGTTGATCCTGATCGAATCCAAAATCCTATAAATAGAAGAGCCAAGATCACTTTTATTAAGCTTAAATTGTGTAAACTTATAATGCAAGATTCTCTCAAGTCATTTGTGTAATTTGATTAATGATTTATTTTCAACAGGATAGCTTCATTTTATAGGCATATTAGTGATTTCATATCATGAGCCTAGATTATGCATGGTGATCTTGAGATGATGGAGGATCTTGACATCCATTGTTGACAAAGATAAGAACACTAAATCGAGGGGGAAAACATGCTTGGAGATGCTTTTAGATGTTGGAACACTTTAGGAGGGTAACAAGTATATGTGTTTTATTTCAATTGCTACTTATTGTCATTTTCAAACCTGGTTGAATAGGTTTGCCTAGATTGTTGGCTTTTATGCATTCTTTTGTGTTTTTCATGATCAATGCTTGAATAATCCTATTTATAATCCATATCTACATCATGGCATGCCCAGTGGGACCATGCATCCCTCTCAATTAAGGAAGACATTTTGGAAATATTAAATTTCCATTAAAGTCATTAAAAAGTCCTTTAACATCCATTTTTAGCTTATTTTTCCCATGTTTTTGATATTTGTTATGCACACACAGTGGCCAGCATTGGTTATGGGTGATCAGTATTGATCAAGGCTAACCGAAATCACTTAAGTTATAAAAACATCTAGAAATTTGCATGTTTTAGCATTATTCAAGTTTTTAATGGTCAAATTAAATTTATAAGTCTCTGGTCTTAACATATTTCTTGATCTAAAAGTCTACTTTTAGAGATTTTATAATAACAATTATGCTAACAAGTATTTTTTATCATATATTTTTGCCTAAGGGTTCATAGGTGATCATTATCAGTTAGTTTGACTAGTAACGGTTAAGTCTTTGACTGGCATCAATGTTGTAGTAACCAACATCGGTCAATAGTGATCGACGTTAGTCTCTATGTATAAAAAATAGAGAACCCAAGAGCAATAAATCCAAATTTTATTGTTTAATTTCAAATTATGCCTCAAAGATAAACAAAGATCTATAATTTTTCTTATAGGACCCATAAGGAAAAGTGGTTATTTTGAGAATAATAGTCTTTTTACAATTCTTTCAATATTTACAAGGAATTAGGAGCCTTCCCTTTGGTGTTTAAAAGGAACTAGATGGTTTGATTGAATGTTTTCATGGATGTTTTTCAAAGTTTTTGAAAACTAAGGCCAAGGGGCCAAGAACTTCACTTAACATTTTAATTTAGTGTTATAAAACTAAACTTTCACTTAAAATTTATTGAAATTGTTTTATGTAAATAATCTATCACTTGATTGTTAGATTGTTTGAACAAGAAGAATTGCACATGTATGCTCTCCCCCCATCCCCTATAGGGAACTCAGGTGGCCAAAAGCATCTTTTCATTATGATTATGCCTTTAACCAAGGTGTAAAAGGAAGTTATCTAGGCTCTCCCCAAAACCTGTATGGTTTGGGTGATCTAAGAACAACCCTAAAGCCTTTTTACTTAGATTTTATTTCATGTAATTTGGCTTGTGAAGGGGATGCCATTACCTCTCATGAGTTTTCTAGGAAAGAATTGACCCAAGGCTTCATCTCCTATCAATGTTTCAATCCTGCTCCATATTAGAGTATAAAAATTAGGGTACACATATTATGAGATCCAAGGGGTTAAGGATAACCTCTCTTTTCATAATGAAAACCTAAGTCAAATCCGGTCAACTAGGGGATTCCACTAAGTAGCCCATGAATGGAATCACTATGCAAAGGAATAGACCTTTGCATAGTAAGTTGATTGGTATGAACTCAATTTATGTGTTTCATCTCTTATGTTAACCACACTTGGGACCATCTAGATGGTCATAAATTATAAGTTTTAGATAATCCCACTTACCATGGAGTATTATTGATGCAAGGTGAGCTCGAAGGTCCATGTCACCATATTGTCTCTTGGGAGAAAGGGAGTGTAAAATACCCTACTAATTAATGCACTTTCATTTTGGATTAACACTTACTTTCCTCCCAAGTACATGTATATAGATAGATATCAACAATACAAATCAAACCTTGTAAATTTAGGGCTTAAGATGATTACTTAGTTTTATTTGTCTTTTGGTCTTAGCTTACTTGATCTTGATTTGAGTCAAAACTTGCTTGAAAATAAATTTCATAACCAAACACATTATCCAAAATTTCTTGAAAAAGGAGGCATTACGTTGCTAAAATCTAAATTAATATATAACTTGTTCAAATTATCATCTTAAACATTGTGTTTTGTCTTGTCTAATTATGAATTTATGCTACCTATTTGAGTCTAAACCACTTTCCAATTATATTTAAGTCCTTCATTGATAGTTCAAATTTATAATTGCACCTTTCTAAGTTGTTAGGTTAACATGGTAAATTAGGTTTAATTTCTCATTTTCACTTGACTTGAGTAACTTGGGTTCAATTTCTCATTTGGATTAAAGGTCATTTATAGACCCATTATCATCTCATCATTTTGATCTTCAGTCATAAAGTGTATTGCTCACACTTTAAGTTCAAACAACACATTTTATACTACCTTCTTATTACCATGTGGTAGCATTATACTGCCTATTTGGTTCTAATTTTATACTTAGCAATTATTACATGTTTTCACATCTTGAGTTTCTTGGTTCGCAGTATTTATTTCCTAATCCGAAGGGCTTTCTTATAAGTTTCTTAGTATCAACTCATCAAAGTTGAACTAGATTTTATGATATTGACACATCTCTTAACCTAAGTTTGGTGTACTAATTTACATTTAGGTCTTTGAGTTATCATACCCTCTTCCAATTCATATGATTTCAACTTTACCCAAGGTTGAGTAATTTTGTGATCACATTCTTCTAATTATGTGTGGTACTATGCCACCCTGCCTTTTATTATAGTCTCTTTGGTACCTAGTCACCTTGTTTAGAAAAGATCAAAACACATACCTTGTTTAATTATTTGTAACACATTTTTATAAATCTTGTCAAACATAGATAAAAACCTTTATATACATGACTCAAAGTTACACTCATAGTGGGGTCTCTTACAGCCCTAACTATGAGGAGGAGAATCATTATGATGGTCAAGACAATTTTGTGGCCTTTGAGGACATTATGACAACTGTATGATCTGAGGAAGACTTTTTAGAATATCAACCCCAAGAAGACAAATATGAATCCCTTCTAGGGTTAATATAATCTAGTGTTAGACTACCCTCACATTTTATTATGAAATAATTACATACCTTAGTTAGAAAAGGATAGCAACAATGAGAGCAAGATTTCACAAACAATGCACAAATAAATATACCTTCTTATATCAATGGTAAGTAAATACTTATAGATTCAAAACCCAATTATCAAGATATTGTTAACAAGATTAATAAAATAAGTCAATGATATGTAGATTAACATATCACATACTTGACAGACTCTCTAGTTATTATGTTAATTCAAAATGACACTTCCAAAGAATAAGAAAATGTGGTTGAGCCAATGCAAAATATAGTTGAGAACACAATAATGATAGATCAAGATGTCTTAATAGAACAAACCAAATCCTATGAGGTTCCATAACATGTTCCACTAGACACAGAGCATACATTTTTCAATCATCAATAACCTCTTGTTTTTTTGCAAAACTAAAGACCAAAACATTCAGTTCACATTTAATAAATCATACAAAACAATTTGGCTAGTTCATCTAAACCAGCATGTACTATGATGAATAAACCAAGAACTCCCTAAAATCAATGGAACATGGTTAATTCAAGATAGTGGATTTTGAGGAATCAACCACTTACCTACTCGACTCAAAAAGTAAACCAAAACCAAGTCAAGGATCATAGGGTGTACATCCATACCAAATCCATGTAACAACAAGGGCACATACCACCCCAACAGTAATAATAGGGGCACATACCACCCCAACAATAGCAAGGGCACATACCACCCCAATAACAACCACCCAAATAGAATTATGTTTCACCCACAAAAACACCAAACATGTAGGAGTAGAAAATTATGAAAAATATTGTGACATGATTGGAAATGGATAAAAGAGTCAAAAAGTATACATTTGATGAGATATGTCTATATCTATTTGATTTATCTATTCTCTAAATCCTCTTTCTATCTCATTTCGATATGCCTATATTTGACAAATATAAAGGAAAGGGTGACCCTCATGAACACATTCAGGCATTCTTTATGTTATGCCAAAAGGTTGCTTATAGTGGCATTTATTTGATTCATTTGTTTCCATAAAGTTTATCAAGACAAGCTCTAGATTGGCTACTTATGTTACCTAGGGGATCAGTTACAGATTGGAATGACTTATCTAAAAAGTTTGTCAGCTATTTCTTATACAACATTGAACATGAATTGACCTTTATTGATTTATGCAAATCTAAATAGCATGATGGATAAAGTTTCATCACATATCTATAGAAATGGAGAGAATTACTAGGTTGATTTTAACATAATTTTCAAGAAAAAAAGTTAGCAAACATATTTGCACAAAACTTACACCCTAAAGTCACACATAATCTATGGAATGCCTATGCTAACTCATTTGAATAAATTATAGATAAGTATGTTCATATTAAGAAGGCTCTTATTACCAATGGCCTTGTCAATATTTTCATGTAGGTTCAAACTTAAAATGAAACCCAATCACTATCCCAAACAGTTATGTAAGAAAAAATTAACTCCACCTACAACCTAGGTTACAAAAACTTGCCTTACAACTATAATAACACTATGGGACACATTTTCATGCATCACATTGACATTATTAATGTCAAATCTTATAAACCATCTCATGCTTCTCATAGTATGAGACCTAATATTATAGGGCCAACAACCTCTCCTTCTAGTAATACCACATCAAGTTCACATAATTCTATTATGACTCTATTTTCATGGGTTATTATTTATGGATAGCACCCTTCCTCTATTTACAATGGCTCCTCATCGACTTAAAATTCTAGTAATGTAACTAGGCACCTACAAGTCACAATCCAAAGCCCTTCACCTTTATCTTCTAATTATATTGGCTCCTTTCCACCTTTGGTTTATTCAATCAAAACTAGATACTTGTGAATTTACCCTCTAGGGACCTTTTCATTCTTCCATATAACCCAATGTGAACATTGTACCTTCGAATCCAAAGCCTAATACTATGTTATCCAAATTAAAGTCATCTCATCCCAATGTTGAAAATACTTATAACCTATCAGACCAATTGAGTAAAACGGCTGCACAGATTTCCATTTTGGATCTCTTACATATGTCTGAAGTCCATAGGAATATTCTAAACAACCTTTTACAAGAATCAACTATTCCCAAAGATATCAATCTTGAATGGTTCCAAACACTATTTAGATAGTTGTCTTTATTTTGACAACTGACATTTGATCAAAGAGACATGTCCATCCTAGGTCTAAACCATAACAACCTATTGTATATTATGGTAATCATTAAAAACTATAAGATCAAGTGAGTTCTTATAGATAATGGTTTGGTGCTACACATAATATCCCTCAAGCTGGTGTAGATATTGGGATACACTATGGACATCTAGCCAGAGATGATCACCATAAAGGATTACAACAACATAAAGAGGGAGTCTTTTGGTACCATTCATTTGCCTAGCATTGTTGGGTTTGTTTCCTACCACACATTACTTCATATTATGGACATTGATTTTCCTTATAACATATTTCTTAGTCATCTTTGGATTCATAAAGTACAGACCATTCCATCCACCTTGTATTAGCTCTTAAGTTTCTTTATGATGGGATTGAGGTTATTATCCCCATCGATCAGTAGCCTTATCAGTATTATAAACATAGGCTAAGTTCCAAAATTATAACTATTGTCCAAGTTTTGAGTTCATTTCCTTGAATAAAAAAACAATATTTTCACATCCACCTTCATCCAATTATATCAACCCTAGTGACTTGGATTCCACTTTGGTTGATCCAATTCCTTTAGCTCTTATAAAACAAGCTATGATAGAAGACATGGGCATTTTCACATATCATCTTAAGGATGCCTTCTATGTTGTAAAGTTGTCAAAGCCTCCTAAAAAATTTGGTAATCTAAAACCTTTTAAGAACCCAAATAGACCCAACTTGATCTATCAATAGAAGAAACATCAACAGAAACCACCTATGGTATTTTTACCTACTACTTCACCAAATTAGGATCAAGAGGCTTTCACAGAAGGAGATTCATTATATTTTGCTGGCATTATTGATTGCTTTCAGAATCTAAAATATCCAATCCTTAATTAGATCATAGATCATCTTGATTATATAGGAAGCATCCTTTTCCCATGAGCACAAGGAATCTTGGAACCTTTATTAGTTGGGGTACCTAATTTAAATCATGGTCTCAGATTTATACCACTAGGGATGACCTCAAAAATTGCCATAGTGATTCTTCTAAATTGACTAGTAACAAGACTCCTGGTAGCAACATAGCATCCCATTATAGCCTTTTTGATGAGCTTGCTCACTCTAACTTATTTGACCAAAATTCCATTATGACCAACACACCCCATTATCCTCTTGGAGCTTCCCTTACTAAAGCAAGAACCCATTTCACTATTGGATATTCCCTTACTGAAGTAGAACCTCATCATCCCCTATGCCTTTGTCATCTTAAACTCATTGATTAGGGCTATAAAAATTTGATCATATACCTTGATGAGTTCTAAAATGAAGAACCAATTGCAGAATACATGAGCCTACAAGATGGACCACCCATTGGCGATCATAACCAAGGCTTTGATTTTTCATTAGATACTTCTACCTACTTTGGAGAGTAGACAAACTTTCTTGGTCATAAAAAATATAAAACATCTATATCTTCAGGGGAAAACCTCTTTATGGCACTCGTTGATCAGGGAAAAATTAAAGAAAAAGATAAGCCCTTGAGTGAAAACTGGTTTTACACACTCTTGCATGGGAAATTTTGTTCATCCCTTAAGGATGAAAAAGGTCCATCAATTCCTAGATCCATAGCCAGTACCAGCATCTCTTTAAAACAATAAAAACTATTTGAGATCTTGATCTTGAGTTTACTAAGGTTTTTGCTACTTGGCCATTACCTGATATGGTGGATTTAGATTCATCACATTATCCAAAACTTTGAGAGGAACACCAAGAAACTATAGTAGAAGAAGATGATCATGATCACACCTTGCATACTATGCTTGAATATGGATCTACACTTCTTATAGCGAACATAGTTGAAGTGAATGTAGGAACATACGATGATCCTAAATTTATTTATCTTAGAGATTCCCTTACTAAAGTAGAATATGAACACATTATATCCATTTTGATGGATTTCATTGATATTTTTACATGGGCATATTTAGACCTGAAAGTATTAGACCCACACTTGGTAGTGACTTGACTTATTTTTCATCCAGATGCCAAACCAATTAAACAAAAATTGAGAAAGATGCATCCACACATCACCCTTTTAATAAAAGCTAATTTGGAAATGTTATTAAGAGTAGGCTTATCAGATCACTAGACTATTTTAAATGGATATCTAACATAGTTCTATTTATAAAAAATCCATAGGGCATATGCCTTTGTACAAATTTCAAATATATCAACAAATCATGCCCTAAATATGATTTTCCTTAACCCAACATTGGCATGATCATTGATTCTACTGTTGGGTACAAGATGTTGTCCTTAATGAATGGAATTTTTTGATATAGTTAGATCAAGATATCCCAAGAAGATCAACACAAGACTACATTCACCACTCTATATGAAAGATTATGTTACCAAGTCATGCCATTTGGATTGAAAAATTCTAGATCCATATAACGACGTGTTATCACTATCAGCTTCCATGACATAATGCATGATATTGTTGAGGAATATGTTGATGGCATACTAGAAAAATCAAGAACATGTGATAGACATGCTAACATTCTAAAAAGAATCTTTGAAAGGCTTCATTAATATAAAGTCCACCTAAATCCTAAGAAGTGTGTCTTTGGAGTCACTTTATGGAAATTTCTAGGGTTTATTGTATCAAAAAAAGGGATCAAAGTTGACCCTATGAAGGTTAAGGCCATTTTTGAAATGCCTCCACCTTCAAATATTAAATAGCTTTGAAGCCTACAAGTAAAGATCTAGTCAATGCATAGGTTCATTTCTTAGTTGGAAAATAAGTGCCACCCATTTACTCATCTCTTGAAGAAAGGGATCTCATTCCAATGGGATGAAGACTATTAGTTAGCATTTCCAAATCTCAAGACATATTTGGCCATCCCACCAGTTTTGAGACCACCAACACCTAGTTAACCACTACTTCTTTACATGTCAATAATTAAGCATGCACTAAGGGCACTTTTGGCCCAACATGATAGTCAAGGTAAAAAACATGTAGTCTACTATTTGAGTTACACACTAGTAGATTATGAACACAAATTATATGCCTATTGAGAAGGCATGTTTAGCTATGGTATTCACTTCCCAGAAGTTGTGACATTATATGCTAAAAAATAAAACTATTGTCATCACCAACGTGGATCCTCTCAAATTTTTATTATCTAAAGTGACTCTCATAAGATGTATGGCTAAATGGGTCATGCTCTTGAGCAAATTTGATGTTGAGTATCAAAACCAAAAAGCTATCAAGGGCTAGTTTATTGATGATAAATTTTCATAGGCCCCTATTATAGACACTCAACCACTCAAATTCAAATTTCTAGATGATTCTATCATGATAGTGGAAGAAGTGCAGCATGAACATGAATAGTGGAAGCTTTATTTTGATGGCTCCTTCACTTCTCATAGATATAGAGCTGACATATTACTTATTACATTGCAAGGGGATTTGATTCCCAAATAATTTCACATTAATTTTCATTGTACCAATAATATGGTTGAGTATGTGGCATTAAAAAATATATGCTAAAAAATAAAACTATTGTCATCACCAACGTGGATCCTCTCAAATTTTTATTATCTAAAGTGACTCTCATAGGATGTATGGCTAAATGGGTCATGCTCTTGAGCAAATTTGATGTTGAGTATCAAAACCAAAAAGCTATCAAGGGCTAGTTTATTGATGATAAATTTTCATAGGCCCCTATTATAGACACTCAACCACTCAAATTCAAATTTCTAGATGATTCTATCATGATAGTGGAAGAAGTGCAGCATGAACATGAATAGTGGAAGCTTTATTTTGATGGCTCCTTCACTTCTCATAGATATATAGCTGACATATTACTTATTACATTGCAAGGGGATTTGATTCCCAAATAATTTCACATTAATTTTCATTGTACCAATAATATGGTTGAGTATGTGGCATTAATTGTAACACTTCATCTTACAATTCAATGGGATGTTCAACACTTAATGGTCTATGGTGATTCCCAATTAATCATCAATCAGACCACTGATCAATATCAAACTAGAGATGATAAACTTGTTCCTTACAAGCAAATCATGGATAATCTCAAAGTTCATTTTAAAAATCTATAGTTTGAACAAGTACCAAAGGCTAGAAATAGATCTAATAATATAATGGCAACAATTGGATCCATGATATAAATTCATGGTAGTGCCAAAGAGTATCATTTTTTGATTGAAAATATTTTATAGCTTGTACATGTTATGCAAGATTCAAAAAGAGTATGCACCGTTACTAGTCCCAGTCACCCACCTAAACTGCCTTGGTATCAAGACTATTATAATTACTTCCATGATCATGTTTTTCCACCTAATTTATCTAACAACCAACATAAACTATTTCATCACCACCGAACCTATTATACCCTCCTTAGAAACATGCTTTATCTCAAAGGCTATAATGGAAAGCTACTTCATTCTTTATCTTCAAAAGAATCCAAGTGTGCACTGAATGAGGTTCATGAAGGAATGTGTGAGTCCCATACCAATGGTGTAGCCTTAGCTAAGAAGATCCATAGAATAGGGTACCATTATTCCAAAATAGAGATAAATGCTTGAAATTATGTGAGGAAGTGTGGTCCTTATCAGCAACATGGAAATTTGATACACGCACCTTCCTTACCACTACATTTTGTCACAACACCATGGCCATTCTCTACTTGGGGCCTGATCTCATTAGGAAAATAAACCCAACATCTTCATATGGCCATAAACACATTGTAAAAGTTACCAAGTATTTTACTAAGTAAATTGAGGCCATTCCTCTCACGTATGTCACTAGGAATTAGATACCCAAATTCATTCATTAGCATATCATTTGTCAATATGTCATTCTAGCTCATATTATATCTAATAATGGTGGATCCTTTGTAAATAGTGATGTAAAAGACATTTGTGCAAAAAAATCAAGCACAAGAAATCCACACCATATAACCCGTAAGGCAACTGATAAGTTGAGGCATTAAACAAGACCATTGTAGCCATTTTAAAGAATATTTTCAATGATAGTGGCCATAATTGGCACTTGAAAATATTTATAGCCCTTTGGGCTTATCAAACTAGTTATTGAACACCTACAGGATCCACTCCATACTCCCTTGTTTATGTCATAGAAGCTATTATCCTGATTGAGATCGAGTTGCCTTCATTGCGAGTATCTTTAGAGCATATTAAAGATGACAAAGAATATAGAGTCTTAAGGATTCAATAACTAGAAATTATTTATGGTAAGCATTTGGCTACCCCAAAAAACTTTTAAGCTTATCAAAATAAATTATTAAGAAGCTACAACAAGTGCATTCTCCCTTGGGAGTTTAAGATTAGTGATTTGGTCTTTAAGGAGAACTAGAAGAATGCAAACATTGATTGCAATAAAAAAAGGTAAGTTCTAACCTAATTGGTTGGAATCATATGTTATCATTGAAAACCATGGATCAAGGGCATATCAACTGACTACTCTAAATGGTAAATAACTTCTAGATCCCTTGAACATTGTGCACCGTAATAGGTTTTATGCTTGAACAGCTTTGAACCATTATCTACAAGACCCCTTACTTGGGGGTAACTTGTGCTAAAGTAATTTTATCCTACTATTTTATTCTGGACTATCCTCTCATGGACCATATTATTTTAACCTAACATGGACCATTATTTTGATAACCTTATTGATTTAATGACTCTAGACAGTGAAGGCTTTTAAACTATTATCACTCTGAACACATGTTATCCCACCCTAGACCATCCTCTTTTGGACCATATTCATTTTATGTCATCCTCTCATGGACCCATTTATTTTAGACCATTATCTTTGAGAACCACATTCTTTTCATGTCTTGGGTTGTTGTAACTTAGACACTTTTATCCCTTTACCAATTATGATCTTGATTATGACTCATAGGCATTATGATCACACTCACCATTTGTTCTACAAAGCAAATCAACATGGATAGTATTTTTTCAATTTCTTCTACAGAGAAGTGAACATGAATTCATCTTCAGATCAAGATCTTTACATATTTCATGGTTCTTCATATTTAATCTTATGTTATACACTAGTCTATTATTTTTATATTATTTGGTAGGCATTATTGCTTTATCAGGATCCTCACTCTCACCAATATGTGAGCATATGTCATTGCATCTAGATTTACCCATTATTAGAGTTCTTAATTAGCTCCCTAATCCATTATTTATATCCACATGTACCATTGCAATTGGATTTAGTTGTTATCAAAGATCCTAGTTAGTTCTTGGGGCCATTATTTATATTCACATGGGCCATTACAATTAAATTAGCTATTATTGGAACTTTTACTCTTGGATGAGCATCTCCTCAATTAGTTGGTTCCCCTTTGTATGTATTTTATCCCAAAAACACCAAAATATTAGAAAACAAACCATAAAATAATAAAAACATTGTATTAGGATTTTTTATATTCTAATCCTCATGCTCTTTCCATTTTGTAAGTAATCATCTCACGCTCTTGCCATTTTGAAAGTATCTTATCCCCCCAACTTGTCACTTGGTAGGACCATTCTCATTTGTCCCATCTTCCCTTTTATTCTATAACATTAATCATGTTTTCCTATCATCACTCCTCTTTCTTCTATCCCACTTCTTGGGAGAATTACATTTTTCCTGATGTTCATATTGGACCATGCATCCATGAAACTATGTAGGCAACGTCCACTTATCTTATACATCTAAAGTCAACTCAACCAACCCCTTCCTTTTCTTCTCTTCCCCCATTTCTTCCATGGTGTTTCCCTAATATTTATAAGAGACTTTGTTTCCTTGTTCTTTTTATGTTGTTGTATAAAGTAATGCCTCTACTACATGTGCATGAATAACTATCTTTAAACCACAATACCTTGGTTTTTATTTTTATGTTTTTCTTTGATTTTTATTGGTGTTTTTAGGTATATTATTGGTATTTTTTTGTACTTTCTTGTCTCTTCCTTTTATTTGTTTCCTTTAGTTATTTCTTCTTAGTCTTTTGTTTTCCTGTTTGGTCATGTTCTTTTCTTGTGTTTTATTTTCCAAGTACATCTTGATGGTCCACATAGATATTGATTGTTTATATCTTGATCTCATGTTACAAAGTTATTCTTTGTTTGTTTTTAAACATTTTTGTTCCTACTTAAGTCTTGATTGTTCATATCTTGATTCTAATTTGGGTTCATTTATGTTTTATTTTTTGTCTTTACTTTTTTATTTAAATGTAAATAACTGTAACTATGGTTTTGGTCATTTTTTACCATTATCCTTAGTTGTATGTATTCACATGTGAACTGGCTCCATACAAATGAAATGTCATGTTCTCATAAGTTCTTCATACTTTTTATTCCTAATTTATTTTTCTATAGAAAACATTTTATGATTTGGATTCAAGTCTTAAATGTCAATATAGCTCCAATGAACAACTCTCAAGATCACCATGTATAAACTAGGCTCAATAAGTTTAGCACCTAACTCTATGCTTAGAGGTACATCTCTTGGCATACATCATGAGTCTAATTGAACAATTGGTCAGTTTTATTCATCACTCATTCCATTCTCTCCCAATTTTGGGTGAACTACATTTGCTTGAGGTCCATTTGGACTATATAGGCAATGTTTGGATATTAGACATATCTAGGGTTAGTTCAGCCACCTTCATTCATCTTTTCATTTATTTTATCACTTTGTGCATCCTCACATGTCTGGATTTTTTGTGGATTTTTCAAATCCATTCTACCATTACATCTATGTTTTCACTTACTATGTAATAGGTTATCTCCTTGATATATTGCCTGCCAATTAGCCCATGTTGGGGCACAACATTTGAACTGATTCATAAATCTAAAATAGCCCTATAGGGGCAAGCCATTATTCTTTATCAATAATCAAAATAAGCCCTACTAGGGAAAAATTGCTTTAACAAGATCAAATTTTCTCTAATAGAGCACATTCTTATTTATTCTATCTTTCGAGACAACATTCTCCTTTTCTTATAATTATAAGCTATGCAAACTTTTGCCCTCATTTTGGTAATATTTTAGTGTGCAACTTATCTTAGGATTAATAAATTCTAAAGTGTGTATCTTGCACCCTAGCTTTGGGTGTGTTCAAAGTGTGTCTCTTCTATTTTTGGATTAAATATTTCCCATTCCCCCCATCTTTGAGGACCGTTATACCTCTAATTATATTTTGATCACTGATGGATTCAACATGTGCAAGCATTAGCTCATATGGATTTAATCTATTCCATGGGTTAATCTCACTTTCCCTCTTTTTTTGAGAGTCCATCCTTCTCTTTCATCCTAGTATGTCCTTTTGAGGGAGCATCATGGGTCATTTCCAATTTCTTCTTGACAACTTTTTTCTTTGAAAATATGTTGCTTCCCCTGAATGTCTCACTATATATTCTCAAATAGGGGGAAAATGTAAACATCCAATTCTTAAAACCATTTGTGTTGAAATTATCAATCTTACTCGAATTGCACTCAAACGCATAATTTAGGCCAAAATCACTTAAAACATACTAAATAGTTCAAGCTTGTTGTATACAAGCATTGATTTAGGCTAATGTATCCCTAAATGGGGCCATGCATTTTATGTGATTCTTAACTTATCTTAAATTATTTCAAGTCAAAATGACATTTTCACATTTTCGTACTCTAGATCACTATTTTCTTCTAATTCATAAGCAACACATCATGTGTGTGTGTTATTTTATGTTAGCAACATCTCAAATGGGATCACAGTCTGTACACAACTAACATCACCTTCTAATTCCTCTAGAGTCAAATTATGACCTAGTAATATAAATTTCTATGAAGTTTGATTAATTATGCACCAATTTCCAAATAATTGCACTAAAATTGATTAATCTTACTTAGGCAAGTTAAACCAAATTATGAGCTTAAGTAAGAATTCAATGGAGCAAATTGAATATTTATTTATTGGAAATTGATTCTGAATATCTACATCACCTAATGACATGATCAATGGGGTGACATCCATAAGCCATAAATGCAACAAATATCAGGATTATGGGCACCCATGCCTTATTAATGCCTCTTCATCCCAAATATTTGTGAAGATATTTATCAATTAATTATACAATATTAGATTAATTCATTACCACACATATTCATCTTGAGATGGATGATCATGGTTGATCCTAATCAAATCTAAAATCCTATAAATAGAAGGGCCAAGATCATTTTTATTAAGTTAAATTGTGTAAACTTATAATGCAAGATTCTCTCCACAAGTCATTTGTGTAGTTTGATTAATGATTTATTTACAATAGGATAGCTTCATTTGATAGGCATATCAGTGATTTCATATCATGATCCTAGATTAGACATGCTGATCTTGATATTATAGACACTATAAATACACACATGATGGTTTCGAGTGTCAAAACACCCCTAGACCACCTCAGGACCCCCTTGGGCCTAACCTTGGCCTCTCAACCACAAACCCACCTAACTCTATTCAAACTAACCTATAGGTTAAACCCACCTTTTTAAACTAGCTTGACCTTGACCCTCAACTATTGATGGTCACCCTAACCATCAATGGTCACCCTGACCATCGACAATCAGGTTCTACCATCTAAACCATTAACACAAACTTCAAATCCACCTTGATTTTTTATAATTAAATGAACTAATTCAAGTGCAAGACCATGCATGTCAAAGTTAAAATTAGATAAAAAGTTAGACCCCTTTTTAACATCTTGTTGTACCTCTACTTTCTTGCCTATAAGAAGAAAGGAGCAAGAGGTGAGAAATGACCCTGTAATTATCAAGATGTTTTGGTATCTAGAGTTTCTTTTGTAGGTGTTATTCTAATGATCTAGCCATCCAGCCATCATGATAGAGAGCCAAAGTGATATAGTTCATCAACCAATAACCAAGTATCATAACTTTGCCAAAATTACACTAGACTCCATCAATGAGTTTATTATAAATATAACTCAACCGTTCATCTGATCAACCAATGACAAGATAAGTATCTATTTTTAATTATTCAATCACTTTGTTTGCATTTTTCAATCAGACTAGCCTAAGCCAATCTATCAAAATCCCATTCTATAACCCCATCTAAATAACCTTTTATTAGCTAAACCTAACCCAAAATAATCACTGATGGTCACCTTGATTACCAATGGTCTATCCCAATCATCGATGGTTATCTCAATTGTTGATAGTCACCTCAACCACTGACAATCACCTCAACCACTGTTAGTTACCTCAATCATTGATGGTCACTATTACACAAAATAACAACAAGCTATTTTCACCTACTTACCCTTAACCAAATCCAAATTTCTTTTATCAACCTATTCACAGAGCCCCAACCTATTTTTTGAACCACACCTAACCTATTTACCATTAGTATTGACCTATTTATTATTATAATTAGTCATTTTCACCCTTTCTTTTATCGAGCATTTTTTGTATTAGATTTTAGTACCTTCTAATTATTTATGCAAGTACTTTATCTTTTGTTTTCTAAACTTAATTATTTAAAATGTGTGGATTGACATCCCTCAAAGAAGCTCTTACTTCTAAGATCTAGCTAGTGCTAGGCAATCTACCCAAATATCTATCTAACCAACCATTTGTTATAGTATTGTCTTATTTGCAAGTCGTTCCTCCCAAGCCAAAGTGAAGATCTATACAATCATATAATTCAATGCACACACAATCAAACAAGTTTTTCTACCATACCCATATCTAGTTTCTTTCTTCTTCCATTCTTGGAATATAATCTAAAAAATTTTGAAACATTTTGGCATGCTCGATGGGACCCTTGAGTCTCTACTTGGGTTTCTTTTGTTTGCATCGACATGTTCTTCTCCCTATTATGTGCTCATACATGAAATTACTTTTTTTTTTAAATCAACTGCATTCATTAGTTTCTTGCAATTTTAGCTCACTTAGTTAAATTAAAGCAAAGTAATTTGATTGTAACATCACTTATATCACACACACAAACCAAACCACCTACATAAATCAAACATCAAAATAACTTGACATAAGGATTGACTAGGATTTCATCACCTAGTAGTCACCTTACCCTTTCTTGGTGATCCTACTTGGAGGTCATTACCAAGGGGAGAACCAACTTAGCTATTTGGTTGAGTGTAAACTCTAGAAATCAATATATACTAGCTAAGCATCTGACACCCTTATCTTTGTAGTTTTTGAAGTGAGGGGGTAGGCCCCAATACCAAACCATGTATTGATTTCCAATACATATTCTTTTTGAGAGCCAGAATAACCTAAAACCATCTATAGATTACTTTTCTAGTAACTATTCTATCAAACCAATTGGAGTCACATAATTTCTTACAAAGCTTAAGGAATAAGCCAAAATAGAGACTAAAAAGAACTTTAGGACTTAATGTAGTTTTTAGTGTGTGTTTTATTTCCTTGATCATTTCTTGTCTTCTCTCTATTTGAGTGGTGAGATTGTTTTTTCATTCTCTTTCCCTTATCTTGCATGGTTCTAACTCACTAGTAGCAAAATAATCTAATAGGATAGAACACATCCCTAAGCCAATCAACATCTTCTACCTCCTCATCCATGGAGTATGTTTCTAAACCAAAATACTTTCCACATCCTTTGTGAAGTCATTATTTTCCTCAAGTAGTTCCCCAAAGAGATACAAACTTTGCCACCTTATTATATAAAGATCTTTTGTCCCTTCAGCATTGTCTCAGCACCATCCCTCACCATAACCCTGCTTTGGTTCCACCTATGGACCCACATTATGGCATGCCTTCCCACATTATGGGGAACACTTCTATTTCCACAGTCACCACCCAACCATTGACTACCCAAGCATCTTCATCTATCAATAATCCCTTTGATACTACTATGGAAAACCAACCTACCAACACCCTTATGCCTTCCACCCCCACTAACAACTCTTATACCCTAGGAGAAACCCATCCATTAACCACCTATACTCCCCTTACATTGGGGGTACATATTTCTAGCATTGCCAACCTTGTTTTAGATACCCCCAATCCATTAGTCACTACTCCACTTCAAAATCTTGTGGTGTCTATACCTTCTACCTTACCACCAATTAGTATAAAGGTTACCACCTTTCCTTTAGTTACAAACCCAATTACATATCCTACCCAACCTACCTTAATCTCTCAATAAGTACCCATCATACCCAACCTAGCTTAAATCCCTAACCCATAAGGGCATGTGCTTCTACCCATTACCCAACCACCTACATCCACCTACCCCTACATAGCATCAACCTAACCACCTATGTCCATATATCAATATGTGGCAGCTCCTCAACCTTCTATTAGTTATCAATATGTCACCCAACCATAACAACAATATGAACCTCACAAATTTTTAAATACACAACCCCAAATAGATCTGATGAAAATGCTTATGGATAAAATGACTACTTTAGACACATCCATCTTTGGTGATCACAACATCTTATCATATGACAAGATTTACAATTAACCCATTCACCCATATGTCCCTATCAAACTATATCTTCCTTAGTGGGAAATTCCCAATTTTTCTAAGTTTCAAAGTAAGGAGGACCCCCAACAACACCTCAGGGAATTTAGGCATTCATGTTATTTTATTGTCTATGATGATGTTCTCCTTATTTTTACCTTCCCCATGTCCCAATCTAGTCCAGCACTAGATTGGTACAGTGTCATCACAAAACACTCTCTCTTCTCCTTCAACCAGTTAGACCAAAATTTCTTAGATCAATTTTCAATAAACATAGAAAGTTTCCATCATTGACCTTTACTCTATCAATCAATTTGATGATGAATCTATTACTAATTTTGTAGCTCATTGGAGAAGCCTAATCAATCAACTTTCCTTCACTTTACCCTAACCTAAACTGATTAAAAAAAATCTCAGGAATGTGCCAAGCACATCTCTTCTACATTGCATGTTCAGAGATTCAAAACCTTTGAAAAATATTTTACCATGGTGTGTAATCTATAAAATAGAGCCATCAATGAAGGAAAGTTAAAGTTGAAAAACAAAAACTCTAACTACAAAATAATGAGGCCTCTTCCTCTAAACCAATCAACCAAACCAATATCAATTCCAAAATCAAGGGAACTACGAATGTGGTTGTCCTTAAGACCACTCCTCCACCATCTTTCAATCAACCAAACTCTTCTAACTCCTCAAAAAAAAACATGAGAAACCAAAACTGAAATAATCAGAAGCAATTTACTCCACTTGGGGAATCTTATGCTTCAGTCTTGAAGAAGTTTATGAAAGCTAATATCATATAGTTTCCTCTCATCAAATACCCTCAATAGTTTGATTCTTCTCATCCTACACCTGGATAGTATAATGATAATGACCTATGTGCTTTCCATTGAGTAGTTGGACATGATGTTAGTAGGTGTAATACCTTCAAAAACATTGTCCAAACCCTCATTGACAAGGGGGAACTTATGTTGGACAACCCCAATGTAACTCCAAACCTAGCCCTTGACATTTTTAAATAACTTTTTTCCAATCATAAACCTACCAAAAATGTGATCAATAAAGCTAAGTCTTCTCATGATGCCCATACCATCAATATGGTTTTTGACACACTCATTGATAAAGAGCCTACCACCCAAGCTAGCTAATCTTCACCCTCTCTACTTGTTGAGATAGTGGAATTTCATTCTCTTCCCTTAGAGACCCAAACTATAGCATTAAATTTTTGACCTCCTCCACCTATTTAGGTAGTGGATTCATCAACCCTTCCTTCAACTAATATACCCGAACAAGCAACCATCACCACTTTACCTCCTCCTTCAACCACTAAATAATTCACTTTCCCTTTAAAGATCATTCTCAAGATACAAACCAACATATTTTCACCTCCCACAAAGTAACCACCCATCCAAACCTTGCATCATTTTATTTAGGAAAATTATGAGGTCACCATTCCCCTTTCTCAACCCATGGGTTCATTTTTCAAGCCCACTACCCAGGGAACAAGACCAGTCTATAAACCATTCTCTAGACTATTTTAGAGATTGGATTTTGTCTCCAAAAATGACATTGATCAAGCCACCTTTTATAAATAATTAGGGATCCCTTAAATAATTAAATAGGAACCAACAACCACCTCTTTGATAGACCAACCCTCCACTTCTATCATCCAACCTGCTATCATATCAACCAAACCAATAAAAACTTCTACCAATCCAACCATTTATCAACCATCCAAAGTAACCAAATCCTAAATGACCAAATCATTCTCTATCACTTTAACTAAACCAACTAAAAACCTTGGTTTCTTCCCTATGTAGATACTTAATCATCCATCTTTTAAACTAAAGCTAACCTCACCAAACTCATCAACCAAACACCAAACCAAATCAACCAAGGAGGCAAAGCCATCAAAATGCTAGAAGGACAAACTTATACCTCCCTCAACCTTGCCCTCTATCTTGGGGCCTCATCCATCTACTTTTATTAGGAATCCAACTATCTCAAAAAAAACCCAACCATTTCCTTTGATTATGCCATCACTCTTGCTTTCTAACACTCCCATCTACACTGAGCTATCAATAACCATACTAACTACCTCGACATGTTCTACCTTCAACTTATCAACCTCCTTTCCTAAACCAAAATCATCAATTAATAAAATCACCTTACCCAAGATCTATACCACCAAGCCTATTTATAAAAAGACTTCCATCTCACCAACCAAGGCCAAAACCTCTAAACCCTCACCACATTTAGTTGAGTCTTACTCAACTCTTTTCCAAAGGTTATTGTAAGATTCTTGCTTGACCTTACCACATATCAAACCATTTGATCCTCTTAGTCTACAACTCACCTGGTATAATGACTACCAAGTATGCACCTATCTTAGGACACTCAGGTATGACATAGAGAATTTTAAAGCTCTCTAAGCCATAATCCATCATCTCTATGATCAAGATGATCTATTATCAGATGAACTTATCATAAGCCTACTACCAATCCAAAAAATAATAACCAATGGCCAATGCCTACCTACTCCCCCACTCTCACCTCAGAGTGATAGGGAACTAAACCAATCTCCTACCCCAACTCTTCCCTCTATCCATACTATCTATGTGTTCATATGATCACATGCTCAATAAAAGGATAAGGGGAAGGCAAAATTGCCCATCCCATGGACATACCCATCTTCCACCTCCCAACCAAGTCAAATTCAAGAAAATTCACCTTCATCTAACCTAAGGTATCTATTTTGGGTACCTCTTAATCCAACCCCTCTGAATCAATCAAAAAAGTGGTTCTTAAACAACTTCAACAAACCCAAATAAAGATGAGTCTATATGAATTAATTTCTACTTCACCTCATCATCACCAAGCAATGATAGAGACATTGAAATCAATAGAGGTCCAACCTAAAGACCCTCAACCTCTAGAAGCCTTTTTTAGAACTCTCCAAATTTCCAACCTTGTCACCTTTAAGGATTTGGAAATACCTTTTATCCATACTGATGACCTAGATCTTCCACTTTTCATCACTACCTACATCAATCAAATGTGCATCAAATGGGTTATGATTGATGTAGGAGCCAATATTAACATCATCTCTTCCCATGCCTATGATAAACTTAAAATACCAAACAATGTCATGTCTAAAACCTTATTTGTCCTTTGATCCTACAAGAACACCATGGAAACTACTTTGGGAGCTATTGTCCTTCATATCTATTTAGGACCTCACACGCTCTCAGAGATATTCTATATAGTGGAAGGCAAATTTGAATATAATGTTTTGCTAGGATAACCTTGGGTCTAATCCATGGGTTCTGTACCCTATACCCTTCATCATTACATCAAATTTGAGCACAAAGGTTAGGTTGTCACTAGACAAGCTGACCCAAGTCCCTTTTCTTCATGTAACATGACTTATCGACCCAATGACATCCTCCTGACTCTATCTTTCACACCCTAATTAACCAAAGACAAACCCTCAACCACAAAAGATAAATTCATAGCTTCTTCTACCAATGAGGCATCTACTATCTCATCAATCTCCTCAGATCAAATCCCCACCATAGACTACTTTTAATTAACTTTTCAACATCTTTCACTTGGGTAATATCACCTCTTGACCCTTGATGCCTTCCTTACTCCCCAAGAGTATGACAAATTGACCACCAACCTAGTTATGACCCTAATATCAAAACCAATGTCTCTTTTAGACCTTTAAACTGTCAAACCCATTACATCTATGGAGGACTTGACAAACCCCTTGGTGCTTCCATCACCTATTTTTCACCATGACCATTCACCTCCAACTTCTCATATCTAGATAAACTAGAGTTTACCCCCAAACATACCTCCACAGGTGTTTTTGGAAGGGATTTAGTCCTAGATGATATGAGCATGGAATACACAAGTTTACTTCAATTGAGACCAAAAAATCTCATGAGAAACATGGCCTCGGCTTCATTCTACCCATGAAGAAAACCAAGCCACCTAACATCACAACTATTGAGGAAGACATCCCTTCCTCACCAACTCCTTCCACATCCAAACCAAAGGATTTTGACATCATCCCCCTAAATTTTTTTCATCAACATGATCCACCTTGAACCCCTAACTTATCAAAAGGATAGGGAAACTGTAACCATCCCTATGACCTATCTTGAGATGATAAGAGATGACTCTCCTACCATTAATGCCATTCAAGATCAGGATGATGATTCCATTCTCACCTATATTAGTGCACCAGATTCTTCCATACATAAATTTATACCTCTTGAGATTTCAACCATGTTAAATTTATCCACCATGGATATCAACTTAGGTACATTGAAGAACCCCTACATTGTCAAAATAGTCCAATCACAAAATTTGTAAGAGCTTCAAGATTTCTACTCCTTTAAAAACTATAGTATAGCCTTCACTTGGTCTTATAATGATATGCTTGGCATCAATACCTCAATCACTATCCATAACATAGTCATCAACCATTATGCCAATCATGTCAAGTAAAAACTTTAATGAATGCACCCTCACATAGCCCTTCTCATAAAATAAGAGCTTCAACATCTCTTATCCATTAATTTCATTCAGCCCATTGACTATCCCCAGTGGGTCTTGAACATCATGCCTATTACCAAAGCCATAGGGGGACTATGCATTTGTGTGGACTTTTGTGACCTTAACCTTGCTTTACCAATATATGACTTCCCTCTACTAGGCATTGACCAACTAATTGATCTTACAACTAACCATGAGATGTTATCCCTCATGGATAAATTCTTGAGCTACAATCAGATCCTAGTCACCCCCAAAGATCAACTCAAAACCAATTTTATGACCCCATGAGAAACCTTCTACTATAGGGTCATGCATTTTGGACTAAATAACACTGGTGCAACCTACCAACATGTTATGACCTACATCTTTTATGACCTTATCCACAAAATCATCAAAGACTATGTAGATGACCTTTTTAGGAAATCTAAATATTATAAGGATCATTTGGTCATTCTCAAGATTATCTTTGAGTGCCTCATCCATTACCATATCTACCTTAACCCCAAGAAATGCATTTTTGGGATCTTATAAGGAAAGATCCTTGGCTTTATCATCTCCCTTCAGGGAATTGAAGTTGATCTAGCCAAAATTAAAGTAATCCTCAACATGCCTCCTCCCACCCACCTTAAGCAACTTCATAAATTATAAGGGAAGCTCCAATCCATTCATTACTTTATCTCTTAGCTCTTGAGAATGGAAACAAAATCCCTTGTACCAAGCCAAACTACCTCCAAACCTTATCAAAAAGAAAGACCTCTATCTCACCCTCTCTTCTACCAAAGATCCACCTATAACTCTATAGGGATAGTGTATGTTTCCTATATCCAACCCACTCTAAAACCCTAATGTATGGCCTCTAGATAACATCATCTATGACCAAGGCATCTAGTGTACCTCTAAACCAATCAATATCATGCACCCCTCTTCCTTCTCTTGAGAGGGAAATATCAACTCTTCACTACATGAAACCTACTTTGAAGTCCATTTGGGCATACCTCTCCCATGGTAGCCCCATCGACCTCAACACCTAGATGTTCTCATAAGACCAGTAATGTAGAACAAATGTGATGTTTATACCATATCTCTTATGAGATTTGAAACCCCATAGTTCCCTGTATATTTGAACTAGTAACACAGGCACCCAATCAAACATTGTGTGGCATAGTAACATCTTAACTAACACACCCAGCATTAGATAGGGAAACCTCTTGTTGCTCAAATTAGGTACAACAAAGAATGATACCATCATCATCATGGTCATTAACCTCCTATCATTTTTATCCCTCTAATATAATGGAGTGTAACTAAAACCTTCGATGTGCCACATTTTTTAGTCATGATCATATCCATACAGTAGCTCTAGGAAATCACATTGCTCCTCTCTCTTAATATGGTAAATCAGCTCACCTTGAATGGGTAGCCATGTAATCATGTGATAATCTTTAGGTAAGATCATCATCTCATCTATCAATATCATGAAGGTGCTCATGGTGGGATCCCATCTCTTAATGAGTAACATGATCATCATCATGTCCTATGGCACATGATAGTAATGCATCATCGCACCAAGGCCCACCTCCTCCATGTGAGCCTAGTCACCAGTAGTCATACCTTGATGAATCTCTAAAAAAAATTTGAGGGACTCGATCTTGCATCTGTATCTGCTTTCATGCCTATAATATTCAATAACAAACATAGTTAATTCTCTATATTATTTTTTTCTATGAAATTTACCTATCACACCTACCTCACCCTCTATTCAACTCACAAGTATTTAACCTATCCTATCTAAAACCTAAACAATCACCCATTTTATCTACAATAAACTCAAGCATGAATCTCAACAACTACCTATCACCCTTTGACATTTACCTATTTCCTGCACCATCTTACCTTGACCTTACCTATTCACAATATTTACCTTTACCTTAAACTGTTGACATTAAGCTTAACCTAGATTTTCAAACATCACCTAAAAAATCTAATCCTTAAAACCCTTTTTTACAAAGAACAAAACAAAGTCTAGTCGATTACCAATCATCATGATAATTGTCAATCGTCAAAGGTTCAGTCTATTGATGGTCATTATGCATGATTACCAATGGAATTCACTCAAACCCCACCTACCCATAAACCCACCCAAAACATCATTCTAACCTTAAAAACACTTACCTACTACTTATTCATCCCTCCCTTAACCTACCCTACCCTTCAAACTTCACCTTTACCTATAAATTTAACCAAAACTAAGCAAAACCCTAATACCTAGGTCAAACCTAAACCTACCCAACAAACCAATAAGAAATCAACCAAATTAAATTATAAATGCAAAATTTAGCTACTCTACCAATTGAAAATAATTCTTACCTTATTTCTTGACTGTCATCAAGGTGGGATCCTAGGACCCACTACTCGGCTACATCCTCAACCACCTTGAATCCTAGATAGGTCAATCTCTAACACTGTAGTCCACTTGGTCAATCTAACTCAACAATAAACCTTGCCAACTAGCACTTGTCATCAATAACCTCTCATAAAATGCCAAGATCTCACTGTCAAAACATCACTTTACACAATGAATGAAAATGATAAGTAGGTGCACTTTTGAGCTATAACCTTTTAGGGTTTTTACCCAACTACCAATGGTTAGGTTGACTACTGATGATCAACCTTGGGACCCCTGACCATAGATGGTCAACATTTTGTGGTTTTTCCCACCAACCCAAAAACTTTTCAAACTTTTTTTGGCACACAACTAATATCATGTGCCCACCCATGGAGATTACATTCTCCACCCACCTCAATAACCACCTCATCACCTTGTTGCTAGCCATTTTGGCCCAACTAACACATTTTTAATGATGACCCTCACCTTGGTCCTTTTGACCACAATGATAACAATTGCCATGTTTAACTTTTTTGAACTTATGTTACCTTGTGCACACCTGACCAACTTGTGTCTTCTCAAGAGCACTTCCTACCTCGAATACCCATAACTAAACTAGACCAATTTGTGTTTTCTTAGGAGCACTTCCTACCTTGAATACCCATGAAAATGTATACCTTACTTAGGAGAATTTCATTTATGAGTGTTCCTAAAAACCACACTTACATGCGGTCACATGATCCACTTGTTACTTGTCCTTCTAGTACCAACTTTAATTTTTACCAATTATGGTAACCTAGTCAATGTGTGATCTTGGCTATCACACTTTTATCACACTACATTCAGGTGTTTACACTTTCATGCCCAACCTATCACCCACTTTTTCTCATTACGTTCACCACTCTTCAAACCTGCACTCGATTATGTTTTACCTCATCACTTCCTAGTTTGAGGGGGAACACCTCCTCTTATGCTTGGGGTAACCTACAATCCATTTTCATTTTAAAACTTGCTGATATAAATTGCATAACAAAAAGGGTTAAAATGTACACACTGTAAATCCACACATGAGGATTTCAAGAGTCAAAACACCCCTAAACCACCTAAGGACCCCCTTGGGCCCAACCTTGACCTCTCAACCACAAACCCACCTAAATCTATTCAAACTAACCTACTAGCTAAACCCTCCTTTTTAAACTAACTTGACCTTGACCCTTGACGTCAATGATTCACCCTAACCATCGATGGTCACCCTGACCATCGATGATCAAGTTCCACCATCTGAACCACTAACACCAACTTCAACTCTACCTTTATTTTTTATAATTATATGGTCTAATTCATATGCAATCCCATGCATGTTGAAGTTAAAATTAGATAGCAAGTTAGACCCCTTTTTAAAATCTTATTTCACCTCTCTTTTCTTACCTATAAAAAGAGAGGAGCAAGAAGTGAGAAAGGACCCCACAATTATCAAGAGCTTTTGGTATCCAGAGTTTCTTTTACAAGTATTCTTCCAATGATCCATCGATCCAGCCATCATGATAAAGAGATGAACTGTTATCATTCATTAGCCAATAGACAAATACCATTACTCTACCAAAATTACATCAAACTCCATCAATGAGTTTATCATCAATCTACCTTAACCATTTATTCGATCAACCACCAAAAAGCTAAGTATCTATTTTTAATTATTCAGTCACTTTGTTTGTATTTCATAATCAGACCAACCTAAGCCAATCTCTCATAATCCCATTCTATAACCCCATATAAACAACCTTTTATTAGCTAGACCTAACCCATAGTAACTAATGACAGTCACCTTGATCATTAATGATCTATTCTAATCATCAATGGTTATCTCAACCGTCGATGGTCACCTCAACCACTGACAGTGACCTCAACCATTGATGGTCACTATGGTAAAAAATAACAACAAGCTATTTTCACCCACTTACCCTCAACCAAATCTAAATTTCTTTTCTCAACCTGTTCATAGAGCCCCAACCTATTTTCTGAACCACACCTGAACTATTAGAATTAGTATTGACCCAATTATTACTATAATTAGTCATTTTTACCTATTCTTTCATCAATCATTTCTTGTATTAGATTTTAGTACCTTTTAATTATTGATATAAGTATTTTATCTTCTATTTTCTAAACTTAATTTTTTAAAACTTACGGATTGACAACCCCCAAAGAAGCTCTTACTTCCAAGATATAGCTAGCGCTGGGTAATCCACTCAACTATCTATATAACCAACCATTTACTTTAGTATTGTTTTATTTGTAGGTCATTCTTCCCAAGCCAAAAAAAATCTCTCTAAAATCATTTGATTTAATGTGCACACAACCAAACAGGTTTTTCTACCATATCCATATCTACTTTCTTTCTTCTTCCTTCCTTGGAATATAAGCTGAAATTCTCTGAAATAAATATGATGAAGGAGATTGGCATCCATTGTTGACAAAGACAAGAACACCAATTCAAGGGGAAAAATATGCTTGGAGTCACTTTTGGATGGTGGAACACTTTTGGGAAGGTAATAGGTATATGTGCTTTCTTTCAATTGATTCTTATTATCATTTGCAAACACTGTTGAATAGGTTGGCCTAGATTTTTAGTTCTCATGCATTATTTTGTATTTGTCATGACTAATGATTGAACTAATCCTCTTTTTAATCCATTATTACATCTTGTCATGCATGGTGGGAGTAGATTGAATATTTCTTTGTTGGAAAATTATTTTGATTATCTGCATCACCTAGTGACATGATCAATGAGTGACATCCATAAGCCATAAATGTAATAAATATGAGGTTTATGAGTATCATACCTCATTGATGCCTCTTCCTCTCAAATATTTATGAAGATATTTATGGATTAATTATGAAATATTAGATTAATTCATGGCCACACATCCTCATCTTAAGATGGATGGTCAAGGTTGATCCTGATCAAACCCAAAATCCTATAAATAGAAGGGCCGAGATCACTTTTATTAAGCTTAAATTGTGTAAAATTATAATGCAAGATTCTCTCCACAAGTCATTTGTGTAGTTTGATTAATGTTTTATTTTTAATAAGATAGCTTCATTTGATAGGCATATTAATTATTTCATATCATGAACCTAGATTATGCATGGTGATCTTGAGATGATGGAGGAGATTGGCATCCATTGTTGACAAAGATAAGAACACCAAATCAAGGGTAAAAACATGATTGGATTCACTTTTGGATAATGGAAAAATTTTGGTAAGCTAATAGGTATATGTGATTTATTTTAATTACTTCTTATTATCATTTACAAACCCCATTGAATAGTTTGGTCTAGATTGTTAATTCTTATGCATTATTTTGTGTTTTTCATGAATAATGCTTGAAATAATCCTCTTTGTAATCCATATCTATAATGACCTCATGTATTTTGATATTAATTATTCTAAATCAACTAATAATGATACCCCTGGTAGTGATGTAGTATCCCATTATAGTATTAATGATGAGCTTGTTGATATGAACTTATTTGACTCAAAATTCATTATGACTATCACATCCCATTATTCCATTTGCCTCTACCATCTTGAACTCATTGATTTGGACCACAAAAATTCTAGCATACCCCTTGATGAGTTTCAAAATGATAAACATATTACTGAGTACATGGGCCTCAGATACAGATTGCTAATTGGTGATCATAAACAAGGATTTGACTTCTCTTTAGACCCTTCTACTTACTTTGGAGAGACAACAAATTTATTTATCATGAAAAGATAAAGCATCAAGATCTTCACGTGAAAACCTCTTTGAGGTGCTCATTTATTAGGGAAAGAATAAATAAATATACAATCCCTTGAGTGAAAACCTATTTTAGGCACTCTTAAACAGGGAAGTTTACTCATCTCTAAAAGATGCATGAGGTCCATCACGTCCTAGTTGCATAGCCAGTGCTAGTATCACATTCAAATAATAAAAAGTCTTTGAGCATCTTGTTCTTGACTTTCTAGAAATATTTTCTAGTTGGCCATTACCTAAACTAATAGATTGAGATTCATCTCATTATATATAGATTTAGGAAGAACAAGTAGAAGCTAAAGTAGAAGAAGAAGACTAGCATTAAGCAATACCTATTATTCTAGAAGACGGTTCTACACTCCTTGTAAAAAACACTACTAAAGTGAACCTAGGAACTTTTGATAATCCCAAAATTGTTTATTTTGGTTCCTCCCTTACTAAAAAAGAGCATGACCACATTGTCATCATTCTAAGGAATTTCATTGATATCTTTGCATGGGTTTACTCTAACATACCAGGCTTAGACCCTAACTTGGTTGTGCATCGACTTGTTGTCCATCCAAATGTTAAGCCAGTCAAACAAAAATTAAGGAAGATGCATCCATGCATTGCTCTTTTGGTAAAATTAGAACTATAAAAATTATTAGGACTAGGTTCATCAGACCATTAGATTATTTTGAATGTCTATCTAACATAGTTCTAATTAGCAAAAATCCATAAGGTATACACTTTTGTACTAATTTTCCTCTACCCAACATCGACATGATTGTCAATGATACTACCAGGCATGAGATGTTGTACCTTATGGAGATATTTTCAAGATATAATCAGATTAAGATAGATCAAGAAAACTAGCATAAAACTATATTCACCACATCATGGGGAACATTTTGTTATGAATTCATGCTATTTGGATTGAAGAACACTGGATCCACCTATCAACATGTTATGATTTTCATCTTCCATGACATGATGAATGATATTGTTGAAGACTGTGTTGATGACATCCTAGCTAAATCAAGAACATGTACTAGACATCCTGATGTTCTACAAAGAATATTTGTGACACTTCATGACTACAAGGTATGTCTGAATCCCAAGAAGTGTGTATTTGGTGTCACTTCAATAAAATTTCTAGGATTCATTATATCACAAAGAGGGATTGAAATGGATCTTGCTAAGGCCAAGTCCATTATAGAAATGCCTCCACCCTTCAATCTCAAACAACTCCATAACCTACAAGGAAAGATTCAATCTATTTACAGGTTCATTTCACAATTGGTAGATAAGTGCAACCCATTTACACATCTCTTGAATAAAGGGGTTACTTTTAAATGGGATGCTATATTTCAATCAACATTTGTGAGATCATAACATACTTGGCTAACCCACTAATTTTGAGATTGCCAACACCTAGACAACCATTGCTTCTTTTTATTTCAACAATTGAACATGCACTGGGGACACTTTTGGACCAACATGATGATTAGGTAAAGGACATTTAGTTTACTATTTGATCCACACACTAGTGGTTGATGATCATAATTATATGTCTATTGAGAAGGCATGTTTAGAAATAGTGTTTTCCTACCAAAATTTATGACAATAAATGATGAACAACAAAACTATTGTTATTGCTAAAGTGGACCCCCTAAAATATTTATTATAAAAATCAACCCTCACAGGATGCATAGCTAAATAGGTCATGTTCTTAAGCAAATTTGATGTTGAGTACCAGAATCAAAAAGCTATCAAGGGGTAGGTTATTGTAGATCAACTTATAGAAGTCCCTATTATAGATACTCAACCACTCAGATTTGATTTTTCAAATGATTCTATTATGATAATAGAAGAAGTATTGCAAATACCTGAATAGTAGAAGCTATACTTTGACGTCTCTTTTACATCTTGTAGATCTAGCGCTAGTATTTTATTGATTACACCATAATGAAATTTGATTCCCAAGGCATTTCATATTAATTTTTATTGTACCAATAATATGGTTGAGTATGAAGCACTTATTGTCAGACTTCAACTTGTAGTACAATGAGATATCCAACACTTAATGGTCTATGGATATGCTCAATTGATATTCAATCAAACCACAGATCAATAACAGACTCATGATGACAAGCTTGTACCTTACAAGCATATTGTTGATAATCTCAAGTCTCCCTTCAAATCCTTATAGTTTGAATAGGTACGACAAGCTACTAACAGATTTGTTGATGCAATGGTAATAATTATGTCCATGATATAAATTGCTAGCAATGCTAAATAATATTATTTTCTCACTAAAAATATTATATAACCTACTCATCTCTTTCCAAATTTAGAGAGGGTATGTACCATTATTGGTCCCAATCCCCCACCTAAGCTACCTTGGTTTCAAGACATTTATAATTATTTTCATGACCAAGTTTTTCCACTTGACCTTTACAATAATCATCAAAAACTTTTCCTTCATCACATATCCCATTATACCCTCCTTATAAACATGTTTTTATCATAAAGTCTATGATGAAATGTTACTTTGTAGTTTATCTTGAGGAGAATCCAAGTTAGCACTTAAGGAGGTTCATGAAGGAATGTGTGGGTCATACACCAATGGTGTAGTCCTAGCTAGAAATCTCCTTAGAATAGGTTACTATTGGCCTAAAATGGAAAAAATGCTTGTAATTATGTGAGGAAGTGTGTGGCTTACCAACAACATGGTAATTGATACATGCACCTTCCTTTCCACTACAGCTGATTACTACACCATGGCCATTTTCTACATGGGGCTTCAATCTCATATGGAAAATAAACCCAACATCTTCTAATGGCCATAAACATATTCTCACTACTACCGAGTATTTTACTAAGTGGATCAAGGCCATTCCCCTCACTTATGCCATTAAGAAGAAGATTTCTAAGTTCATACATTACCACATCATTTGTTGATATGTTATCCTAGATCATATTATATTTGATAATGGTGAATCATTTGTAAACTGAGATGTTAAGGATCTTTTTGCAAAAATCAAAATCAATCACAATAAATCCACACCATATAACCTACAAGGCAATGATCAAGATGAGGTGTCAAAAAAAACCATTGTTACAATACTGAAGGAGATTGTCAATCACATTGGCCATAATTGGCACTTGCAAATTTTTCCTACCCTTTGGACTTATTGCACTAGTCATCAAACCCTCATAGGATCCACTTTGTACTCCCTTATTTATGGAATAGAATTTATTATCTCGATTAAGATCAAGTTGCTTTCACTACGAGTATCCTTAGAGAATATTGAAGATGATGAAGATTATAGAGTTTCCAAGTTGTAAGAGCTAGAACTCCTTGATGGTTAGTGTTTCTCTATCCTAGATAAACTACAAGCCTATCAGAAAAAATTGTTTAGAATCTATGACAAGCTCATTCTGGCTCAGGAGTTTGAAAGTGGTGATTTGGTCTGGAAAGAGGATCAGAAGAACACTAATTATGAATGTAAGAAGAAGGGTAAGTTCTAACCCAATTATTTAGGCCCATATGTTACCACAAAAAATTATGGATCAGGGCATATTGATTGACTACTCTAGGTGGTGAAGAAATCTCAAAGTACATGAATATTTTACACCTCAAGTGGTTCTATGCTTGACAGCCTTTTAAACCATTATCTACAAGACCCCTTACTTGGGGGCAACTTATGTTGAAGTCATTTTATCTCAAGATTATATCTTGGAATGTCCTATCCTAGACCATTTTTATTCTATCTTGACCTATCCTAGATCATTCTCATGGGAACCATATTCTTTTACTACTTTGGACCATTGTAACCCTAGAACATTAGCACTTTGGATCATTTCTATTTTGCTATACTCTTTTTATCCCACCCTGGACCATCTTATCTTAGACAATATTTATTTTTCTTTTGTTCTATCCTAAACCATTGAAACCTAGGAAATTATATTCATTAACCAATTATGATCCTAATTATGACTCAGGCATTTTGGACAAACTCAGTGCCAGTTCTACAAAGTAGTTCATCCTGAATAGTGTTTTATAGCTTCTTCTTGTAGACAAGTGAATACGAATCCATCATTACATGATTTTTGCCTAATGAGTGGTTCTTCATATTTATATGACACTACATAATGTTCTATTCTTATTTTTTTATTGTTTGTTAAGCATTGTTACCTTAGCATGATCATAGGGGTCATTGTAGTTAGCTTTAGCTGTTATTAGAACCTCTACTCTTGGATGTGCATCTTCTCAATTAGTTGGTTCCCTATTCCATTGTTTATATCCATGATCCCTATTGCAGCCAATTTAGCTATTGTTTGAACTCTTACTTGTCGATGTGCATCTCTTTTATTAGGTAGTTCCCTAGGCCTTTTGTTAATATTTCATTTATGTTGCTTATCCCAAAAACACAAAAAACATCAGAAATCGATTGACAAAACAAACAAAAACATTATATTACACTTATGTTTATTTTGATCCCACACTCTTACCATTTTGTAAGCTCTCATTTGAATGCTCTCACCATTTTATGATCCTATTTCCTTATTTCCTCTATCATCAATTATGTTTTCTTATTATTGTTAATCTTTTATCCCATTTCCTGGGAGAACTACATTTGGCTTCAAGTTCATGTTGGATCTCAAATCCATAGAACTATGTAGGTAGCATCTACTTGTCTCATTTATCTAAAGTCAGCTCAGCCACCCCTTCCTTTTCTTCTATTTCCCCCATATTATTTTTTCTTATTGTTTTCTTATCACTTGGAGGCAATTTTGTCTCTTTTACTCTTGTTATGTTCTGATAGTCTCATTATTTCTTAGATTAGTGGTCACCCTGTTGCAGAGAGTAACACCTCTATTATAGTACACAAATAATTATTTTCTGCTTCCACTAACATTGTGATTAACTCTTGGTTGTGTGTGTTTATTTAATTTTTATTTTTATTCCTTTGATTGATTTGTTGTTTCTCCATTTATTTTGTTGGTATTTTTTGTATCGTTCATTTGTATTTTTCTTGGTGTTTTGTTGTGTTTTTGTTATTTTTGAGTTGTTATTTCATTTATTTATTGTTTTGTTATTTATTCTTGGTATTTTTTTATTTTGGTCTTTTGTGTTCCTTTTTTGTCTTGTATTGTATTGTTTTGTTCTTTAAAGTTCAAGTACATTTTATAATCATTTTTAGTCTAGTTTTTAGTTAGGATTTATTTGTTTAGAGTTGTATTTAAATTATTCTTTTATTTTGTTTTCCAAAATACATCTTATTGATACATAGGGATCTTAATTATTCATATCTTGATTTCATGTTGTTCATTAAGTTGTTTTTGCTTTATACATTCTTATTCATACTTAAATCCTGATTGTTCATATCTTGATTTTATGTTAGGTTACATTTATGTATTATTTTTTATCTTTATTTTTGTTTGTTTTTATTTAAATGTAAATAGTTTTAAATTTGGTATTGGTAGTTTTTATCATTATCCTTAGTTATAAATATTCACATTTGAATTAACCAATCCTAATCAAAATACAATGTTATTATAATTTATCCTCCAAATCCAAAAGTCAATGAAGCTTTGAAGATAATTTCTATAGGCACCATACCTAACACAAGACTCTATGCAAGACATGCATCTCCTAAATTATATTATTGCATCTGGTAAAGGCATTATCCTACATATAATCTACCTAACATGATTTTACAATTAAATATTGGTTCATCCTTCTATTCTACTTTTTTCATTCCATTTTTTTCTACTTCTAGGTGAGCTACATTGGCATGAGGTCCTTTTGGACTATGTAGGTAGCGCTTGGATACATGATGTATATCAAGTTGGCTCATCTACCCCCATTCTTCCAATCATCTCTTTCATCACTTTGTGCATCCTTGTATGCCTAGTTTTTTATGGCTTCTTCAGTCATTAGACCTTCTTATCTACATTTGTTCTCACTCATATTTAATCTATGCATGATATTATATCATTGAGCTATGCTTCCCAATTTTCCCTACTGAGGCACAATATTTATACCAATCGATGATCTAATCAACCCTATTGGGGTAAAATTAATTATCAATGATCAAAATTAGCCTTATTAGGGTAAAATAATTTTATCAACTGATCAAATCTGATCTATTGGGGCACATTATTAATTCATTTACCTCCTTTCTCTGGAGCAATGCTCTTATTTTTCTTCTAATTCCAAGATCTGTAGATTTTGCCCTCATTCTAGCAATTTAAAGTATGTAACTTATCTCAAGATCTATCATTCCCTAAGCCCACAAATTTTAACCTTTATTAGGTATGTCAAAGTATGTCACTTTTATTTTGGGATTGCATTTTTCTCACTTCCCCTTGCTTTGAGACCCATTATATTATATTATATTTTTTATCATTGACAATAAATGCATGTAAGCATTAGCTCATACATATCCAATCTCATCCATGGGTTAATTTCACTCTTGCTCTATTTTTTTAGATTACATCCCTCTATTTCATCCTTACATTCCCTCTCAAGGGGGCATCATGGGTTATTTCTTTAATTGTTACCTTCCAACTTATTATTAATGATTTTTTCATTCTTTGAAAAGACATATCTTTGACTGAATATCTCACCATGCCTTCTCAAACAGGTTAAAATTTTAGACACCAATTCTTATAAATATTGCACTAAAATTGTCAATCTAAATAAAACTCTATGAAAATGTACAATATGGGCCAAAATCACTAAAGCACACTAAATGGTTCAAACTTTTCATGTATAGTTGTCAATTTAGGCTATTGTATCCCTGAATGGGGCAACGCATATTTTCTCAAATCACTTAAATTCAAGTTATGACCATGGAAAATGATGCTCTAAACCATTGAATTCTTCTAATTCAAAAGCACACATCATGTACATGTGTTATTTTGCATCCACAATGCTCTAATTGAGGTATTTCTCCATATTCAAATAACATCATCTTCTAATTATACTCCAGTCAAATCACAACTCAATAAATTGACATTTTCACTAGCTTGATTAAATGATCAACCAATTTTCAAAGAATTGTAAAAAAATAATTAAACCCACTTAAGCAAATTAAACTAGATCAAGGGCTTAAGTGAAAAATCCATGGAATTTATTGGAAATATATTAATTAGAGATTCATTACACAAATCTACATCAACCTATGACATCATCAATGGGGTAACATCCATAAGCCATTAATGAAACAAATATCAATATTAATCCCTCTCATGCCTAATTAATGCCCCATTCTTCCAAATATAATGGGGATATTTATGGCTTGTCCGTCCAAAATTAAATTAATTTATGGTCACACATCTTGATCTCAATATGGATGATCATGGTTGATTCTAATATCATTTTTAGAAATCTATAAATAAGAGGGCCAAGACCACCATTTTTAAGCTTTATTCATGAAAACTTATTAAGAAAAAATAGCAACAGACAAGCTTCACCTATTTGCACATATTGATCAAATTCAAGAACCTAAGTTATTAGTGCATTAGGAAATGATGGAGGATCATGATAATCTTCATTGACAAAGAGTTGGAGTACCAAATCTAGGGAAAATCATGCTTCTTGGCTGCTCTTGGAAGGAGGGACAATCTTTTGAAGGTTTTATGGTATATGCCTTTCTTAAATAGATCTTAGATTTCCTTAGCAAAACCCCTTAAGGTAGTAGGCCTCGCACATTGTGTCCTTTATGACTATTTTGGGTTTTTCTCTACTAACGCATGGACAAACTTGCTTTTTAATACTACTTTACACATGTTTGCATATCAATAAAAGTTGGGTGATATAGAATTTTATATCATACTAGATTCTCGAATATACTTCTCGTGAAATATCTAACATAGATAAATGTTGAAATTTTATTAATAAAAATTTATATTTATAATGGATTAGAGTACTTAACATATACACAAAAATATTGAGGTGGTGGATAAACCAGGTGACACATGAAATCATCTAGACCACAAAACCTCATGACTCATTAGAACACTCAACATTAATAGTGTGAAAATGTTTACCTTGTATCAAATCACATTCTCCTATTGCCATTAATGTTTCAAATTCTCTCCTAGGATAAGGGGTGAATCATTGCAATCATTTTCTTCTTTATCTAATTAGTCCATTCTCAATATAAATCATGTGTAGGTGAGAGAGGGATACTTACTTGGTTGGAAGATAATTCCCTTATATATAAAGAAAATGACTGATGGCAGATGATATAACTTTTATTCATTCAATCTATCCTCTAGGTATCTGAGTATCATCCATGTAGAATAAAAATATTCTCTTTCACAAGCATAAGATAAGAGAGGCAATTGAAATATTGAAACACCTTAACAATCTAAATAGGGATGAGGGGATAGGAATTAGTCATGCTTGAAAGTCATTGGTTTTCATGAATTAGGTTTCTTCCTTAACCCTCCTTGTTTGACAAAATTTTTGGTTTGTTCCTTTCTTTGCCTATCCCTAGGGGTAGATTATTTCTTTAGTTACTTATTTCTTAGTATTTAATAATTATATCATATATTATGTCTATAGTTTTATTTAATAATAATAATGCATACTATTTTAATTCCTTAACTTGTTAAAATTATTATTTTATGTTATTATATTTATTATTTCTATTTTTATTTTTATTTTCAACCTAATTTTTTGGTTTCTTTTATTGTGGTTTCTTTATTTGCATTCAAAAGCTTTTTATAACAGCTAAAAATTTATTTTTAAAAACTCCATTTGCAATGGTCATCTCATCTTCTTTAAATTGCCTAGTCCTATTGCTCCACTTATCATAATTTCTGCTAATGAAGGATCATCGAAGATGATTCAAATGTTGAGAAAATTAAAAACTCATACATAGTTCAAAAAAGTTCTAGCATTAATATTCTCTTTTTTTACAACATAATGGGCCCATTATGAACTTAAATTTAGTGCTTATTACCTTATTCATATTTTACAATTCATGTCCCTTTCATGTCATTGATCTACTAAGATTGACAATAAAGGTAACATTATGATAAAATATCAACCTTATTAGTCTTATAAATTTTGATCTTCATTGATTCATCCATGCAATAACTAATCTAAGTGTGGGGAAAGGAGGATTACTTAGACCTCTTATTATATATTCTCATGAATAGGTAGGCCCACCATAATTTTATTGTCTTCCTATTTCTAACTAGTCATATTATCATGACACTATTGTTTATTAATGTCATTAGATTGATCATGATCAACAATAAGGGAAGAGACTAATGGTACTAGACTTCTATTAGTTTCCAATTATTTAACCTTTATCTATTCCTGCCAAGTAACCTATAATCAATGGCATGGACTAGGTGATCTATTTTCATGACACTATTCTTATTCTTAAGGAGCCCATTATTCTTCCAAAAATTATAATCATACAAAAGATAGTTTGTCAACCTTATAGTGTTAAACTTTAAGAGCATAAGAAGAAGGGTGTGATGTATAATAGTGTGAGATATCATTTGATCTTAGGAGGTAAAATTTTAGATGAAAACTTTAACAAAACCATACTTATCTAAGGGAGTATTGTACAGAACTAGTAATAGTAAAAAAATCAAAGACATATAGGAAATCAAGTGCATAAGAAATATTAGCATCATGAACATGATAAGTGATGCATAAAATACATTATAGTAAATATAATAAGACATAAGATTAGTAAGACATGAATCATGGAATCATAATAAGATGTAGGTATAGACATCATATATATAAGAATGTTAGGCTTAGGTATAGGGGACATAAATTAATTAAATAACCTATGATAGATAAAGTAAATGTCCCACATTACCCCCATAGTCACCGTCAAGAAAACATGAAATTTCCCATAACCCACTATGAAACCACAAATAATGATCTTGTAATTTAGTAAAGTCCTACATTTTCCTTTCCAATTTCATCAGTACCATATATGAGAAATAAATTAATTGTTTTCTTTATAAATGTGCATATGTGTGACATGAATGTGAAGTATATGCTCTAATATAGCTGTAAATTATAAAATATTTCAATCCAATGTATAAAACTAATAAATGCCCAAGGAAACACTTCATGGCATAATATATCATAACATAACATGTAATTAATGGTTTAAACATAAGTGGTAAAAGAACAAGGTTAACCAATAACAGAGTCTCAACTACCAAAAAAATATAAAATTCATTAAAAGAATCATATCTAAATATACTATGATGAGGAACCTAAGAATAAATACATGATACACCATCCTCTGAAGAATCATATTCACTAAGGTTATTATTGGAGACTTAGGTTACACCCTCATTGAGCAAAGGATTGTTTAGGTCCTCTACTCAAACCTAGTCCAACATGGGAATGACCCTAGGTTGTGGGTTACCTAAACTTGGCTTAGACCTCTAGGGTTTTTTAATGAGGCTAGCTCCTCAAATTGTTCATTATAGTGCTCACCTAAGACCTAAATAAGTTGGGATGAAAAGAGATAATGAGTTGCATGAATGAAACCCTACTCTAAGTGTGTTAATGCACCTTGAATTCATTATATCCACTCATAGGCTTGAACTCTTGACACATTAATGGACTATGAATAACTTAACACAATTCCTACAATGGTTTCCAAGCAAAAGTGCTTCACATAGAGGTTAGTTTGATTGACTTAGGTTGGAGGGAAATGAGGGTAAGGCCTAATTGAAGGCATTTATAGTCAGTAGTCTACTCTATACCTGAGACATCAACATTATGACACACTAGATGAGCTACAAGGAAAGCTTATTAGCACTTGGGTTGAAATTGTACCTACAAAGGGAATATTAAACAACTTTTACATATCAAACAAATACAAAATACTAAGCACAAATTGGTAAAAAAATACAAGTGTCTTTCTCATTAATCCAAGAGTTGGATGAGTATAAATTTAGGTAGAATCTAGTCATACCATTGCTAAGGGATGAAAATCAAGAGCTCAATGCCTACATTTATAGGAAGAAAGAAAATTTAGGGAGAGAAATTTTGGTGTTGAAGGGGTCCTTAATGAGCTCAATTCCACTTAGAAAAGTAGTTACAACCACCATATCAATCCTTTCAATCTATTTTATTTCTATGTTTATGCTCCTTAAAAGTTTTTAATTCATCAAGGGCCACCTCACAAAATAGTTACAATAGTTACACAAATCTTTCTCTCACTTCTCCCTATATTTATATTCTTTAAATGCTCTTAATTGATCAAGATCCATCATAAAACACACCTTTGCTAGAATCTTGACCACACTATTTATTTTAGACACATGTTGTCATCCCATGCCACTTGGAGATTTGATCAATCTACTCTGTTGATCTCCCTAAGAGTCTACTAGTTTCAACCTTCATCATCGACCATCAATCTAGGGTCATCTTTCTAGATTATGATAATTATAAGCTCCCCATTCATCTTGATTTTAGCCTTTGAGAATGCGACATTTATCAATATCATGTGCTTTTTGTGGATGTTATTGCCAGACTTCATCTACTTTCATGCTTTCATCATATAGTGGCCTTGTATTTGATCTGGACTCTTTATCCTATGTACCATTGATCTTGACTACATGACTCAACACATGTCATTGATCTTTAGATGCATAATTAAACATGTTCCATTGGATCTTTTGGCTTGCCATGATCATGACACTTATCAGTCCCTCACTTAATTTTAGGATCCTTTAACTTTTGACTATATCTCATCATTGATCTTTGAGTGCATGATTAAACATACTTTATTGGATCTTTAGGACCCATTGACCTCATTGATCACCATTCACCATTAAATCTACTCTAGGATTCTATGATCTTAACACATATCAACAATGTGTTTATACTTAGGAATATCTAAATCAAAATGGTTACTTTACAATGCTTGAACTTGATGTCCCCATACACATCACCTTCTACCAAATTGCTCTTGCATTATGTTTCAATGATGGTCTAGTTTCTTTAGCTTACATTAGTCATTTTTTCCTTAAACAAGGGCACTATGAGGCATCAAAAATTAGTTAAAACAAAGACCATCAAGATTTTAAATGATAAGACATCAACATTTAGCCTTTTAAGCTAGAATGTTAATATTTATAGTGACTCTGATTGCTTAACTATCTTTCTAGTCATGGAAGCCAGACACTTTTATGACAATGTGACTCAGTAAAGAAGCACAACATGAAGACTCTCTCTACTAAATTGCACTCTTGACAGCTCAAATACTCATAGTAGAAACAAGACACACATAAACAAGGAAATAAAATAAACCTAACACTAAACAACACAACTAACAACTAAGGACAAACAAAGGAAAGAAATAAAAAATAAGTCATAACCTACAAACTTATGCAAAGCACTTATTTCGATAAATAAACTAACTAGTGAAAAACTTACCTAACTTTGTCTTCATTCCCCAAGATAAAATGGGAAGCTGGATTTTCCATCATAAAACCTTGAAATATGATTTACATCCCTTGATAGCTCTTTTCTATATCAAATATCAATTAGATGTTCATGTCTCCTTGATGATACAACTAGGATCCCAACTTTCATTTTGAATTTCAAGGATTGAGGGTATGAACCCAGGACCCAATCATCTTACTTCTAGATCCCTTTATTTTGAAAGAATGTTGCCAATTCTTCGTCATTCATTGGTTTTTAATGATTCGATGTATCATCCATTGTGCCATCATTCTATTCCTTATGAATAAGTGACTTGTCAAGGTCTTCATGATTGACCTCTTGTATTTCTCTAAGCATGTTGGATGACAAAACCTCTTCATTTGATTTGTGCTCAGAAGTAATGATCTGAGGTTTTAGATCAACAAACACTTGTCCATCCCTCTCATCTTCATGCACTTTCTCTTCTTATGAACCAACTTCAATAGTTGATTGGTATTTAATATCTTTAACAGGAAGTGTAAGACCTTGAATAGCTTGATATTATTTGTAAATATCCATATGTTTCTACCAAAAATCCTCGTCATTACTTTGATGTTTATCTTCTTTGGCTAGGTTGCACTCATCAATGGTCAATTTTATAAGTTCTTGAGAATAATCTTGATGTGAGACAACATTATGTGATCTCTTGAAAAATGAACTTTTATGACACATCTGAAACTTCTTCTTCATGGCTCTCATCTTCTACTTGTACTTGCTCTTGTAACTCATCTTTTTTGACACTATAAAAGAATGAATCATGTTTGTTCCTATTAAGAGGTGTCCCAAGAACAATTTCCTCCTCAAGCTCATCCAAATCATCATCATCAACTACAAGTTCAATCTGAATTTGAATTTTTACCTCTTTAAGAATGGGTTCTCTCTCCATAAGAGGCACAAAATATCCTTGGAGTGACTCCAAGAGAGATGAGACATATACCTCATTCCTTTCATCTAGCTACTTGTCTTAGAAAACCATCACTTCCTCCTTTTGAATATCACTTTGGATCGATCTCCATGAGGTAAAGGACTTAGTTCCAAGATTGACTCCATGATTTAGTTCCAAGATGGAAATTTGGGCTTATGGTTTTCCTACATTGTGACTTGAGGAATGAAAAGAGGTTATGTAGTTGAGGTGATGTTGCCTTTAAAGCTACCAATGTCTAGTATGAATGTTTATTTGTAGCTTCAATTTTCCTAGAAAGGGAGGCTTTAAAATCAGACCTTGACTACTCATGATGGCTGGCTCTTTCAACACAAAATTTCCTTTCCTCCTAAACTCTCCCTTGGACAAATTTTCATAAGCAAAAGGTTGAGAGGAGTTGGGGGGAACTATAATGACTTTGAAACTCATTTGATGAGGGCTTATGAGTGGTGATGGGAAGCTAGACATAAGGCTGACATGGAGTGAATGAGGGAAGGTAGGATGAGTAATGAGGTGTTTGATGTTCTTCATGGGTTGTTAGCTTCTCCTTAATCATAGAGATGAGTCCATCTATGTCAAGCATATCACTAATGTTTCTAGAATAACATCTCCTAATGAAAGGCATCCAACTTTATTTTGCCTATTGCACTAAAATTTTAACCCCCCTAATGACATGTTTCAAAATTTCTTTCCCATACCCCTTTAATGTATTAATGTTTATCATATTCTTTTCTTGGTCTAATAGAGCTTGCTTAAGGCAAGATAAGGAATGGCTTGGGGTATGAGTAGGTTGTTAAAAAATTTCATGATGTTACCATGACTGATCAAGATGGTAACAAGATTGTAGAGGGGGTACATGAGACTCATAATAGGTTTGATGATCTTGGTAATAAGGGGGCTCATCATAGAACTAAGGAGGGGAAATATTATGAATGGATTAATTATTCATAGGGAGGATCAGGGTAGTACTCCTACATGTATGACTGATATAGGTCCTCATAATACTAGTGAGTCTATGTATATGGTTGGTGATGCTCATCATAAGGTTAATATGGATCATGGTAGGGCTGATGGGGAGAGGAAAGATAGAATTTTCCTCTATAGGATGCTATAGCTTAGAAAATATGAAGATAACTAAAATCATGAATAAAAATATGCCTCATACCTTGAGATAAGGACCAACAAATATTTGAAATTACTTCTAAAGATTAATGTGCTATAGACTTACTTCAATTGTTGAAATTGTGTCCCATCGAGCATGCCAGAACTATTGGAGACTTAGGTTGCTCAAAGGATTATTCAGGTCCTCTTCTCAAACCTAGTCCAACATGGGAATGACCCTAGGTTGTGGGTTACCTAAACTTGGCTCAAACCTCTAGGGTTTTTTAATGAGGCTAGCTCCTTAGATTGTTCATTATAGTACTCACCTAAGACCTAAATAGGTTGGGATGAAAAGAGATAATGAGTTACATGAATGAAAACCTACTCTAAGTTTGGTGATATACCATGAATTCATTTTATCTGCTCATAGGCTTGACTTCTTGACACACTAATGGACTATGAATAAACTTAACATAGTGCCTATAATGGTTTTTAAGCAAAAGTGCTTCACATAGAGGTTAGTTTTATTGAATTAGGCTAGAGGGAAATGAGGGTAAGGCCTGATTGATGGAACTTATAGTCAGTTGTCCAATTTATACCTAAGACATCAACATTATGACACACTAGATGACCTACAAAGAAATCTTGTTAGCACTTAGGTTGAACTTGGTCTTGTAAAGGGAATATTAAACCCATTTTGCATATCAAACAAATACAAAACACTAAGCACATATTGGTAAACAACTACAAGTGTATTTCTCTTTAATCTAAGAGGTGCATGAGTACAAATTCTAGCAGATTCTAGTCACACCAACCTTGAGGGATGAAAATCAAGAGCTCAATACCTACATTTTTAGGAAGAAATAAAAGTTAAGGAGAGAAATTTTGGTATTGAAGGGGTCATTAATGAACTCAATTCCACTTAGAATAGTAGTTATAACCACCATGTCAATCCTTTCAATATATTTCCTTTCTACATTTATGTTTCTTAAAAGTTTTTAATTCATTAGGGCCACCTCAAAAAATAGTTATAATAGTTACACAAATATTTCTTCTACTTCTCCCTATATTAATACTCTTTAAATGCTCTTAATTGATCAAGATCCATCATAAAACACACCTTTTCCAGAAGCTTGACCATGTTATTTATTTTTGACACATATCATTATCCCATACCATTTGGAGATTTGATCAAATCTACTCTGTTGATCTCCCTAAGAGTCTATTGGTTTTGACCTTCATCATCAACCATCAATCTATGGTTAGCTTTCTAGATTATGATCATTTTTAAATCCATATTCATCTTGATTTTAGGATTTTAAAATGTGACATTTTTCAGTCTTGCATACTTCCTATGGATGATTCTATTAGACTTCATCTACTTCCATGTTTGTGCTATGTGGTGTCCTTATATTTGATCTAGGCTCTTTATCCTATGCATCATTGATCTTATCTGTATGACTCAACACATGCCATTGATCTTTGGATGCATGATTAAATGTGATCCATTGGATCTTCTGGCTTACCATGATTATGACACTTGATAGTCCCTCGCTCAATATTAGGATCCTCTAACCTTTGACTATGAGCTCATCATTGATCTTTGAGTGCATGATTAAACATGTTTTGTTAGATCTTTGGGACCTACTGACCTCATTGATTTCCACTCGCCATTAGATCAACTCTAGGCTTCTATGATATTGACACTTGTCAGTAATGTGTTTAGACTCATGAGTATTTGAATCAAAATGTTACTTTACTAATCTTGAACTTAATGTCCCCATGCATGTCACCTTCTACCAAATTACTCCCACATGATGTTTTAATGATGGTTTGGTTTCTTTAGCTTATGTTAGTCATTTTTTACTTAAACAAAGACACTATGAGGCATAAAAAGTAAGCTAAAAAAATACCATCAAGATTTTCAAATGATAAGGGCTTACATTTGGCTTATGAGACCAAAATTTTAATAGTTACTCTTTTAGAAATTTTATTTATCACTTCTAGTTTGTATTATTGTGTCATGTTCATATCTCTATGATTTACTAGTGGTCATAGGTTGTCCTTACATTTTATTTGGAAAAAAATTATGCATTTACATCATATACTCTCTTTCCTTAGGTATAAACCTTGGTTCATCATATATTAGGAATTCTTCTTGTGTTTGGTTTTTTAGAGACTCCTTTTCTCTATGCATTGTAATTATTTGACTCCCATGTCAAAAATAAGACATTGATGCATAGTAAAGGGGATTTATTTCATTTGATATATACAAGGTATTTCAAGTATCATTGTATACATCCCATTGTTAGGCATCATATGTAAAAAAATGAATTTTATTTAGTTGAACTTGAATAGGAAATATTATGCATCCTAATGATTCTTGTGACATTCCATCATATCCTTTGATAACTATTTCCATGTAAGCTACATCTTCTTCACAAATTCCAAGGATATAAAGGAAACCCTCACTACAAAAATTCAAACTTAAACCATTTTTTACCATGATTTCATTCCTCTCTTTGGATTCTATGAAAGCTCTAATAAATAGGGGACCATTGTATGAACTATCAATTGGTATTTTTTTCATTAAATATAATTAGGATGGGGGATTTTTTTAATCTTGTTTGTATCAATAACACCAACAAAGTCATCAAGTTGATAAATTTTTTAAATAAATGGGACCTTGTGTTTTTTATTTTACTCATCAACTACATTGAAATTAGCAGTACTATCTTACTCCTTGGTATGGTTCATAAGTGAATCTATTAAAATATTCAAGTGTTGATTTCAAGGATCCATTGATTGATTCAATTTGGTATTGACCCCTTAAAGTTTTATTTGATTGTTCTCAATAAGATCTTATATCTTATGCTTTAAAGTTGTGCAACACATGTTTGAATGTCCTTGATTCGATAATAGTTAAAAAATATGTTTAGATCATAAATTCTAGGAAGAGGTCTTAAAATGACCAAACACCCTTATTGGAAGTAAAGTAATAATATTAAACTCAATATTTATTTTTCAATGTTTTTTTTAGTCTATGGATAAGCCTAGTGATTACCTACACTCTCTTTTTTGGGTTTAGATGATCTTATACATTGGTTTCTCTATGGCATTAATTGAATTTCTATGATCATTGTTGATTGGGAAAATGCCATGATTTCTTTTATTGTTAATGTTTTACTTGTTTGTAAATTTAGAAACATTGGAAGAAGAATACACATTGGGATAATAATTAAGAATATTTTCATCTAAAAGCTTGATTTCACATTCTCTAATAACATGAAAAATCTCATCAAAATAAGTATAATAATTGATCATGACATTTTATTAAATAATTATAATAAATATATCAATAAATAGACTTTGAATCTCATTATTTGGTGGTTCATAATTCATCTTGGTAATTATGGTCTTAAACCTATGCACATAATAACTAAAGTACTCATTGGATCCTTATGTGATTTGAGCTAGTTCAACAAATGTAACCTTCTAACCAATATTAATTCATAACTAAGCCAATGAATTATCATCTAGATTTGTTAAATAATGCATAGACCCACTTGGAAGACCATAAAACTAATCAAAGGATTAAAATTTTAAACTTCTAGGGAATAACTTGGTCAAAAACTTATTAGCATAAGAAAAGTATAAACATTAGGCATGAGAGAACCTAACATGGTGAGATGCATCTCCTTTCCCATTACACATTTCAAATTTTGAAACCAAAAAAACTATTGGAAAAGTGTATTTAATACCTTTTAGAGCTAAATAGTTTAAGAGAACATCACTGGAAGTAACCCTCTTATGTGGTCTTTTTAAACCTTGGGAGTGGATTTTATTTTTATTTTTCATGTCACAAAGGGTATGATCATGGTAATAATTTCAATATTTAGAGAAGAATTAGTAGGTGGAGAAATGGCACAAGTTAAATTAGAATAATTTAATAAAATAAGTGGGGTGGTGACATTTTGAGATGATGGAGGAATATTCTAAGCAATCAAGGGATTTTGAGGAACATGAGTAATTTTATAAAAAAAGGCATGTTGAGTAATGGGACTATTTTATGAATCAAAATAATGTTGAAGAATAAAATTAGCATTAGAAGTGATAACATGTTGAGGAATAGGAGGAACATTAGATGTAACATAATGTTGGGAGATAGGAGGAACATTTGAATCAATTGGAATATAAGAATTGTTAAAAGTAAGGTGGTTTTGGATATCAATAGAATTAGAGGAAAATTTAGAAATTATTACATTTGAATAAAAATTTATACATGCAAATATATTTATAACATTCATCCATCTTGAAATTTCATTGGGGTTTGCTAAAATATATTTTATAATTCAACAACATGAGAAACATTGTGATTAACATTACTATCATTTCTAACACTCATATATCCATTTTATACCTCATAAGGTTCATCATGAATCCAAGCCCAACCATAAAAATAAGCCTCATGGTCATAATCATATTATTCATTTTTACTCATATAAGCATCTTGAGATCGATTAACATTTACATCATTGGCATTCAAAGAAGAAAAATTAGCTTGGACATGATAGCATGAATCTAAATAAACCTTATCTCCTATAATTTTCATCAAGGGTTTCTCATGATACATAGAGGAATTTATTGGTTGAGGAGAAATAATTTATTGTGACCATCTCAATTTAAATCCATATGTATATCAAGCTTAGTTTGTGTGAGTTGGACACTTTTTCACTATTAGGTGTGAACCAATAGTAATTCGTCATTAGTGTTATATCTTGATCTATTTATGTTATTTCCTTAAAATAATTGGTCTTCCATAATCATGAGGGATTATTTAGAGATATTTAACACCATTAATATTAATACCATCAATATGCTCTCTATGACCTACTAGAGTAAAGCTTATTTTTCTCAAATTTTCATCATTCCTCACTATAATAATAATCACTATCTCATTAATCATTTTTAATGAACTCCACATGACATTCAGATAGTAATTTTTAAAATATTGAAAATGCACATCTAAAGGGTGAACTATACCAAGCATACTAGAGTTTGAGGGATTTAAAAAATAATAATGATGTGGGGCTTAGGATCAAGAAAGTGAGATAAAATAAATATAGGGTTTTAGATCTAGAAGCATACAATGAAATTAACCCTTTGTAAATTTAAGGATTTAAGATTAACACTTATGGAATAAGATATAACCCTAGTAGGTGTAAGAAAATACAAGTTCACCAAAGGATGAAACCCTAAGGAGCATGCAATAAATTAGGTTCACCAAGATATAATTACAATAGTTGGATCAAAATGTATACAAATAAATGAAATACTTTCAATTAGGCATGTAATAAATATGTTTAAATATAAAAATTAATACCTAATTATTATTTCCTAATCAATTAGATTGTAAAACATGTAGGATTTAGATACACATCTCACACAAATCATAATCTGAAGACTACCTTTTGATTTGAATCTAGAAATGCATTTTAGTCATGTCATAAACCTCACAGATAAATATGGAACTAATTAGGAAGAGGTGCCAGGAGTGTTGCCACCTATGGTGTTAAGATCACCACCACTTCTATTTTTAGGAGCATCGCCACTTAAATTCTTAAGATTGTCACCACTTCTAGTCTTAGAAGCGTCACCACTTCTAGTTCCAAGAGCATCATTATATCTAGTCAAGTGACAAAAATGTAAAAATAAATTTATGTTTATGTTCACTTGGTTCCGATCTTTTATTTCCTCCCTTTGATTTGTGTTATGGGACTCATGTGTACCTAAAAAATAAACTTTCTTCCTTGCCTTAGAATGGATCTGATGTACCTATGATATCTGAAGACTTTAAGGAAAACAAAGGGACATTAAGGGCCTATTTTATAGATAGTGAATAGTGTTAATTTCTTATTGGTTTTCAAGTACCTAAAGGGTGGGAACCATGATATTAAAAATCTAAATATCGTTAACAAAAATAATTTTAGAAATTTAAAAATTGATAGGTTGTGCACCAAAGTGATCCTTTGGAAAATGATAGATTCAAACAATGATAAATGCCCTAGTGGTTTTTTTTATCACTCTTGAATGCCTATGAGTGATCAATAAATTGGTGTAAATATTTAACATGTTTCTTGGTATTTCTTATGAATGCTTAGAGTGATAATATAACCTCTTACATCAAGTGAACTACAATATTTATGTATTTATAGATAATTAAATTCAAAATATGACCTTATTGGTGCATAACCCAACATCAAATGAGTAAAAGTGAAAAATATGAGACAAAGGAAATGGGTGCAACTTCACTTAGAGGAGAACAAAAAAATGAACCATAGGGCTAGCACTTTTAACATGGATCTTTAGTGTTGATAATTAAGACCCAAAAAACATGAGGAGATAGAAATATAGGAGATGAGAAGGGGGAGATGCATCAAAAACCAAAAAATGCATTAATAAAGTTTAATTTGAACCATTAATCAAGAAATACACAAATACCCAAAAAATGTGAACTAACACTTGATAAATGCCTCACGATCAATTTTAAATTCCTACAGTAATGAATCTATTATTATGATGAAGGATTTGTATTGAAAAATTAGTAAGATTAGTATGTATAGTTTGAGAGCTTTGTACAGAATGCTTCATGGTAGCTTACCTTTAGGTTCCCCCTCCCCTCTATCACATTGTTGATCTGACATTGATTTAGGAAAGATCTAACAAATTTTATTACACATTTATTGGTTTTTTTATCCACCCTTTGGGTAGTGGGGTAGACCCTATATTAAATGGCTGCTACCACCATTTTCACATATTTAGATGCAAGGAAAGTTAGTGCAATCCTGAGTGATAATGGTTCTAAAGAAAGCAAGGAAATTCATGTTGAAGATATATCATGAGGCATTGGTTCTAACCCAGACACCCCTTTACCTAATGATGTTATGGATCTACTTGAATTTAATAAATCTTACAACTTTTTTGAAAAATTCACTCTAGTTGCTTATTTTTTGGGTAGAGTCCCCCCCAAGAGCCTTTCAAAACAATGAGTTCATAACCATTGACAATGTCATGGTGTGAAATTAGGAGTCCAAAACCTTACCAAAGGTTTATTTTTATTTTTATTCACCAATTTGGAACACTAAAAAGCAACTATCAACCATGGCCCTTGGTTCATCTATAACACGTTGGTAGTGCTTTCCCACTAGACTCAAGACTTTCAGGTCTCTGAGCATGCTAAACTTAAAATTCTAGTTTGGATCGAATTTCTTAGTTTGCCTCTCCCCCTATGGGGTTTTATTATCTAGCTCATAAAACCCTAGGATGTTTTATATGCCATGAGTAGATGAAATTCTACACTACTCATCCCTAGAAAAGGGTTTGTGTGGAAGTAGATCTAGCCAAGGACCTCAAAAAGTCCATTGAGATTTAAGTGGGAAGTAATTATGTTTCCTGACATGTGCTCTACATTAATCTAAAAAACACTTGTTTTAGGTGTCAATCCTTAGATCATATGATATGGGAGTTTCCTTTGATGGCCCCCATTCATTCTACTCCTCAAAAAAAGCATGGGCCCTAACCCAAAACCCATAATGAGAACTCTGATAGGTGGACCACTGTCACCAATAATAAAAATAACTTGACCTACGATAATGGTAAACCCTAGGATTTTGTGTATTGCCCATCAAGTGGTCCTAGTGTTATAAATTCAACTAACAAAGATATCACTACTTTCCCTAGCAAGGCCCCACAAATTATGTGCACACCTCAAGCAGTGGCTTCTATTATCACTCCTTTACCCTTTGTTCCTTAGACTCCATTGTCACAACCCCTTCTTTGGGTGACATTGTTAGATGATGAAATTAATCCCATCACCCTTAATCATAATTCAGTCTTGTAGCATTCTCGAAGCCCATCTCCTTCATAGGATGAGGAATACATGTCACATAAGCAGCATCATTTTCAGCTTAGAGATTTCAATAAACACAAACCCTCTTCTAACCAGTTTAATGATATGAACCTTGATGTTTCCCAATGTTAGTATATTCCTAGAATATTTGAGCCCTTATTGATCCATCATGAAAGTATATGATCAAGAACAATTGTCAATTTTTTAATCATATGAAATACTCTATCTACAAGAAGTCAAGATCTCTAACTTCCTCCATCAAAACTACCTACATCATATGGCCTAGGGACATTTTTTAGCATACCAATCATGAGCCTAGTTTTGGTGATGTTGTTACCCTCTTAGCTTTAGATCTTTTTAAAAACATCATTATTGGGGGACTAACCCCACTCATTAAGTTTTCTGGACTCTTTGACTTTGATAATCACATTGTTGGGTTGGCTAACCTATACACCTCTAATAATGGTGTGGAATACATGATGATTTGTCAATGGTTAGCATATTCCCTTCTAGATGCCCACTAGATCCTTTGTGATGATTTCAACATGGTTGAATCTTATGAATATAAAAAAGGTCATACTCCCATGCATTGGTGTGTTGGAGAAAGAGAGGCTTGGTATTACATGCATAATAAACTTGGGGTGTTTGATCTAAACCACCACTGGGGGAAAGATTCAGACTCACCCTATTTCACTTGGTCAAAATTTCAGCAGGGAGAGGATAGAGTGCCTAAACATCTTAGTCGTACTCTTCTTGTAGAAAAAGATTTATTTTTATTTGCACTAGTTCATAATAGACTATTTTTTGTCCTCCCTAACACTTTTATGTCAGATCATAACCCTATTTGTTTCAATATAGAATGGACTACTCCTCATGTGAGACCCATTACAACACAGTTGTATCTTAATATTACTCATCTTAAGCATGAAATAATTATTGGGAATATTAACAGAATTTAAAACTTTGTTCCTAAACCCATTAGGGCTACTAGATGGATTTATTGGTGGGCTAATGCTCTTTATCACACCACTACTTTCGTTTATGTATATGGTAATCAAGCTACTAAATTCTTGTAGCACATTCATAATGCCACAAACTATGAATATGTTTAGGTTTCATAGGAACTAGATGCCTCAACTTTCAATGTTCACCTTCAGACTCAAACAATGTTTTGGAGACATACTCTAAATTGAAGAAGCTTACAAGGCCAAGGGAGCTCAGCTTTGAGCTTGAATGAATTGGTTGAAAATTGGAGATAAATTTACCAAAGTTTTCTTCTTTATCCTCCATTTTAGAAGAGTTGTTGATAGAACTAAAGTCATCAAGGAAGGGGATGCCAAGTTTACCAAGTTACCTAACATCTTGCAATCCTTTGTACACCATTATCATGGTTTTTTTCAACTCAACCCACTTCGCCTGAGCATGAAGCATCTTTAGCTCAATGCCTCCATGTTGTTCCTTGTAAAATTTCTCAAGCTTAGCAAGTTGCTTGTGTTAGGCCTCTCACTTTGAATTATCTCAAAGAAGTAGTTATGCAGATGGATATAGACAAAGCTCTAGGTATTAATGGTTTCCCCTATGAGTTTTATCAAACCTTATGGGATATTATGGGCCCTGATCTTCACAATGTCTATTTTAAATCTATGTTATCTAACTCACTAGGGGTTCTCATTAATCAAGGTAATATCAAATTTATTCCCAATGATGGTGATCCTGAGGCTATTACTAATTAGAAACCCATCACCCTTCTGAATTATTCTTATAAATTTATTGCTAAGGCTATGACACTTAAGATTAAACATCTTCATTTAATTTTTAAAAGTGAACAAATAAGATTTATCCAGCATAGATATAGTTTGGATAATGTTATTATTATCTGGGAATGCATGGAATAGGCTCAATTTTCTAATCAAAAGGCCCTATTTCTCAAGACTGATTTTGAAAAGGTTTATGATTGCATAGTGTCCTTTTAATATTGCCATGCTCTAAAATCTTGGCTTTGGGCCTCAATTTGTGTAGGTTATGATTGTGACTTTACAAGATGTTAGGGCATGTATTACTGTCAATGGGGCCCAATATAGCCAATTTGAATTGCATAGATCTATCAGACATGGTTGTCCTTTAGTGCCTTATTTATATGCTTTGGCGACTAAAGGCTTAGCTATCTCTTAGATAACTTTGTTTTCAAGGGCTTGGTGAAGGGCATCTCTCTCCCTAATTATGATCATCAGTTGTTTAATGGTCACTTTGTTGATGGTTCTTTCCACACTCTTTAGGAGGAAGAAGTCTCGGTCAAGAATGTTATGGAATGCCTTCACACTTTTTGTCTGGCCTCTGGGTCATCTATATAGTGGAAGAAAATGCAGTGTTATCACCAGCCTCTCTCACCCAAACCTCCTTGGTTGGAGGGATATCAATGGCAATGGCTCCTCCTAGGAGTTCAATTTAAGTTTTTGGGTATTTTATTTGCCTTTTGTGCCTCTCCTACTAATTTATGGTCTTATGTGGTTCAAAGGGTTGAGAAAAATATCTCTTTTAGATTACCAAACCCTTGTCCTAGTAGGTAAGTTTCAGATTTACTCCAAGGTGTTGGTTGTCACTCATGTTTACTACTCCTCTTGATGGGCTCCCTCAAATGTTCGCTATGTCAAGATAGAAAAGCTCCTAAGGGACTTCCTATGGGCTAATTCTGAAGGCCACAAAGGATTTCATAGAGTTTCATGGGATATATGTTGCTAGCCTAAAGAGGTTGGTGACCTAGGCCTCATTAATATTAAGATTTAAGGGCTTGTTTTTGGCATTAAGTGGATCATTAGAGGGTTGGAAAGTGATGAAGCCTGGAATATTTTTTTAAGAAATTATCTCTCTCAGAGACACGCTTGTGGCAGAAAGGTTTGGCAAGGCCTTGGTTTGCATAATCTTCTCATAACCCCCCCATTCATGTTAAGATTAATGGCCCTTTTATCATTCAGAGTATCTAGAAAGCTTGGGAAAGGCTCAAACCTTATCTCATTTGGGTGGAAGGGGGATTTAGGAACAACATATCTCTTAATACTCACTTCATTTGGTGGTCCCCAATGTTGAATTGTCATAATGTTCCCTTTGCATTGGTCCCATGGATTAAGGAATTGAAGTTGTTCAAAAAGGGTATTAAAACTATTAGTGATTTGTTTTACAAATTTCATTTCACTTGGATTCCTTGGAATTTGGTTCAGAATAGATTTAACCCTTATAAAGAAGATGCCAAGTTTATTAATGAAATTTTGAGTTCCATACCTACAAAGTAGCTTCTTAAGATTGGAGTTACTTCGCTTACTCCCTAGTGGAAGGGTTGACATTGGCCTACTGCTACGCCCTTTTGTCACTACTCTCCTCATTTGAGGTTTAATCTATTAGCTCCTTGGCACATTCAAGATGACATTCTCAACCACAGCTGGAATCTTCATTCTAGCTAGGCTATCTAGGCTAGAAGATTTTCTATTATATGGGATGCCTTTATTGAACCCAAAAAGGCTCACTTCCTCTGGTGTCTTGTATACCAATATTTGCCTATGGGGGATTGGCTTAAACACGTGGGGGTCTCACATCCTATTTGTCCAACTTGTAACCAATCAAAAACACTCAATAATCTTTCTTGATTTTGTACTCATGTATAGTCAACTTGGAATTGGATTCACATTTTGGTTTTGTACTCATGCCCAATTGGCTTGAAATTGGAGTCACACCCTTTCTCAACCTTTCAGACCAAAATACTTTACCTAGAAAATGGATCTCTTGGGGGACTCCACCTTGTTACTTGCAAGATACAATAGATTTTAATAGATTTTTCATGCTAATATTCCTTTTCAAATTTAGAAAGCTAGAAACTATGCATTTTTTAATCATGAAGATATGGAGAGAAGCTTTTTTGTAACTAACAACATTGTGATCTTTGATGCCATCTACCAGATTCAAATTCACATAGACAAGGTTCATCTAGAGCTTAACCATCTTCAGAGACTATTAGAACATTGGGGAAATGCCCCATGCACAGTTAGCCAAGAGACCCTAAATCCGTCACGTATCTCTTCTCTTCCTCATGGGTGAGGATGTGGTTTTCGTAGGCAACATTCTTGGAGCTATCTTAGGATCCCCTCCCCTCATTCTTACCAATCCTCCCCTCATCGCAATGGATCTAGTGGTAATAATAGAGGAGGTAATGGAGGGGGGTTAGGGCTTCTCTCTACAAGACAAGTTTATGCGCCTAGCTCTTGCTATTTCGCCTTCTTGGGAGGTGGATGAAAATGAAAATTATCATATGTGAAGCGTGTATGCAAGAATAAAGTTTCAGTTTAATGTAAATGAATAAAATAGTTGTTGTGTTGCATATGCATCAAAAGGAAAAAATTTGCTATATATGTTGATTCTTACATCTCTCACAACTGGTGGAGTGACTATTAGTTTTGGCATGTTGGCTAATGTCAAGATTGTGGAACCTAATGAATATATTACATTTGCAGGTAAAAGAGTGATTGAAGAGGCATTAACCCAGATAGTAGAGGAGGATTCTCAAACATATGAATCCTTATTTTGATTTTGGAATGTTCGATACCATGGTTCCATGGGCTATTTTAAAAGATATTCTGAGCCCCTATCTAATCTAAATCTAAATCTATATATGGGGTGAGGGTGCCAAAAAAATAGCCATATAGATCTATGAAAACCAACAACATAATGATCGATGGGAGACTTTATATATGGATGATGACCCCCCTATTCAAGGGACTAGGGAGGAAATATGCAAGATCCTTGCTTTTTGCCACCCCCTCCGACCAACATGTTTGTTGTTATTGCTTAATGACTTGTGGGTTCTTGTATTTTTGTATGCTTCCTTTTTTGGTTGTTATGTAGTTGTGTCAATATGGTTTGATGTGATCTTTTCTCTTATGTGATCATATTGACCCTCTACTAAACTTGTTCGTCTCTCAAAGTTTTTCTATCTCTATATGATTTTACTCCTAGAATATAACTCTTTCCACACATTTTTTATATGATTAATATTATATTATATAATTTTTAATCAATATAAATATTTTTTTATTAATATAAATACATTTTTCAATCAAAATATATATTATTATTGATTTGATATTAAAATTCAATAGTTATTAATGTATTAAATTTTATACAAGATTCCTAGTTGCCAACCCTCTCCAACTATTAAAAAAACTTATTTCTTTTTAAAATGGTACGAGCCTAGAAACACCAGAATTTGGAAAATGTGCCCCTAAGTACATATTCAATAAAATTAGGCCCAAAACTTTTTTTTTTCTTACTCGTTGCTTCTTGTAACTTTATTCGAAAATATTTCAATATCAAGTTGGGCCCACGAATGTTCTGCACTTTATTTGAAATATTTTTTTATGCATTGTGAGCTGTCTATTTTTGGTACTCGCACATTATTGAAAACAAAAACATCTAAATTTGATTGTTGTAGATATTTTTGAGGTTGTCCATTCTCTCCTTTAATAATTTCAAGCCGTCCTTGAGTACAAAGAAATATCCCTTTCTTTTCGTGCGAGTGGCAAAGAACCACCGGCTTGCATTATGTGTTCTAGTACATCATGCATGTGTCTCTCTTAAACAACTATTTACATGTTAGGTGATGATGAAACTTTAGATATGGTAAACGGCAGTCTCTTTTGATTTTTAGCTTTTTCACATGTTCAGATGGTGTGGAAAGTTCAGATGGTGTGGAAAGCAAAAGATAAAGGAAAAGGGAAAATCTTTTTAAGGTTCAGGGTGTTGGGTGTTGATTTTTAAGTTTTTTGGTTTTATGTTATCAAGATAATGGGAAGTTTAAGATATTATGTGCACATGAAGATGAATATGAGATGAATGTGCGGTCAATTTAATCCTCAAATGTGCACATGTATTTTAAATAATATGGAGCATTCAATATCTTATTAAATCAATGCTTGCTCTATGTTTGTTACGTGGCATTTATTTATTTGTTGACAGTTTAAAATGCACAAAAACTTGGCCAAAAGGTGTTAGAGAATGTCAAATCCTGGGTCGGGCCTTGACAACAGTGTGTACTACTTCGGGGGATGTATGGCCGTGCTCATCTATGCCTTTGAGCGTACTCATGTTCGATTTTTGGCTGCATGTGCGTAGCAGTAAAGTGCAAGTAAAGAAAATCAAAAAGAAATGTTAAATTCAAGTTTATGATAGTGGATGTTTTATCTAAGTTTGTCAAATAAGTTATAATATATGAGACCATTTTGTATTTCCAAAATACACGAGGTATCTGATTGAGAACTTTATATTCTTAATATGTATGAGATATTTAATTGATCACATCATACTTGCAGTGTATAAAAGGCACCTAGTACCTAATATGTAAGAGATACTTAAGTGACGACATCATACTCCCACTATACAGAGACATTTGATTGACTATTTTATACTTCCACCATGCAAAAAACACCTAACTACCTCATTCTCAATATGTAGGAGGTGTTTAACTAATCACCACATACGAGACACATAATTGACCACCTTATATGATCTCAATATACCCAAAAAAAAACTAACCATATTTAATATATAAAATGTATATACCCTACCACCTCTAAAATTCTAACTTATAACCTTCATTTTTAAGATCACAAATTCCCTTGTAAAAGTTCACAACTTAGTGAAATTATTGAGCAGAGAATGGACCACATGAATAATAGTGTGAACAAATGTCCACTCGTACTCGCGTAACAGGTACTTATATGATTGATTTGGCCTAGATATATGGTACATTCATTGTAGCATAATATCATTGAGCATATTAGTAATCAAGTAGAATATTGAACAATCATGACTCAAGAAGCTCAAAGGACGTGGGAAAGGCATCTCAAAAAATTTAGCGTGTTTTAATTAAGTACACTTTCATTATGTGGCCCAGTGACAGCGAAAAAGAGAATTTGTAAATGTTGATTTTATACAATATTTAATTTGGTTAAATTATTCGGATAAAATGGGAATCCAAAAAACCTTATAAAATAAAAATCAGAGTAAAAAATTATTTAAATATTTAAAAATAATAAAAAATAATCTTTTATTATTTATTTTTCATTATTTTATGTGTGTTATACACATTTATTAATGAATAGTTTAAATTAAATGTAGTTGAATTTTTATAGTAACTTTTGACTCTTGAAGTCTCCTTTACATTGTTCCTACAACCCTCACATTCATCTTATATTTATTACGACAAGTACAGTTATGTATTGTCAAGACTATTTATATCGTCCTAGAATAATTATTTATATTATTCGTAAAATGGGTGAACTTATCTTTTCTTGTTGCTAGTTATTGGAAGTCAGCAATGTGAATCAATTTCATCAAAGTTTGAATTTAGTCATTTATACATAAATAAGTGATTGCATTCATTTGATCATCAAGTATTTACTACACATCAAATTGAGAGCACTTTGTTGACACTTTTACTATTAATATTTTTGTGTTTATTGACTTATAATTTCTTTGTTTACTTTGAAGGGTCAAAAAAATTAGAAGGGCTAACAATAACCTATCCACACAGACCCATAAACCAAACCATTATCAATTTCAATCTTATAGGATTCACTAGTAGATTTTGAGGAGAACATGACAAAGAAAGAGTCACGTTTTTACATTTTTGGGGGACTTTGACACTATTATAGACACCAAATTTTTGTATAAGACTAGGTATTTGGTATGGTATTAGTGTGTTTATGTGATTTTGGTTCATTAGTTTAGATTAAGATCTTATTGGTACATTTACTTATCTTTGACGACTCTATTCTTGTCTATTGTACCATGGCTCCCCTCTCTTCTTCTCATTTTCTCTCTCTCTTCAGTGTTTTCATTCTCTTTGACTTGCTTTCCTCTTTTCTTTTTTAGGTTTCATTGTTCCTTATTTTTTTCAAGTGGGTGCCAACATGCTCCTAATCTGACCAAGAGTGTACTAGCTTACCTGCAATCTTGACTAGGAGTGTGTCAACATGCTCTGGTCTGACCAAGAGCGTACCAACATGCCCCTATTTTTTAACTTCTTATGGTCCCCTTTGGCTATCCTTTGTGTTTTTTCAATGTTTTTGCCCCTTTTGGTCGGCTTCTTTCCCCATTATATGTTGCCTTGCACACTTATAAGGTCCTAATTTGAATTCATGAAGTTTATAAGTACACGAGTGTATTGATGCATTTTGAACACCCACATTTGAATTGATAAGCCATCTATTGAAGTTTAAAATTAAAGGATTGTAATTTTAGAGTAATACCCTTACATACATGTTGTAGGCTAGAATTACACCCTTATGGGAGAGTTTTTCAGGTCTCTCACTTACAGCTACAATATTGGAAAAACCTCAAGCTATGGGTATCCTGTAGTGAGGTTGAACCTCTAGGATTTTTAATGAGGCTAGCTCCTCAGATGCTTTGCTTTGGATTGTTTCTCACACTAGAATCTACTACTAACTAAAGAAATGGGAGAGAAAGATAACATGAAAGGGGAACCTAAGATAAGGATGGTGATGCACCAAATATGGAATGATCCACTTTCAACCTAGAATCCTTAATGACTACTAATGAATTTAATCAAGACAAAGACTAATATGATCCTATCTCAAGACCACAAGCATAAGTATTTGCATGGATGTCGAAGGGAAACCCTGTAATTTGAAGGATTGAATGGAATAGGTCTGTATGAGACACTATAAACTTGTGACACCTCAAGAAGGCACCAATGTCTAACACTTCACATAACCTACAAGGAACCAAAAGAATTGAACAAAGGTGCATCGAGGATTCACAGATGATGAAAAGAGGCATACATTCTACAAGTTAAAACCTTAATAATGCACACTTCACTCCAAACTAGAATTAAAACGTTTATCTTATTGCTTCAAGAGAGTGTTATAAGGCAATTTTTATAGAGTAACTCTATCACTAGTCAAGGGATCTATTTTTTGGCTCAAAAGCTTCTATATATAGCAAAAAGGGATGAGAGAAGAGGGGCTTGCATGAGAAAATGAAGAGGGGGGTCATAAATAGTTGTAACCACCACTATTGTCTTTGAGCTCTTTTGCATTCAAAGCATGCAACTGCCCTGATCATTAGATAAACTGTCCAAGATCACCGCAAATCTCCTCGAGCCACTCATGCATTCAAATCTCCCTTTTTGGAGTTGAGAGAGCCATGTCGAAGGTAGCTACATATCTCCATCAAGTGTAAGATTTGATCCTTGTATTAAAAACTTGGCATGCTCCTTCACTTTGCATGTCCTGCATGTATAAGGATGAAAACCCCATATCTTTGAATCTAGACTAATCCAGGTTGTTTCTGCATTGAGCAGCTATTTATTAGAGATGATGGCCATGTTGAAGGATGAGGACCTCTCCATTAATTACATATACCAACTCCTGCTTTGAAACCTAGACCAGATCTTTCCTATAAATGGAAAACCAATCTAAGGACATTGGTTTTCTTGTACCCATTTATGTCGATGTAAGTTTATAGATTGCATGGCTTCTTTTGATCTTTATTAGGTCTAAAAGGCCTATTTTATGAGACCCATATTTGACATCTGCACAAATGTTTTAGGCTTTTCAAATCCAAACAGCTACTTACAGGGGCTTAGATTTTGACATTTACGGTCCCATAATGGAATATTTGAATCCTAATGGCTATTTGATGAGCTTGAACTTTGATACTGGCACAAACATCTCAATCCTTTTGGGTACTTTCCCATGGATTTGTTTCCTTCAACCAATTTACTTTGAGTTTTTTAAAATGTCCCTTCAAAAATCATGAAAATATCCTCCCTGAAAGGAAAGGACCCTTTGGGTTTTGAGAAGTACCTTGTTTTCCTTGAGAAGTGCCCTTCTTAAAAGAAAAATACCCTTTAGCATTTTTGAAAAGTATGTTTGGAAAGGAAAGTATCTCTCAGTATTCTTGAAAAATCCCTTTGAAACTTTGAAAATGTCTTTCAGAACTTGAAAAGGTCCCTTTTTGCCAAGAAAAGTGCCCTTCAGCATTTGGGAAATGGTCCCTTCATCTTTTTTGAAAAGGCCTTTTGCTTCAAGACAAAAGTTTTGAAAGAAATCTGCCTTCAAAAAAATTATCTCAGACAATTTTCTTGAAGGAAATGTGTCCTTTAGAAAATTCCTTCAGCCTTTTAACTTCAGCCTAATTCTTTTGGACTTTTTCAATGTGAACAATTTTCCCAAAATAATTAGGTCTTCAAGAAAATTGTAGCGAAACTTTTTGTCGAAAGAAGTAAGTCTACAAGATCTTTGCCTTAGACAATTTTTTTGGACTTATTCCTTTTGGACCAATCTTTTTTAGACCTTTTCTCCTCAAGAAATGCCCTTCAAAAAATGGAAAGTGGACCATTTGGCAATTTGAAAATGGCCTTTCAGAACTTGGAAATGGGTCATCTGCTTGAGAAAAACCCTTTGGCTTTTCCATTTTGGATAGTCAAAACTTCGTAATGGACCATTTCCCTAAGAAACAAATCCTTCAAAAAAATTGAACTGGGCCATTCCCTGAGAAAAATACCCTTCAAATTTTTGAAAAAAACCTTTTTGCCTTTGGAAATGCCCTTAAAAAAAAACAAGTGGCCTTTGGCTTCTTGAAAAAAACCTTGTCTTTGAGAAAAGATATCTTTCATAATTTTGTAAGTTCCATTTCCTTTGGGGAACTGAAAATTACCTTTCAAAAATTATTTCAGACAAAATGTCTAAAACAATTTCCCTTTATATTAGAACAAAAACCGAGGCAAAAAAAATATTGAAGAAAGAACACTTAGCCAAAAATAAAATATTCCTTCACGAAAATTGTGCGAACAATTTTCTTAAAAGGAAACTAGAACTTAGCTTAAAGTTAGACCTAAAATAATTTACCTTTCACTTAGTCTCCATATAGAGTCTGAAAGAATGAACAAGTAAAGACTTAGTTGAATAAGAGATTTTGCACTTAGCCCTTTTAGTCTATGGAATCTTCTAGGTTTGGGCTTGAACTACTGGTTGATCCTGTGAAGGCTCAAAACCATGAAGACTTACTTAGATCTTTCATCTTTGCCACATTGAGCCTGCTTCGAAGATTTAGTATGTGGGCCAAAAATGGCCAACATTTCTAGTGACTCACAGGGAAACATGCCTGCTATTCTTGAGAAACCAGCTCATTTGCCTCATCTGATCCATTGGGCATAGATTCATTACTTTCTTTGACAAGGCTGACCCTATCTAGAAACTCCCCTTGAAGAAACAGGGATAAAACAAAATAAAAAATGTGCCCAAAGAACTTAGGGAAGGGAAACACACAACTAAAAAGGATGTGCATGAGGCACTTAGAATAAAACATGAAAAAACTACACAAAATGCACAATATATAAAATGGCTATAAACTCTTATAATAGCAAGGCTTTAGATGAATCCCATTGACTAGGATGGGTAGTACCTCTCCATCTAGTTGGGCCAACTAAAAAGCATTATGTTGTTTGCATCCATAGATCAAATAAGGACCACTCCACACGCTGTCAAATTTGGTATGGTTTCATGGCTTGGCCTTATTTGAATCCCACTTGAGGACTAGATCCCCTTATTTGAATTCCCTTGCTATGGTTCTCTTGTCAAAGGCTTTCTTGATTTAAGCTTGATGTGACTCTAGTGTTTTCATTACAAGGTCTCTTGTTTCTTCAAGCTCCATGAGTTCTACCAGTCTCACATGTATGGGCTCATCTTCCATCAACTCTAGCTGATTGGCTAGTTCTAATGCAGCCAGCTTAAGAGAAATGGGAAACTTAGCCTCCCTTCCATATACTAAGACATATAGAGAATTACCAATGGTAGCTTTAGGAGTCACCCTATTAGCCCACAAGGTTGTCTTTAGTTTATTGTGACATGTCCTCTGATTCTCTTCCATAGTTCTCTTGATGATTCTTAGCAAATTTTTATTTGTGGACTCAGTCAGTCCATTTCCTTGAGGATAATAGTTGGAAGAGGTGTTGAGGTAGATGCCCATATTGAGAGCCCATTCACTCATTTTCAGACCAAGGAATGCTAATGCATTATCAGAAATGATAGTGGATGGAATACCAAACCTAGTCACAATGTTGTCATAGAAGTCTAGGACTGCACCCTCATTAGATTCTTTCAATGCAATGGCTTCCACCCACCTAGTAAAGTAGTCAATTATAGTAAGCACCCATCTATGCCCTGCACTTGATGGAGGGTTGATCATTCCTATGAAATCTAGCCCCCATTGCATAAAGGGTTTCTATACCTGAATTGGGTTGAGAGGAATGGTTGTGAATCTTTACTTACCGATAAAGAAAGCACACTTTTAACACTTTCTTACCCATGCATATGCATCCTTGAAGAGTTTGGGCCAGTAATAACCATCCCTCATTATCTTTTTTGATGTGGTTCTAGGTGCAAAATGACCTTCTGTAGGTCCATCATGGAATTGTTCTAAATGATTTATCACTTAGTCATCATCTATGCACCTTAGGAGCACTCCATTGAGGTCCTTTATGAATAAAACCCCATCAACCAATGCATAAGGTATGGACTAAAGTCTAAAATACCTTCTATTTACCTTGTCCATACCTTGTGGACACTCACCTGCTATCAAGAAACATGTCATATCTTAGAGCTAACTAGTGTGAGGTGGAGGTGCATCTGTCTATGAGTTATCTTCTATTACCAAGATAACCTCTTTATCTTCATGAAGGTCATCAACCATATACTCACACAAGCCTTTGCCTCTCACTAGCTTAGTGACCTTGATCTCCATGTCATACTCCATGACTTTAGTAATCCAACTAGCTCTTTTTTCATTCAAGTCCTTGTTAAGGAGGAAGTCTCTCACTCTAGGATGAGACACCATAAGATAGATTTTGCTATTGAAGATCATTGGCCCAAAAATTTTAAGACTTCTTACCATTGCAAGGACTTGTTTCTCTATAAAATTATACCTCACCTCATACCCCTCAAGCCCTTGACTAAAAAATGCTATCAGCTGCTCAAGTCCTTCACCATTCTTTTGCATTAGCATAGCTGATATATTGTCAATATTGGCAAAGTCATATAACATAAAATTTATTGAGAAATCAGGATTCATGAGTGTGGGTGCTTGTGTAATGGCTTGCTTGATAGCCTCAAATGTTGATTTTCCTTCATTTGACCAAGTTAACACTTGGTTCTTCTTTAGCATGGCATTGATGGGTTTAACCAAGTTTACAAAACCAAGTATAAACCCTCTCACAAAGTTTATTTTCCCAAGGAAATTTTGAATTCCCTTCTTATGCTTGGGTAAGGATAAGGCCAAGATGGCACTTATTCTATTAGGATCAATAACTAATCCCTATTTTGAAATAATATGTCCCAAGAGTTTGCCCTCATGGATAGAAAGCACACATTTCATGGGATTCAAAGAGATCCCATGTTCCCTGCATCTTTCAAAGATCAATCTCAGGTGATCTAAGTGATCGCTGGCCCTCTTAGAGAAACCTGTTATGTCATCCAAGTAGACAAGCACCATCTGATTTAGCAATTCTTGGAAGGCCATGTCCATTGCTCTTTGAAAAGTGTCCCCAACATTTGCTAGGCCAAAAGGCATCTTCTGATAAGCAATGTGCCCCATTTTGTGGTGAAGGTAGTCTTGTATTGATCTTCTCTTACCAGCACCTAGTTGTATTCTGAGTACCCATCCAAAAGAGAGAAGTGTTCCAAACCAACAACCATTTGAAGGAGTTTCTCCATGGATGGTAAGGGGTAGTGATATTTTAAAGAGATCCTATTCAAGTCTCTAAAGTCAACACACAATCAAATCTCACCATTCTTCTTCCTCACAAGTACTAGGTTGGCTATCTATGAGGAGTGTTTGATGGGGAAAATGATATTGGATTCAATAAATTTGGTCAATTCTTTCCTCATTAGCTTTTCAATTTTTGGATTGATAGGCCTTTGCTTCTACCTCACAGGATTAGCATTGGCCTCCAATTCTATAGTATGTTGGGTTAGCTTAGGATCAAAGCCTCTCAGATCACTATATTCCCAAGCAAAGATGTCTGAATATTCCTTACAAAGTTCAATGAAAGCATGTCTTTCTACCTCATAGCTTACCTTCCCAAGCTTGAGGATCTTGTCATTGAAAATAAAGACTCTTTCATAGTTTTCATCAGTTGACATCACTACCTTATCTTTCCTCATATAGTCTACCTCATGGAAAAGGCCTTCAAGGGTGACCAGCCCTTTAAGAAGTTTGTTAGACCTCAGTTGAACAATTTGATCATCATACTGATGTTGAAATTTACCTTAGTTCATTGAGGAAAACTCTACTTCTTGCTGTAAGAAATAAGCAATCGACTTGTCATTATCAAAGGCCTGCCAATGAACCTCATTATCTAGCACTGATGGTCTCACTACTACTTTAACATGTGGTTGTACTTTGGGATTTTTCAACTCATTTGGGATATCAAATTGGGTTCCCATAGCTGCCAACCTATCAGCATGCTGATTTTTGTTCCTTGGCATAGCTTGAATGTTAAAGGCTTCAAAATATTCAATTAGGTCCCACACTCTATTTTTGTAGGACCTCATCAAAGGATTCTTCATAATTTTTAGGCCCCTGACTTGGTTCACTATAAGCTCACTATCCCCATAAACTTGTAACTACTTGATTCCCCTCTTAGTAGCTCATTGAAGGCCATAGATAAGACCCTCATACTCAATTGCATTGGCAGAGTAATTGAAATGGAACCTATAAGAAGAGAAATACTTATCATCTGAAGGGGAAACCAACATTGCCCTTGCACCTACTCCATTTTTTCTCCTTGAACCATCAAATAAAAACTTCCACATACCATTGAGGTCTTCTTTAGGTCCAATGAGGGAAGGTATGAGTTGATTTTCTTCATCTAGCAAATAGACACCCATGTCTCTTTCTTCAACACCTTCTAAAGGGTTGAGAAATTGATTACCCCCCCATAGTTTGTCCAAGAATAAGTTTGGAATCTCCTCAGGATAAGTATTTAGTTCTTGACCAATTATAAATTCATCCTCATCAAGGATAGTACAATTGAGCTTTATGCTATCTCATTGATGGGGTTTAATGTGAAATTGTGCCATGGGCTTAGCCTTGATTGATACCTTAGTCCCATATCTTATTCTAAAAGCCATGTAGGACCAATTTGTTGTGAGATAGCCTCCTATCTTTGCTGTGAATTCTCTAGATAAGCATAGAAAAAATGAGGAGGTACCTCTAGAATCAACACATCTTGGGCCACTAAAACATTAGGAAAAGCATGCAAGGTCAAGCTAAGACCTCTAATAATACCAATTGGTTTGGTATAGGATCCACCAAGCTGCAAAACTCCCTTAGATTGAGGTTCATACTTTAAACCAAGCTGGTTTGCTATTGGCTTTGGCATCACTGAAGTACTTGCTCCATTATCTACCATGTAGCTATGTACCAAGGAGTCACCAATGATTAATGAAATGTAGAATGGAGGAGGTTTGACCACCTTACTTGATCCTTCTCCCATAGGACCTTGGGTTTCATTGGTGAGAACCTCAATTTTTTCGCTTGGTTGTTTTCTTGTAGTTGTTATAACACCCATCTTGGATAAACCTTCTTGAAGGATATCCACTTCACTAAGCATGTAAAGCATGTCCCATATTGGTACATTCACACTATATTTCTTCATTTTCTCAACAATGTTGATTAGTGGACCACCAACCTTCACCTATGCTTTGGGGGCCACTCCTATTTTTTTTGAATTTGTGAGTTTTGTGGATCAAAATGGGTCCCTTGATTCTAATTATTTAGAGTTGTTGGAACCTTTGGAAAATTATTAGGTCCACTCAGCTTTGATAATAATTGGATAATAGTAGGTGAATCTTTGACCACCTCTTGACTGCCATCCATATTCTTTCTCTTGAACCTCGTATTAGCTACCACTAGAATGCAAACTTGGCTAGAGCTAGCTTATTGATTAGACACATAACACTTCTTGCTCACTAATGACCATTATAACATCCAACTAGTTTGGTACCTAATCAGATCCTTGGTCTTGTGGAAACTGTCCTAATTTTTTCATCATGGGGATCTCTGTGTTTTGAGCCATTAAAGCTTGATTTTATACATTAGCAATAACCTACTGCCATTAGTCATTGAAAGCCTAGTTAAAACCATTAGTTGGGACAATAGATTGCCCAAAAGATTGATCCCAAGGTATGGTCTCTTCAGCCTCTTGAGCCATATGGTTTTTAATAGGAACCAAGGAGTTGGAAGAGCCTATGAAATTTGGGTAATAGTTGCTCTGCTTTTTTTTTCTAACATAGTTAGGCTACCCATGTCCTTGACCTTATCTTTAGAAATTTCCTTTGCAGGGTGGCCTATTTGCTTGATAAGACTATTGTTGAAGCTGATATGGAGCTTGATAAGGTTTATTAAACTGAGATTACTACCTCTTCACATTTACCACATCATTTCCCAAGGATTCGAGCATGCTCTTAAGTTCTAGGTAGTTTTTCTGCTCTTGGGAATCACTTAATCCACTAATGGAGGCCTTTTCTTGCTTAGGTGAAGCTATAGCAGTGATTGTTGGAGTTGGAAGAATAACTTCAAGTGGGGGAATAACCATAGGGGGTAGTCTAATTTTAGGGAAAAGAGGCATTAGGGGTATAGAAGTAAGCTTGCCAGCTTGTACTAGATTATTCTCTGCTTTGATCACCACTTCATAGGTATATGGTAGTGTGTTTCCTCCTATAGATTGAATCATTACTAAAATATCACTGTTAAGAGCTTTTAGATAGTAAAGGAAAGCATAGTTAGGAGTAAGCCTAATAGAGACTAGAATTCTGCCCCATGTCTTTTGAAACCTAGTATTGAAATCCTGCATAATCTCATGAGGAGCCCTCTTAATTATTGTTAGTTGTTCAGCAAGTGACAAGTGGTCACTCTTGTCTTCAAATATATTACAAAATACATCACCCAACTCATTCCATGATGTGATGGAGTTAACATTAAGGTTTCTATACCATTCCATGGCTTTACCCTTGAAAGAGATGGCCAATAACCTAATAGCTACATTTTCCTCACTAACGTTATGAATATTGCAAAGTTGACTATATCCCTGAGGTGCTCAAAGGGGGTTGTAGATTGGTATCCCATGAAATAAGGAACACTTTTAAGGGCTACCACTAGAATAGGATAATATCACTGGAGGTCTAAAGTACTTTGACCATTTAAATCCATAAAAAGGAAAGCTCTAAGGGCTGCCATGGTAGTGAAATGACCCAAAAAAGATCTTCTTATAGAGGTAGATTTTTAAAATGGTTTAGGAGGAAAGTTTCCCATGTATGAGTGAGTGATAGAAAATATTAACCTTCTTGATGAGTTTAAAGGCAATTCAATAAATTCAAAAGGAATACCTCTAGAAGCTGATCTTGTAGTCACCTTTGGCATGAAAGATAGTTACTATTCTACCACCAGATTGTTGAGTGTTCTTCGGAGTCACCAGATACTAAAAGATGAAAGCTATAAGCACTAAAAATTGATCAAAATAGAATCAAACTTGACCAATATTCTTTGAAAGAGATCCCACCGGGCATGCCAAAAAATGTTATAGGCTAGAATTACACACTTGTGGGAGAGATTTTTAGGCTCTCTCACTTATAGCTACAATATTGGAACAACCTCAAGCTATGGGTATCCTGTAGTGAGGTTGAACCTCTAGGATTTTTAATGAGGATAGATCCTCAGATGATTTACTTTGGCTTGTTTCCCACACTAGAATCTACTACTGACTAATGAAAAGGGAGAGAAAGATAACATGAAAAGGGAACCTAAGCTAAGGATGGTGATGCACCAAATATGGAATGATCCACTTTCAGCCTAGAAGACTTAATGACTACTAATGAATTTAATCAAAACATAGACTAATCTGATCCTATCTCAAGACCACAAGCATAAGTATTTACATGGAGGTCGAAGGGAAACCCTAAAATTTGAAGGATTGAAAGGAATAGCTCTGTATGAGACATTATAAACTTGTGACACCTCAAGAAGGAACCAATTTATAACACTTCACATAACCTACAAGGAACCAAAATAATTGAAAAAAGGTGCATGAAGGATTCACAGATGATGAATAGAGACATATAGTCTGCAAGCTAAAACCCTAATAATGCATACTTCACTCCAAACTAGAATCAAAAAGTTTATCTTATTACTTCAAGAGAGTGTTACAAGGTAATTTTGACAAGGTAACTCTATCACTAGTTGAGGGATCTATTTTTTGGATCAAAAGCTTGTATATATGGTAGAAAGGGATGAGAGAAGAGGGGGCTTATGTGAGAAAATGGAGAGGGGGGTCATAAATGGTTATGACCACCACTATTTTCCTTGAGATCTTTTGCATTCAAAGCATGCAACTACCCTGATCATGAGATAAACTATCTAAGATCACCACAAATCTCCTCGAGCCACTCATACATTCAACTCTCCCTTTTTAGAGTTGAGAGAGCCATGTTGAAGGTAGCTGCATGTCTCCATCAAGTGTAAATGATTCGATCCTTGCATTAAAAACTTGATTTGCTCCTTTAATTTACATGTCCTACATGTATAAGGATGAAAACCCCATATCTTTGAATTTAGATTGAGCCATGTTGCTTCTGCATTGAGCAATTGTTTATAAGAGATGATGGCCATGTCAAAGGATGAGGGCCTCTCCATTAATTTCATATACCAACTCCTGCTTTGAAACCTGGACCAAATCTTTCCTATATATGGAAAACCAATCTAAGGACATTGGTTTTCCTCTATCCATTTATGTCAATGTAAGTTTATAGATTGAGTGGATTCTTTTGATCTTTATTAGGTCTAAAAGGCCTATTTTATGAGACCCATATTTGACATCTGCGAAAATATTTTAGACTTTTCAAATCTAAATGGCTACTTTCAGGGGTTTAAATTTTGACATTTGTGGGCTCATCATGGAATATTTGAATCACAATGGTTATTTACTGAGCTTGAACTTTGACACTGGCACGAACATCTCAATCTTTTCGGGCACTTTCCCTTGGGTTTTTTTTCTTCAACCAATTTCCTTTAGGTATTTTGAAATGTCCCCTTTTAAATCTTGAAAACATCCTCCCTAAAATGAAAGGACCCTTCGAGTTTTGAGAAGTGCCTTATTTTCCTCAAAAAGTGCCCTTCTCAAAAGAAAAATACCCTTCAGCTTTTTAAAAAGTATCTTTTGAAAGGAAAGTATCTCTCAGTATTCTTGAAAAATCCCTTTAGAACTCTGAGAATACCTTTCAAAAGTTGAAAAGGTCCCTTTTTGCTAAGAAAAGTGCCCTTAGGATTTTGGGAAATGGTCCCTTTGGCTTTTTTAAAAAGGTCTTTTGCTTCAGGATAAAAGTTTCAAAAGAAATCTACCTTCAGAAAAAAATTCTCAGACAATCTTCCTGAAGGAAATGTGTCCTTCAAAAAATTCCTTCAGCCTTTTGACTTCAGCCTAATTCTTTCAGACTTTTTCAATGTGGACAATTTTCTCAAAACAATTAGGTCTTTAAGAAAATTGTAGCGAAACTTTTTGTCGAATCAAATAAGTCTATAGGATCTTTACCTTGGATAATTTTTTGGACTTATTCCTTTCAAACCAATCTTTTTCAAACCTTTTATCCTCAATAAATGCCCTTTCGAAAATGGAAAGTGGACCATTCAATAATTTGAAAATGGCCTTTTAGAACTTGGAAATGGGTCATCTGCTTGAGAAAAAACCTTCAGCTTTTCCATTTTGGACCATCAAAACTTTGTAATGGACCATTTCCTTGAGAAACAAATCCTTCAAAAAAAATGAACTAGGCCATTCCTCGAGAAAAATTCCCTTTGAATTTTTGAAAATAACCTTTTTGCCTTTGGAAATGCCCTTAAAAAAAAGTAAGTGGCCTTCAGCTTCTTGAAAATAAAATTCTCCTTGAGAAAAGATATCTTTCAGAATTTTTTAAATGTGATTTCCTTCAGGGAAATAAAAATTACCTTTCAAAAAAAAATTCACAAAAAATGTTTGAAATAATTCTTTATATTTGAATAAAAAATTGAGGCAATAAAAAAATCCCGAAGCAAGAACACTTAGCTTAAAAGAAAATATTCCTTTAGGAAAATTGTGTGGATAATTTTCTCGAAAGGAAACTAAAACTTAGCTTAAATTTAGGCCCCAAAGAATTTACCTTTCACTTAGTCTCCATACAGAGTCTGAAAGAATGAAAAGGTAAAGACTTAGGTAAATAAGAGATTTTGCACTTAGCCCTTTTAGTTTGCAAGATCTTCTAGGTTTGGGCTTGAACTGTTGCTTGATCCTGTGAGGCTCAAAACCATGAAGACTTACTTGAATCCTTCATCTTTTATACATTGAGCCTAATTCAAAGCTTTAGTGTGTGGGCCAAAAATGGCCAACAATACCAAAATAAAAATTGAATGATGAGTGAAAGAGCATATATAATATACTAGTGGTTTGCACATTATTGATAACTATAAGTCTTGGAATATTCATATTGTAATAGACTACATGTATAACTACATCTATACTTGTGTATTATCTTCAAAATTTTATCCCTAAAGGAGTCTAACTAAGGCATGCACCTGAATCCATCCCCCTTTTTTATGGTTTTTAGTGGCAATAAAGGCATATTAGGGTTGCAAAGAAGAAGATGAATTTCTAGGCATTTCATAGTAGATTGTAAAAAACTAAGCAAGGTTTTTGGAGTACAAAAGCAAAAGGAGACATTAGTAAATTTTCTTAAAAAAACATAATTTTCCTAGAATCTTACACAATGGTCCAAGACCATCCTCTCTCTAAGAGCGTATCAATACACTCTTCATCAAACCAAGAGTGTACTATCGCATTCGTGGTCATTTTCTACATTTCATCAAATCTATGTAATGTTTTAGGTTATCTCTAGATCAATCTCTAGATCTGTTTGCACTTGATTTTATATTCTAATGGTACACATATTTGATACAATTTGGTATTTATGTAATATTTCTCTATTCATCATTTTAAAGGATTTCATTACATTTTAATTTTGTAATTAGGTTTGTGATTATTATTGTATTATTTTATTTTGTTCAAATATGAATTGCACACATTAGTTATGGTTTTTAGTGTAGTGTTGTTGACCTAAATTCACTTTACCATGAAACATTTTTTGTAAACATGATAGATTGGGGATATTTTACACTCTTGGCTACAAACTCTCACCTCTTCCTATATGATATTTTCATGTTTTTCAAAAAATACATAAAAATAAAAAATGGAGGTTTTTGATGCATATCAATGCCATCTCTATGTCGGTTGTGACTACCTCACTTACGATATCCAATATCTTTGGGATAGTGCCTTCTTATGCAACATTTTTTCCTCCTAGAGCTTAAATCGCTAAAAAAACATGAGTGAAAATGAATAAATGTTTTCTATTTTTGACTTGACTCCTACTATAAATAACTAAAATTGGTATAATTTTATATTACTGAGTACCTTTGTTACACCAATTTCCACTTAATGTGACATGCACTTATATTTTTGGTCAGTATAATAACATCTTACAATGTGACTTCATATATATACTATTATACTTTCAATAATGTTATATATAATTTATATTACCCATTGGGGGAATTTGTATATCTAAAATGTATTTTTTGCCTATTCATGACATATCACTAGAATATAACATTTATGTCATCTTTCTCACCTCATTGGGGGTCTCAAGTCTAATCTAGAACCTAATCCAAATCTAGGTTTGGGACCCCTCCCCTAATTAGATATGGAGATATAGGGCAAAAACCTATCCCTATCTAGTCATTGACCTATATAGGGTTGAGTTTGGCTCATATTCATCTAAGATAAGCACAAACTCATGTAGAGGTGGGCTTGTAAACCTATTATAAAAGATCTTACATATGCACATATATTAGTTATACCATTCTCATTCAAGGGCATATTACCCATGAGATTGTATCAATTATATTTTGTTCATGATGGGGAAATGTATTACCACTATGTTGTGATTACACTTATTATTATTATTTATTATACAAGAGTGTGACATTCTATGTGTTGTTTTATCAAGACATCCTATTACTAAAATTATGCATCACTGATTAAAAAATTTTCATTTAGGGCATGATATGTCTGTGTGCATGAAATATGCAATGTTTCTATTTAGACATGATGTCGCCATGCTTCACTTCCTATATCTCATCCACATTTGATTGTATCATTACTTAGGCATCATCAATTATATTTTTATAACATTATGGAATAATATAATTGTGATCCATCATTTATATATCGCTCATTAGGGGCATGATATTGCTATGTATAGTTACGTATATTTTATCTATATTGGGGCATACTGCTACTTGCACTTACATTTTTTTTTCCAATCAAGGAAAAGCTAATTATTATATGTTTATTGATTGCAATTCCATATGTATAGGTGAACCATCATCACCCTTTCTTATACTATTTACACTCAAACATATATAGCTTTCATTACCTATTACAGTTGTGTAATCATAATGATATCTTACTTATATGACTTACACCTATAGACACATAGGACAAAGTGCCTATATCTATACATGTGCTTTAATCTTATTTCATTATATTATTATACCAAAATTTGTTATAAATATGATTTAATAATGATACCATATTATGATTATACATCAAATATTTTATTGTTTCTCTATTACACATGGTATATGTAATCTCTTTAGTTTGAGATATATGATTTGAAAATTCACCCCACACCTCAAATTGGGGCATATGATATACATATTCTATATTAAATACATAAAAACTTCATAAAGTTATAATGGACACTATAGGCAGTCCTATATTTGAAGGCATTCACCACATATTTACAAGGCATTCAACAAATAGATGTATTGTTATGAAGTGCAAAATCCAAGACCTTATTTATTGTGGTGATATTGAACTCAGTGATACACCTATTGAAACACTAAATCATAAGAACCAATCCCCTAATGTTCATGTGATAAGGCCAACTATTCACAAGAATATACCAATTTTATTTTTTGCATTATAGATCCCAAAAAATGAGGATTACATTGGACCACTCATTATTCATGCATTTATAAACAATTAATACTGATATATAGTCTTGGTTGATTATGATACATGATTTGATTTATATGTGGAGCATTTTCTTGTTAAACTTGGGTATTGCTTATTCAATTTAGCTTTTATATTTTCATTCATCCTTGAATATGAGGATGTTGATTATAAACCTTTAGGATATATTTTATTCCCTATTAGAGTGGGACTAAAGATTATTTTTACAACATTTTATATGTTACCTACTATATGAAAATATAATTTAATTTCACTTCACGTTATTTTCACTAAAATGGTTTATCTTAAAGTGAATTTATGCCAAAAACACCACACTAAATTATAAATGCAAGTGTGTAATTTATATCTAAACAAAATAAAAAATACAATAGTAAACACATACCTAATTATAGGAATAGAATGTAATGAAATAATTTAAATTGATGAAGAGATTTTCCTAGATAAATATAAAATTGCATCAAACTTTTGTATTGTCGGAAGCTAAAATCATGTGCATATAGGTCCATAGATTCATTCAAAGATAGCATAGAAAAATTGTGCAGATATGAAGTGTTTAAAATGTCCAAGAGTGGGAAGGTGTGTTCCTAGATTGAGGATGATCCTAGTCAATAGTGTATGATTCTTTTCAAATTATGTATTTTCACAATCTGCTAAAAGAACACCTAGAAATCCTTAACCTTCCTTCCAACCCTAATGTTCCTTCACTACCCATAAAAATAATACAAAATTGGTGTGGGCATGGATTGGGAGTATGCATTAGTAATATACCCTTTGGGGAATGAATTTAAAGACATAACTCAAGTATAAATGCAATTCAATAGGTAGTCCATTACAATATGAATATCCTAACCATCATCCTTATCAATGATATTGAAGTAACTAGTAGATTTTATATGCTCTTCAATTAATCATTTCAATTTTGATTTTGGTACAATGATATTACTAGAATAGTGTAATCCTTTGCTTGTATAATTAAATGGATAATTTATCAATTTAAATCTATGTGTCCAAAATGCATCAATGTAATCATGTACTTATACACTTCTTGAATTCAAATTCAGGCCCTATTAGTACATAATATGACATAAAATAAGTATGAAGAGCCAACCAAAATGGATAAATACACTAACAAAACAAAATAAATTCTAAAGAGGCCCACACAAATAAAAATACCGAGATTATGTTGGTACACTCATGGTTAGACTAGGAGAAAGTAACAAAAGTGTGATGTTAGTTGGGTGGGCTAGACATCGTCAACAACCCACTATGTTAAGAGTTGCCTACATACTAATACTTTGAGGAGGGATCAACCCCAATATAGTTATCCCACATAAGTGTTTGGTGCAAGTGCAAGTGATTGCTAGTATGAGTGTTGACTTGAGTTCTTTGAATGAGGCTTGAGACTAAAAATATATGTATTTTGGGCTTAGAATAATTATAGATGATTGTATGCAGAAGTAAGATAGGATAGGGATCAATAACCTTGATTATGCATAACTTGTTTGAAGATTTTTTGTGTGTTTTGCATATTATTTCCATCTAGTAGATAAAGGGCTAAAACTCGTGTATTTATATTGATTTGATGTTTGTACAAGGTTTAAAATAGGTTTAGGCTGACCCTAAGTGTCTTAAGAATTAAAAATATATATGTTGGGGTTGAAATTTGGAAAAGAATAATAACATGGAAAATGGGACACTAGTGCAAGGCACTAATGTCCAAAGTATAACACTAGTGTTTAGGTGGCATAACCTAAGGCACTAGGGGCCTAGATCCCTAGGGGAGGGTCTATGATTGATTTTGAGATGTCTAAAGATGTTTAAAGGCCTACATGAAGGCTAGATAAATGTCTAAAGAGGCCTTAAAATAGATCTAGAAATAAGCTACAAATATATGGTCTTAAGTAACAATAATTTCACTAAAGTGACATATTATATGACTACATCCCCCCCCATTTATTCTATAAATGTAGCAAAGTAAAATGACTAGGATAAAGGAAAAAGAAGTGTACCTAGACTTACCTATGAGGTGAAGCCCATGAATTTGGGTCTGAGTGTCCGAAGCATGCTCCATTATGTATCCTTCATATGAAACATGGATGAATCAGTCATAACTAAAGATATATAAAAAATAAAGACAGTACTGAGTAAAGAGATAAGAGAAAGAGGAAATGAATGAATACACCTCACTAGGTATGCAAACCAATACAAAAACATGGTGACATCTTGTGTGTGTGCATGTAGATAGTGATTAAACTAGTGAATAGCTTGGATTGAGTTGATGGCTTGCTCAATCCCCATGTGTGCTAATACTGTGAATAACTTGGATTGGACTAATGGATTATACAACCTTCCTATGTAGGTAGCTCAAGAACTCAAATAGGTTATGAATCCATCATTTCCTACTCACATGTAGTAGATGAATTTATAATTATAACTACACAATGTAACTATAACTATGTAGGATGGACTTAGGGCCATTTAGAAACTATGAAATGAAAAACAACCAAGGGGCCTCTCGGGCACATGGGAATATAGCTCAGGGACTATGTAAAAATGCTAACCATTGTAGATGGAATGAGGCATCAACCTGGTATGAACTTGGTGTAAATGGTGTATAAAGTATACCACATATAGAATGACATGGATTTTTTCATTCCATCTGAGACAAGCTAGTGTAAAATTGATCATGTGGAAACAATATACCATGTATATGCCCCCAATTTTGATATCTATGCATATGGATACTAGATTGAGTTATAACAATCTATGTTTATGTATATCTAAAATTGAAATAGGAGTGATCATGTCATGCATGATGCCCCTAATTTGAGTAAACATGGTATGATGTTATGCAAAATTGATCATAAATTGATCAAATCTGATAACTTGGGATTGAAACTATGCAAATCTAGGCTATAACTATTATTTTATTCTATCAAATCAAGATTTCCTTATTTATGAGCTACTAGATAGTAGTTTTGTACCATGGATAGTAATGTTGGGGTATTAGTGTTTAACTTTTAGTTCTAATGTCCTATATTTTTCCATGCAAATTGAAATTAATCTATGTCTAACTATTTTTATGTGTGTTTGCCTAATTTTGATCTCTATAATTCTATGTCTACATGCTAAAAACTATACTCTAAGTTCACCTCGGTGGCCTAGTCTCTATGAAAAACCACTGTGAATTCCTCCTCTTTTGAAGGGATTTGTTATACCTATGTAATAATTATCCTCAAAATAAAATCTCTACATGATGTGTGTGAGGCTAAAAAATATGACATATATGTAGTAAATCAATATAATGTATATACATGACATCATAATGTAAGATAATCTAAGCATAAGTTGGTAATGTACATTTTATGTTAGCTATAACATTCACAAGGTTGTCAAGATAGATATAACAATGTATGTGTATGAACTACATAATCTAAGTATGATCTGTGTAAACTATCTAGGGGGATGTGGCATGATGTCCATTAAGGCACACAAGTAGAAAAATGGATGTATGAGGGCACTCATGGCATATAAAATTGGGTGTATGTTAAACAAGAAAGAGATAAGTGTCATGGCCATGACACATACATGAAATAATACATACAACACACATGAGGCACACAAAGTAGGCCAAGGGGCCAAAATAAGAGGGACATGGGCACATGTCACTAAATTTGAGAAAGCAATACATACAAGGACATGTTCAAATGTTCATATATGTAAACAACAAGAAAATTTGGCTTAGATCCCCATGGAAGGACATGCTCAAATATTCGCATACACAATCAAGAAGGTAGACATAAGGACATGGGTACATGTCCAAAACATACACAAAATGAAAGGAATTGGCTTAGAGTCATAAAATAATGGCATATTCAAATTCCCTTGAATGGATTTAGAAGTAAAGAGACACGATTAAGTCTAATATAGGAAACATAGAAATGAAAGTATGCATGAACATGTTGTACAAATTTGTATAAGATCAAAATATGTATATAAACTGAGTCTATAGTAATAGTCAATCAAAAACATAAGTAGTATAAGATGATGAATATCAAGATGTAATCAATTCTAAATTTATGATATAGAGTATAGAAATATGTAACCCAGCAAACCATAATCTATGTATAAGATGCCCCCAATAAGTAAATGTATTAGTGATGAACCTGTGTATGTGGCCCTAGTGGGTATATAATCACAAATCTGAATCTATGTATTAGACATTAGTCTTGTAATAATCTTCAAACACTCAACAAGAATAAGTGAAGAATGTATGTATGATAAAAATTAATTATACTAAGATAACATATGTATTACCTAGCTAGTGTATAAAGAATGTAAACATGGATATGCAAACAACCTAATTTTTTATTTTCTAAGTAATATTTGAATGTTTTTTTATGTTTAACATATTATATTATTTTTGTGTTTTCTAAATATAATAGCTATGTACAATAAATCATGAACATGAAACTATATATAATGAGAAAGGTAAGAGAAACTACGTACAAGTAGAGAGGAACATACTACCCAATAAATCTCATAAAAAACTCACAATTAGTGTAGCATGCATCAAATAGAGGGATAGTGATCATGCATGCTATGAAATGAGGTATTTGGGATCCAAGAATCAGATGCACTAAGTGATCTATAGCTAAAATTGCATGTGGTATAGGGATATGAATATGAGAAGCTGACTAAATTGGCCTATGAACTGTAAGGCTCTAAATATGTGAAATGAAATGAACTAGCCTATGAATTTTGGCATGTACTATATAAATCTTAATGAAAGAGTAAACAAGTGACCATAATACTCATGCTATGTAGGCATGGAAGTATACTCTAGAACTAATGTTGTTTGTGGTGTAGTACTAGTAGTTAGATGTGTAGACTCTATATCGAGTAGCTTAATCAGTGTTCAAAATAAACTATGTTATAATCTTTATAATTATTTCCAAATATCTTAATTACTGGTTAAAATCAAATTGTGCTATGATCTCTGTGAACTAGCTACCATATCTATTGAATCTATGGTGCATGAGATCTCACATAATTAGGTGTCTTAGAAACCACATGGCTCATATGATGATTAACCAACAATTCATTAAAAGGAAAATCCTAGGATAACTCACTCGTAGAAAAGTGTGATCTAAGAGAGGGTGGAGAAGGAGATCTCAATGCCTCTTGTGTGAATGTTATAATGCCTTTGTTAGCATAGGTGGCATCATTACTTTTTGAATAGTCCATATCATAATAATCTGGGTTATTCCAATCATCTTTTTCTTTTTTATTATTAATGTCTGGATCATTAATTGGGATCTTTCCATTCAAAACTATATCAAATGTAGATATAGCTTGATTTGAAGACTCTATTATTAGAGACTCTCTTTAAAGAATGGTTATTTGTTTGGCTTGATTCTGAATGTGAAACTTAGGTTCTTACTCTTTTTGTAACATTACCTATTTATCTATATCTTTTACCTTGATAAACTATATATGTGAATGATTTGCCTTAGTATGTTCCATAAATCCCAATCCTTGTTGACTAACATTATCAACTGCTAGAATATGAGTAGTGATGCCTTGGGCATGTTTGCCCAACCCTTGACCTTGATAATCAAACTATTGTAGATATTTTTGACTAAACACAAACTATTTTAAAAGTGGGACCTCATTTTTCATAGGTATATTTTTTCTTGTTCTGATTTTGTGTTGTGAACCTTTTATTGTTCTAAGTTATGCTTTGGTAACAACTTTCATATGGTTTCTGAATTTAACCCTTTTTAAATTTGTACATGTGCTATTGTATGTTATTTATATGATTTGTCACTATTTTATTCTTTTTTATCAAAAACCTATTATATTTTTCTTTTCAATGTTAAACATGAATCAATGTGGTGGCCATGCATTCTATGGTATGAACAACAATATATAGATCTCCTTACTAGATGTAGATGTAGTAGGTTGATAAACTGAGCTTTAATAATTTGCCTTAAAATATCACTTAAAATTATATTTTATCTTCAAATAATTTTCAAACCATTATTTATAGATGTACTTTGTTGTGATTTCTTGTTTTGATGTGTAACATTGCTTACCACAAATTGACTAGGTGAAGATGCATATACATGATTAACACTAGTGTGCCCTAGAGGCTTTTGTCTTGTAATCTAATTTTCCAATGTTGTAACATTTTGATGCAATATTTGATTCAAAATTTGTGATTATGTAATTAACTTTCTCATATTGGTAATTTGATCACATAAAGTCTCATAAGTGCAAACCCTAGTTGCTTATGATTGAGCAAGTAGGCACACACACTGTATGGGAGATATGGTAAGGGAAGTGTTTAAAGGATGGATAGGTTGAGTATATACATTTTAAATATTATTATAGGCTATCTCACCTCTTGGAGGAGTGATAGCATGGACCTAGTTAGAGGGAAAGTAGTTATCACCCTCTTGGATATGAGGAGGAAAAGAATCTTCTTTATCCATGAAATTTGGCAATGCAACTTGGAAGAGGGATGAAAGGGTAGATATCCCCTAAAAATAGGAAACAAAAGGATATAAACCTTAATATCATCTAGGGCTAGGTTTTGGGCAATCTTCAAAGTACATCAGGTTCACCAAATGATTTAACTTTTAAGGATTTATGAAGTTTAATCCCTAGGTTGTTAAAGGGTATGAGTAAAATAAATCAAGGTATCAATATGAAAAAAATACAAACATTTATGTTTTCAAGTATTTACCTAATCATATATTTTTAAATATAATAATGAATGATAAAAATAAGTACTTAGCTAGAAACTGATTGAGACGAATGATCTAGAGGTTGAAAATAGGTGTGGAAGTAGATATGAGTATTGTATACAATGTCAAGGTGTCATAAAATCTCCTAGATGGTAGATTTTTACCTTAGATATTAGTGTTTGAGCACTAGTTTCCTACTTTCATTTCTAATTTCCTTTGTGAAATAATTGTCTGATCTTCTAGGTGCACCTCTAGTTGAGTCTAACATGCTTGTACCTATGTGGATGAGCTTTGATTCACTATCTATGCATTATTTTTGACTGATTTAGGATAAAAACTTAGACCTCAAAGTCATTAATGTATTTTAATGGCATAAGTAATAAAAGTGTGATGTTATCTGGGTAGGCTAGACATCCTCAATAGTTTGAGAGTTTCCTACACACCAATACTCTACGGAGGGATCAACCCTGATGTAGTTCTCTCACCTAAGTGCTTGGTTAAAGTTCAATTGAATGATAGTATGAGTGTCAACTTGAGTGTTTTGAATAAGGTTTTATATTTAAAATATGTGTATTATAGGCTTGGGATGGCTATAGATGACTATATGTAGAAGTACAATAGAATAGGGATTAATAACCTTGATTGTGCACAACTTATTTGAAGCTTATTTGTGTGTTTTTCATCTTATTTCCATATAATTAATAAAGGGATAAAATTCATGTATTTTTATTGATTTTATGCTTGCATAGATTTTTAAATAGGTTTAGCTTGACCCAATGTGTCTTAGTAATTAAATATATATCTATTGGCATTGAAATTTGGCAAAGGACAATAGTGCTGAAAGTGGGGACACTAATGCAGGGCGTTAGTGTCTAAAGTATAGAGCTAGTGTCTATGTGGTATAACCTGAGGCACTAGGGATTTGGACCCCTAGGGGAGGGTCTAGGAGTGATTTTGAGATGTCTATGGATGTGTAAATTCCCACATGAAGGTTGGATAAGTGTCTAAAGAGGCCCTAAGATAGGTATAGGGATAAGCTATGGATGGGTGGTCTTAAGTAACACTCATTTCACTCAAGTGACATTTTATGTGACTAAAATATATAAACACACACACACAGACATAATACTTAATGTGTATTTTTAATTATAAAATATAAAATATGTATGTGCAGGCATACTAGACATATTATCATTATAGTATCATCATTCAATCTAATAGAATAAGGAAATTAAAAAAATAGACTAGCACTACAACTCAAAGCATATAAGATAAAATTTCAAATCATACATTTGTATTTATATAAATTTTACAACTAAAAGAAGAATTTTGGAGCTAAACATCATGCTAAAACAAGACATATACACATAATTCCATGTCATTATAGTTAGGAACTCAAATATTGATAGAATGTTAAATGCAATATAGTGAAATTAGTATACCATTAAAGTAGAATCATGGTAATATATCATAATATAACTATCACAATAGTATAATAATGAAGTATATGAGTAATCCATGTTTGTGGGGAAATTTCCACAACCTTATAATAAGAAAAAAAAATCATAATATGATCATGTAATACTAACCACTACCTCCTATGTATACCCTACATATGCTATATAGACTCCATAAGCTGATCTTACTACCAATATGAAGCTATAAAAATGATATTATGGCTTAATTAAAGGTTATGCTAGCATAAATCAACCACACATATCCAATTACACACTATAGGTTAAATGTGTAGTATGCCTCTCCCCTTCAAACCAACATTGAAAATTGATAGATGTTTCTATAGGAATGATTCATTCTCCCATGTTCGATTGTCATTAACTAGATTATTCCACTTGATTAGATACTTCATAATCACCTTATCCATGAACCTATTTATTTAATTTTTAAACTATTTCCTCATGTTTCAAAATGATTTTTTCCTCTTAACCAAGCTATGGTAACTCTTTCTAGGCTAAAACTATTTGTCCAATAACCTTATTCAATTAGGAAACATGGAAGACTAGATGAATTTTTACTTGTTGGAAATAAGCAACACCAAGACCAATGATGGGCTGGCCATAGAAGGGCCAGTAACTTAGTTGGTAGATTACTCCAGTAGCAAATAGAAGGTCCTAGGTTTGAGTCCTAGCTGGTCCATATGAGTTATAGCTCAACATGTGGTATTAGAGCTAGGATAGGATCCCCAAGCACCTACAATTTAGCTTAAGGGGGGGTGTTAGAAATAAGCCACACTCAGACCAATGATGGGTTGGCCATAGAAAAGCCAATAGCTCAATTGGTAGAGCACTCTAGTAGCAAATGAAAGGTCTTAGGTTTGAGTCCTAACTAGTCCATATGAGTTGTAGCTCAACATGAAATGAAAGATGGAAAAGAATTGAATTAGCTAAATCACTACCAAAGGTGCTTATTTATACATCAACAAGTAAGATTAAATCTCCTAATCTATAGGGTATTAAGACTCATAATGTAACTAATGACACATAGGAAATATCACACTTAAATAACTTATGCTACATGTAAATCAAAGGTGTAACTACACCATGTGACATTTATTACATATAGGCTAGGATAAATTAATTATTCTAAGATCCCCCCTTTAATTGATCATAGCCTTAAGAGAAGAAGAGAGAGATTTTATAAATGCCTCAAACTTATCGCATTCAAGTGACTTCCTGAAGACATCTATGCATTGATCTTGAGTGGGGAAATACTAGAGTTGTATGTTGTGCTATTAAAAATGTTCATGTATGAAATGAATCTAAACCTCTATGTGTTTGGTTCTCTCATGAAACATTAGACTATGAATAAGATGTGGAAAACCCTGATTGTCACAATACAAAACTATAGACTGAGTCTATAAAACTCCAAGTCCTAAAATAATGTGACGTATCCATATCACTTCATAGATAGCTCCTACTATAGCATGATATTATGCCTCTGTGGAAGATCTAGAAACATAATTTTGCTTCTTACTTCCCCATGAAATTGGATTAGATCCTAGAAAGAACACAAATTTAGAAGTGGATGTCCTATCATCAATATAAGTTACATGATCTACATCCTTATATCCTTTAATAAGAAATTATCATTCTTCTTGTACTCTAGGCCATACTCAACTATACCTCTGATGTATCTCAATACGCACCTTTCTAATTTCTAATGTGTCACCTTTAGTTCATGCATGAAATGATAAAGATAGCCAACAACATAGCTAATATCTAGCCTATTATGTGTCAATTAAATGAGACTCCTAATCAACTATCAATACAGTTGCATTTACTTTTAGTGATGGATCTGTACAAGACAACTAAAATCTTATCTCCATAGGTATTTCAATATGCTTGCATCCCATCATCCTAAATTTCATGAGAAATGTCTTGGTATACTTCATCTATAAAACAAAAAGGTGATGTTCCTTGTACCATGCCTCCAAACCAAGATAATAGTGTAGTAGCCCAAGATCTATCATGTCGAATGATCACTTGAGATCATTCTTAATTACATCGATCATATTCACTATATTGTTGATGATGATTAGATCATCGACATAAATAATCACTATAACAAATCCCCCATGTTGTTTGAGGTAGAGGTTAGGATCATATATACTTCTATTGAATCCATGTTGTATGAGATGCTCATCAATCTTGATGTACTAGGCTCAAAGAGCCTATTTTAGCCCATATAGAGACTTGATAAGCCTACACACCTCTTGTTCCTAATCAGATACCACAAATACTTCAGGCGTAATCATGTAGACTTCCTCTTTCAAATAACCATTAAGAAATGGTTAGGAGGAAAAAATAACAAAAAGGGATATCTCAACTCAATATTAGAGTATAAAATTGAACCTAAAGATGTAAGTCTATAATGGGTCATATAATATTCCCTAATATTCTCAACATCATCCATACAAATTTCTACATAATGAGGTTTATATGATTTTAGGGCTACAAGGAATGATGCCTAATTGAGGCTTTTAGTAGAGAATGACTTGTTGGGTATATTTTCAGACCTCAAAATGGATTTTTATAGGTATTATATGAGTTAAGTATACCATAAATTAATATTGGATGAGATTAATAATAAAAATCCATGTTTCCATCTAAACTATGCAGCCATAGTAAAAACCATTCTGATAGTATTTATCTTAGTCATAAGAGCAAAAGTTTCCTCATAGTCAATGCCATCTTTTTGAGCATCCCATTTTATAACAAGCCTTGCCTTGTACTTATCAATACTACCATCTACTTTTTACTTGGTCTTAAATATCCATTTTCACCTAATAGGATTCTTCCTTAGTGGAAGATCAACAAGAAAGTGTTATTCTTTATCAACGACTGATATTCTACATCTATAGCATCTTTTCAAGGTCTAGACTATAGGGCTTCTATTACTATAGAGGACTCATATGTTTCTTGAGTAATATTCATATATGACATATTAACCTCCTCTTGAGCCATGCTTTGAGTCCTCATTCTTGAAGTGGATGTATTTGGTACTCCATTCAAGTTAGCATCTCATATAGTACTTGTCTACCACTTAGGCATATGTTGCACTATAGGTGGTGGTGTTAGAGGTCATGTTTAACTATCTTCCTTTTCACCATCACTATTTGAAAAGATTACAAGAATTTTACCTGTATCATTTGACTATGTAGAAGGTGGATTTATTTCAATCTTTTCATTAAACACTACATCTCTGCTAATTAGTACCTTTTTAATTTCTGGTTCAAGGAGTCTGTATGCTTTTGATTATGCACTAAATCCCACAAAAATAGATTCCTTTATTTGCTTATCCAACTTCTTCCTTTTCTTCTTAGGAATATGCATGTATGCCTTGTAACCAAAAACTCAAAGGTGCCTTTGGTTTATTCCTTGTCTAAGCTTCATGTGGTGTGATTCCATTAAGATATTTGATGGGTGACTTATTCAACAAGTAGACTATAGTGTAACATTTCCATGTTGTTTAGGCTTAGAATTTTTTTATTTCCATATGTTTTGTTGTTGTGGTTATTTCTTTTCTATTTATGGTGAATTTTTTAAAGAGGACTTCTTGCTTGATGAGCCCTTTTGAAATGTGTTGTACCAATAATGGTTTAATTCATGTCCTTGTCTTCCACAAATTTGACATGCTGTGGAAGAATGTGATTTTTTACCTTGTTGGTTTTGTTGATTAATCTACTTTGGAGATTATTTTGTACCCTTCATGGGTTTTTTCCCCTTTTGATTTGATGTGAGTGCATGCTCCTCATCTACTTCCTCCAAATTAAGCAAAGCTTCCTCTTATTACAAAAAATTTACCAACACTTCAAAGGTTGGTTTTTATCCTATGACATTCAAAGTGGTCACAAAGATATTGTCTGAGGGGGGTAGTGCTCTAAGGACTATAGGGACCAAAGAATCATCTATCATTAGTTCACCCAAAGATTGAAATGAAACCCATAAAGTTGTAACCCTTCTAAGGAATGCTTTTAGTTTTTCATCTAATTTGAGCTTTAGAGTGTGTAACTAGATCTGAAGATGCAATATTTGATTTTGATTCTTTGCTTCACATACTATTTTAAGCTTATCCCAAGCATCGTTTGTAGTTAAAACACTTCAGATATGAGGTTGTACCTCATCCATAATTCTAAACATGATTATTAACTTAGCCTTTTTTATTAGCTTCATAATATTTCTATTGTTGTTCAACATCTATTGTATGTCTAACCCATGTGCTTTCTATAACTAACCAAATATATTCAAACTCTAAATGTGTTTGCACTTTTTTGTCCAAGTAGTGTAGTTGTCACCATGAAGCAATTGTGTGTTGGGGAGGATGAAATGAGGTTCAGAACTAGACATCATGAAATGCAAGTTGCATATGATAAGAAATTACAAGTGTGTTTTTAAGTGCAATAAAAATGTGTAGAAATTAAAGTTGCAAATTCACACACACAGTGAAATGAAAGCACACACAAGCACACAAAGGATGTCAGAATCTACCAAAAATGCATCCTAGAATGTAATGGAAAACCAAGGAATATGGATGTTAGTTTCAACTAAAAATTCATCTAAGTTTATAATTTAATTTTCCCACTATAAGATGATTTGAGGGTGGCGAGAAAATAAAGTCCCCCAACCTTTGCTGATCTTTACAATTGAGGGAAAAAAGCCTCTTGAACTAGACAATTCACCATTTGAAGGGAAAACATGGCTATTCAAATTTTACAAGATGATAATTTTCACAATTTAAATGATTTTTTATCTCTCAGGTAAATGGGATAGTCTCCTCCAGTAAATCCCTCCTCTTACTCTTGGATAATTATATAGTTTTGATATTAATTATATAATAAATATAATTATATGTTTAGCCCAAATTTTAATATATCTGGTATCCTTCAATATGATTATATAATAAATATAATGATATATTTAGCCCAATTTTTTAAAATAAAATAAAAAATAAAGCTTGAACTTGATATGGAATGAATGGAATGGCATGGAGTTGTGTAGATCTCACTTGATGTGAGTGTGGCAAAACAAAATAGTTGGGCATTGACTAGGTCATAGGGGACGAAGGGAGATGGGGAGTTTGATCTTGTTTGAACACCATTAATGCTCTAAAAGGTTGATCTACTACCAATGAATGATGTGGATGCTCAAAAAGTTTGATCTGCTACCAAAGTTTATTTTCAAGGGGAGGGTGATGTAGGATAAAGCTTGATCCATTGGTTGTAGGTTGATATGATCTTTCTTGCCACATAATCTGATACCAAGTTCAATCTGGAGGCTATAGTTAGACATCAAATGGATGCCATTAGTGGGTAGGTAGTATGATCTGATTTTGACAAGTTATTGATCAAAGAGGTGACACAAAGGAGACTAATTTTACATCATTAGATGTATGACAACCTGTTGGTGGGTGATTGGCATGATAGAAGAAAACTTTAGTTGGTTTGAAGCTAGAGCATGTTGATGTTTGTTGAATTGATCTATAAGGTAGTGTGATATTTAGATATGTATGGTGACCTTTAATGGGACATGGAAGTAGTTAAATCAGTCAATGACCAACTAGTTGAGTCGTTAATTTAGATGGGGCATTGTTAGTCCTATACTATGGTTGGGTCGATGGGATCCCCAACCTATAATACACCCAATAAAAAATGAATTTGAAAAGCTTAAAAACAAGAGACATCAATTTGATTTAATGTCCTCTATATAATATAATAGTAGATGCATGGATTCCATTAAAATTACACAATTTTAGATCTAAAAATTATTAAATAAAAGTAGCATTCACAAATCCTCAATTCTCGAGAAAGAAACATTAAAATTAAACCCTCATAACAATGTCAAAATATGATAGAATTGTGCCCAGATTTTAAAATTTGTAAAACAAAAAAAAATTGCCTTACATGATAATTTTTTTCCATAATTTATCAAAGTTTTAGCATGGGATGGCAGAAATTAGAGTAGCATGCTACTATCAAGACTAGCATGAACTTATCTCTTGATATTTGCCTTATCTCCATCACTTTGAAACCTCCTCAGGATTACCTTCTCTGATACCAAATGAAATATGGAAAGGAGTTGCATTAGCTAAAGCACTACAAGAGGTGCTTATTTATACATCAACAAGTGAGATTAAATCTCCTAATCTATAGGGGATTAAGACTCACAATGTAACTAATCACACATAGGAAATATCACACTTAACTAACCTATGTTACATGTCAATCAAAGGTGTAACTACACCATGCAACATTTATTACATATAGGCTAGGATAAATTAATTATTCTAACATGGTTAACTAAGGTAATTTATATTGGTGTTGAGTGTGTTCCCTAGCTACTCAAACTTTTGGTTATATTTTCAATGATGAGAAGATGGATGGTGTCTTGCAACCATAAAATGCCTTGAATGGAGACATCTTGGAAGAAGTGTCTCTTTTATGTGGAAATCATTTCTTCATATCCCTAAAACCTATTGAGTGCCCATCTACGATTTTATGCCTATATGGTGGTGTAGGTAACTTTTATTTTTGTGCAACTATTGAAAAAAATTGTGCCACAACACCATCCACACCCCTTTTAAACATATTTTAAATTTGTATACATATAAAATTAATCATTAAGTGGTTGATGATGTTTAATATTGACATCCTTACCTTGCTTGGTATGTTTGCCACTTTATTAACCCATAATATAATGAGAACCTTTATTGACATGAAAACACTGAAAGTAACATACATGAATCCCTATTTCAATCTCATTCATCCCTATTCAGCTTATAGGTTTTTATCAAACCTTTTTTATTAGTATTTGTCCTTTTGGGTCATGATTACACTAGGTCAAATAAGGCCTCACTATGGCCTTATACACTAGCATGGCCTTATCCCTTGCATGTCAATGGTAAAATTTTAAATTTTAAACAATTTATTTTTCCCTCCTACACTTTTAGCAAGATTTATTAGTGAAAATATTCCAAATATTCCCCTATATAATCATATCAAGGCACTCACTTTAACTCATCTAGCAATCACTTGGAAATTCTACTGCACACTGAGTAAAAATCATTATTTCTTCCAATTTTAGTTATATTGTATTCTAACAGTTATAGGCCAAGTCTAAATATATTTTAGTACAAATCAATGGCATCCATTGTCAATAATTTCAATAAATATTTATCTACATTGATATATTTGCATAATCATGGATCACACAATCACATTATGAGGGAAAACTAAATTGGCTTAAGGCCCATTTGGGCTATGTAGGCAACACATAAATTACACAAGGTTTTTAAGGGTACCTTGTCTATTCCCCTAAACCTATTCCACCCTTTTAGAATTTGATTTATATTATGTTTATTGTTTAGGAATAAGGGTTTGTATTTTTCATGTCTTCCACATGGCATATGGCACACAAAATTAAACAATCAACCTTTTCTCACATAAACCCAAATCAAATATCAGGTGCACTATCAACAACAACAAAGTCCAACCTTGTCCTCTTAGCACAACCTTTTCCTAATACAATTTAAACTCCTACTTTTAGACACAACATAACTTGTAGTTATTTTCAAACATTGTATAATCATAGTCAATATAAGATCTATTTTAGGGAGGTTTGTATATATGTAGGCCTATTTACTATTTTTAGCAAATTATTAATTATGTATTTTACTGTATTCTATTGTATATTATTATATTTAAATTTAAATAGTTAATATATATTATTTTTATTAATTTCAAATAAAAATATATTAAACATTTGGGTGAACCCACTATTTTTATAAAATTGCTTGTTGTTTGCTTGAATTTTGTCTTAGTTTTTCATTCAAATTTATTTAATTTCTTAGCACTGAAAGCAAACAACCTTCAACCTTGGATATAAATATGACACACAACAACTAAATCTTATTTTACCTTGGATTTAAATTGAGACTAAATAAATTATCTTATCACCTTAGATAATATCTAACATAGAAGCTAATTTATTTTGACCTCGGGTTGAATTTTTTTGATTTCTATACACAAAAATATTTCACTTTTATTTTCTCTTTATTTTCTATTTTCTTGTGTTTATTTTTTAAAATTTGTGTTTTGGTAGTTTTAAAACTACTTATGACTATCATGAAGAGATATGTGGTGATATGGTTACAAACATTGTGGTAGGATGGGTTTACCCTAATATGCATAGCCATTGTACAACACTAAACAAAGCTTTAGTTTCCATGTACCTCACAGTATATCATAAATTCCTAAGATCCCATGTTTATACTATAATAAGCCTCTTTTACCCATTTTTTTAATGGTGCACCTAAGAGGAGTGTATTTTATAGGGATGTTACTCTCATTGTACCCTCAAAAATGGGGTTAATGGGCAATAGGCATAGTGTTTCCTCTATAGTTAGTGCTCTAAAACACTGGGTTGACACTAATAAACAAAAAATAAAGTATATTTTAGATCCCACACAATCATTTAAACCTTTACCTAGATCATCCTCATACATTTATTTTTTCTTGTATTATATTCATAGTCATTCGTATTGCTTGATTCATATTGTATTGCATTCATAATGGGATCAATGAATAGATATTTATTTCATATGCTACATAGGATTATGTAATCCATTGTTTCATCTTGTATTCCATCTAAACATGTTATTCATTATGTTAGAGCATATATAAAACAAAAATCAAATCAAGAGGATAAAAATTATAGTATAGATCCTCAAGAACTTTTCCATTCTCATTGTTGTAATATTACATCCTCTACTAATTCCCCCAAAAGATCACCATCATCTAAAGAGAGTTTTTTCATCATTTGGGGGCAAGAGTGTGCATGAATATTTCACATAATGTAGATCAAAGAGGTCTTGGATATAAACAAGAGTTTACTTCTTTTGGACAAATTCAATACAAGTCATCTCTCAAGCTCATGTTTGTTGTCAATAGTGTCATAATATACAATTTGAATTACTTCCTGTCACAACTAGACACCAAATAACATATGCACAACCTTTTTTTATTTCTCTTCCTTTCCCTCAACCTACTTCTATTAATCAATTTATTCCCATTATTTTTTTGAGACTCATATTATATCCCCATGTACATGTTATTCAAACTAAAATATGGGGGCCACCTTTACCTCCTCAACCCAATCCTATTATTCACAATTTTCCTCTTTCACCTCCTTAAATATAATTTTCTTAACCCAATGGGTATGATCTCATTGACCAACTACATAATACCCCAACTAAAATTTCTATTCTAAAGCTATTGAAGAAAGCAATAGCTTATAAGGATATCTTATATGTCATGTTTCATGATACTATGATTCCTATGGATACACAGCCAACTTCATTTTAATCTATCGATTATACCTTCAAGGAGATTGATAACACTATTAATTTTGATAAGGAATATGTACATACCAAACATATCATTAATAAAAAATTCCATTCTTCATCCAAACTCAAATACATGGAAAGTTAGTCAAACATGCATTAGTTGATAATAGTTTCAGGATAAATATTTGTAGCTATGACTTCATATTAAAATTGGGATTTAATAAGGACAATCTTCACATATCAAAGCACCTATGCATGGGTTTGATTGCACTCCAAATAAGATATTAGGAACTATCACATTGGATTTACCACTAGGCCCAAATATGGTATCTACTATGTTTCAAGTCATACTTGATCAACTACAACAAAATCTCCTTTTGAGTCAAACTTAGATTCATGCAATGGAATCTATACTTTATAAATTTAATAAATGCATCAAATGTTTAATTGATACACATGAACATACAATTGCATTTGCTAACACAAATTTTCACTATTAAAATATGACATAATCACAATCTGATAAGTTCACTATCATACCACTTGAACAACTAATTTTAATAACACAAATGCATACTTATGAAATGGGTGAATCAAGTAATGTAAAGGATTTCTCACAAAGTGCTCAAATTCTTAAGCAAATAAAAAAGCCTATCAAGGAAGCTATGCCCAAAGTACAAATTCCTAAGAAAACAAAAAATCCTCTAAAGGAAGTTATGACCAAAGTACAAATTCCTAAGCACATAGAGGAACGTATCAAGGAAGAGATGCAACAAGTACCAGTTTCCATAATTACAACAAAGCCTATTCAATAACTACCATTATTGGTAAATCCAAAAAATTCTTATATAATTGAGGATTACTATAGTAGTGATGATGAAGATAAATAAGAAATAATAGATGAACAACTATGCAAGATAAATTTCAATCCCATTGATGAGGATTATTACTTATATCATTATTTATTTACATCTTTTGCAGTGAGTGAATATAAAGATGTGTCTTTTATACATAGTAAGGAAAAAAACACCCATTTCCACACAAAAAGATCTATAATATACCTCAAATAACTATAATACTATTCACATCAACTGACTCTAACACTTAGCATACATTGATCATAACTCCCAAAGAGAAGGTACAAAGGGAACAATCAAAGACTCATGTAGAGATCCATTTAGAGATACAATTTCTAGAGCAACATCAAAATACTTTTAAAAGAGGATTTCTCAATAAAGTAATTTCAAAACAAGAGTCAATATCTAAGGTTGATTATACAAATATGGTTACAAAAGAGGAAATAAAGCACCATTATTCTTATTTGGATCCTCTCATTATCAAGCCACTTTTGGATGGTAAACAATGCCTTAATATTATCATTACTTGCTTACATGAAGCTAACATATGTAGTCTAGATTTTCTTAGATATCTTGGGTATGATACAAAACATCTTAATAAAGTTATAGAACCAAATCATTGCATTGAATCTATCACATTACCACTCACTCTTGGTCCTAAATCATGTGAAACATTATTTCCCATTAATCCTACTTTAGAGCAGTATATTTCAATCTTAGGGAGATAATGGAGAATATTAATGGGAGATACCCTCAATATTAATGATTCTCTAACATTTTAGTAAGATAGTGTAATGATCACAATTTCAAAGTAAAAAACAATCATAACACAAGAGCATACAATAAGGCATGCCCCACCAAAGACCTCTGATAAGGTTATGACTGATATGCAGTATAATGGATCAAATGGATCTACACCCTATTTCAATTGGTGGTCTATCATAAAATAAAGTAAGTGGATACATCCTTTATGCAGGAACCCCATGGGAAATTTATTCTAATCAATTTATTGATTAAATACTAGCATTATAATTTTTACATAGCCTTGTTATTTTACTCCATTGTTACTTTTTCTATTCCTTATCTAGACATTCTTCTAGCCCTTGAATTTAAGTTCATTTTAGGCACTTGCCCCCTTGATTTTGAAATTGATTCAAAAAATATAAAACAATTATATTTGTGGCATTTCACTTCTTTAATATTTCATCTCCATCATACTATGGATTTCATTGTACTTATATGATCACATTTATCTCTTGCTTCATTAAGGAGAAAATACATTCTTATCTATCTTAATACTTTAAAGTACATTAATATGATTCATTTTCACATACATTGTGGGAAAAATCTTTGTTTCCTTCTTATAATAGTATGATTTAACACCTTTTTCAATATCATTTGAACCCCTTCCACTTCCTCTATTTTTGTAGCCTTAATTAAGCAATTTTCAATTATAATATTTTTAAAAAAATCAAATATGGAAAAAATTCAAAATTGTGACTTAAAAATCAATTTATCATTATTGTTAGCTTACCTCTTTCCATATGTTCTTTATTTTATGTTAGATACATAGCATATTTCAATTTTTCAATACACACTACTTTTCATGACGTATTTGAGTGTGATATAGGACATACTTTTACATGGTCTCAATTTCAAGCTTCCCTTGCTAAGTTGGGGGCATCTCTTCATTCTATGTGAATAATTCAATAGGTTGAATCTATCGATAACATTTTCTACCTTGTTGAGATATATATCATACAAATGTTTTTATAATCACTCCTACTTTACATTGTGTCACATAAATATGTCATTTTCTAACAATAAAATTACTACATATGATTTATCTACACTAGTTTCCTTTATTTTATGCTTACTTTAATGGATGATAAGTTAAAACTTATTTGCTTATTGTGTGTGGCCCTTGGCCTTGTATGTGAAAATTCTTGCTTGTATGAAAACATCATGCCATTTGTGTGTGGCACTTGGACTTGTGTGTTTATGTAAAATTCAAATGTCCATTGTATGTGGCCTTTGAGCCTTATGTGTGACATTATACATAAATTATGTGACATTAAATGACATTACTTGTATGTTCATTTCTTTTTACCATGTTTCCATGATTCATATCATGCATTACTCCTACTTTATACTCTTTCTTTTGTGCCATGATATGTATCATGCACATATTGCTTATGTGATTCAATGATATATCAATCTAATACATGTTTCATATGAAAATTTAATTTTATATTCAAATACTATGATGAAATACATTCAAATTTCAATTGATACTACATGATTACATCTTTCACAAATTACATAACTTTTATTTTGAGTCAAGTGATTTAAAAGATATGTCTCTCATCTCAAAAAGGGGGCATCATGAGGGGATTGTCTTAATAAGTAAAGTCCTCATGAGCAAAATTCCATATTTATAGCTCTATATAATTTCAAAAATTACAACATGATTCCAAAAAAATAGATTATGGGGGCATTGCATGGACGTGAACTCATTCCTATAGTTACAAGTGGAAAGTTTCAAAATAGTTACACATTTTTAATAGTTTTAAATCTCAAATGGATTTCAATATCAATTAAATGCAATGCAGGGGCATGATACTCATTCATGTTCAAATTACTACATGGAAATTTCAAATTTATCAAATTCAAAAGTTTTAAAGCTGTAAAGTTTCAAATAGAATATAAATACATCTGTAGCAGTGTGATTCATCTTCATGTTGTAGTTGGGCCACACTATAGTATAGTGACACTCAATGTTTATGGTTACACAATTTTATGTGGTGATCCATATTTGGTGGTTACACCCCTTTAATTATTTTATAGAGTACTCTACACAGTCAAATGAGAGTTGGGTCATATAATCTTTCCAACTCAAGAGTATTCAAAGGTTTTCAAATTGAGACTTGATCACTCCTAATTTGTAACATGTTCAACATTCTCCAAATACCTCAACAAGGGGGAAATAACTTCTCCACTTTCAAGTTACATGGAAATTAGGTTGAATACACTTTCAAGTGTATAATTTGCTTGATTTATTTCTAAAAATTCAAATTTCAAGTTTCAAATTTTAAATTTCAAATATGGATAATAACTGCTTTCAATGGCATTGTTACAAGTTTTGCATTAAGGCTTCTTGCATGATTAGGTTTCACATCAAAAGATAAAGTGTGTATACACACTTAGGTAATATCTACTTTACTCTAGTAGTTTCACTTTATTACATTACTAGAATAAATTGGGGGTAAATTTAGACACATAAAAAATTAATTATTAAGTGTTTGATAATGTTTAATATTGACATCCTCACATTACTTAGTATGTTTCCATTTCATTATCCTATAATCTATAATGAGAGCTTATATTTCCTTGAAAAATTAAAAGTATCACACATGCAATGCTATTTCAACCTAATTCATCCCTATTCATCCTAAAAGTTCATGTCAAACCTTTTTCAATAGTCTTTGTTTTTCTAAGATAGGACTGTTCTAGGTCAGATAGGGTCACACAATGGCCTTATCCACCAGGACGACCTTATCCCCCACATGCCAACGTTAAAATTTAAAATTTTAAATGGTTTGTTTTTGCCTCCTATGATTTTTTGAAGGTTTAATAGAAAAAATATTCCAAATATTGATCCAAAACTCAAAAGCTTTGGTTGAAAGATAATTCAAGAAACAAGAACACAATTCAACTAATGCTATCTCTGAGAAGAGATGTTTTATTGATCAAATTTGCTAACCCAAACATATGCCTATCTCTAAGAAGAGATGTCTGATTTCCATTTTGGGTTACATGTTAATTTATACATGTTTTTAAGGTGTGAGGAGGATGTGTAAGGTCACCAATCTCAAGGGAGATTAAGTGGTTCAACTTCCATGATTTACAATAATATAGAATTTGAGGAATTTTTTTTAGAAACTTACTATTTTTAGACTGTACTACTAAAATTAAAATTTAGGGCACTTCCATTGGGTTTTTAGGGGTCAAAATACATTGAGCAAATCTCCATGCCATCTAACCACATTCTCCTCATTCTTAGCTTTCCAATGGTTTAAATGGTGAGCCAATTGGAGCTACAGTGCAAAAGTTATGGCTCCCAAAAGTTTCATCATCAATTGGGGTGGACTCGTCACTTGAATTATGGCCCAGATCATTCCTCCCTCCTTCAGAAGAAATTGTCCCCACTGCATCAAGATTTGTCATCAAGTGTGGTAGTTTTACTTTGATTTGATTCCCGATGCATACTTGAAATGGACTATGATTTATGGAACTATGTAGGGCCTAATTATTCACCATTTCTATCTGACCATCAGTCTGTGGATAGAAGGCCATGAAATTCTTTAGCTTGGTATCTATTTTATTCTATTATTGTGTTGTTTATGTAGTCAAGGATGTGACATCGACCCTTTTGGATTCTTGTGGCTTGACCACCATGAAAATAAATTTCTTGGCACTAATTAGAGAGATAGATGTAGAAGGTGGTACCTTTGATACCCTATAACACCATGTTTCAAGAGTGAGAGTGATCCTTTGAGTTCTTGATTCATAGATGCCATGTCGATCATACATGAATGGCTAACCAAAGAGTATATCACAAACATCTAGATTGACCACATCACATAAGACCTCGTCTTGGAAAGGTTTTATTGCATATGAGAGAAGACATTGGTGGGTGACATGGAGGTTTCTCCCTAGACTCAACCATCCAATACTATATGGCTTTGGGTGAGGATTCATGGATAGATTAAGGATTTTCACAACATTAGCAGAGATTAAATTCTTTTGACTTCCACTATCAAGAATGATATGCATAGGCTTACCTTTCACCCATAACATAGAGTGAAATAACCCTTACTTGTTGTCTAGCCTCTCCTTATGGGTCTATGATGAAGAAATAATGGCTTTGAGCTTAGTATCTACAATTTCTTCTTCAACCTCTTCAACTATAGGGTCTGTATGAGGCAGAGTAGTAGATGTTGAGGATTGTGACTCAGAAAGTAAGGACTTGATGGCTCAACATTCTTCTTTAGAGTGAGTTATAAATTTTTGATAATCACACCACTTCCCAATCTTTCCTTCCTTTTGATTCCAATTTTGGCCTCATGTTTGACCTTCTTTGTCACTTTTCCATTTTGAAGACTGACTCTTCATATTCAATCTTTCATGATTCTACTCAATCTTCACTGCAAACTTGTACACCTTGCCTATGGTTTCCAAATTGAAGAGTTCTATTTCTCCCCATATGTACCATTATAGTCTACCATGATATTTGATAACCTTGTGTTTCTCACTTTCTTGGATGCCCAATCTCATAGATAGAGAATGAAAAATGTTAGTGTAATCTTGAACAAATTATTCCTTACCTTGGTGAAGTTGTTGCCACTCTATATACAGATCATCATATGCTCCAATGGGGTAGTATTCTTCCTTTATAGCTTCTATGAAATCATCCCTGGTAGGTTCCACCTCAAGGCCAATATCATTTGCACTAAATCTCTTTTTGTACACTTCCCACCAATTTTTGATATGCAATGATGCTTTCAAAAGATCAAAGGTGATGTTCTCTTTATTGGTGAATTTATTTACAAAAAAATAAGATGAAAATTGAGCCAACCAATTTTATACTACATTAACATTGATTTTTCCTTCAAATGTAGGGATATCAAAATTCACCTGAACCTTGAAGAGTGTTGGGGCATTGAAAGGATGTGGGGGTGTAGATGAGGAGCCAAAATTTCCCATCAAGATTTGTTGGAGAATTTGAGTAAATTGTTTTATCATCTACGCTTACTAATATTTGAGGGCTTCATTCACCATTTACTTTAAAGGATTGGATGTCTTATTTTAGTCCACCATTTGAAGTTGTTTAGAGCGAATAGGTGGAGAGTCTGTTGGTTCTATTTTCCACCCAAGCTTCATGTAATCTGACCTCATCCTTGGGATCATACCCTCTCAAGACAAACCACTATGATAACACTGATCCAAAACTCAAAATATTTTGTTGAAATATAATTCAATAAATAAGAACAACACAATTCAAATAATGTTATCTTTGAGAAGAGATGTTTTATTGATCAAATTTGCAGACACAAACATATGCCTATCTATGAGAAGAGATGTCTGATTTCCATTTTAGGTTACATCTTCATTTATACATGTTTTTAAGGTTTGAGGAGGATGTGTAAGGTCACCAATATTGAGGGAGATTAAGTGGTTCAACTTTCACAATTTACAACAATATAGAATTCGAGGAATTACTAGTTTTAGAAACTTACTATTTCTAGACTGCACTACTAAAATTGAAATTTGGGGAATTTACATTGGGTTTTCAGGGGTAAAAATATATTTATAAAATCCCCATTCTATCTAACCACATTCTCCTCATTCTTAGCTTTCCAATGGTTCAAACGGTGAGTCAATTGGAGCTACGGTGCAAAAGTTATGGCTCCTAGAAGTTCTATCATCAATTGGGGTGGACCCGTCACTTGAATTGTCCCCTGAATTGTTTCCTGGATCAAATATTCCCATATATAAACACATCAAGGCACTCAATAGAACCCATATATCAATCACTTGGCAATTTTACTACACACTAAGCGAAAGAACACTATTTATTCTAATTCTAATTATTCTACATGTTAATAGTCATAGGCCAAGTTTGAATATATTTTATTGCAGGTCAAGGATATCTATTATCAATCATTTCAATCAATATTCTAGTTATATTCATATAGTTTCACAATCATCAATTACATAATCACCCTAAAATGGAGAACTACATCAGCCTGAGGCCCATTTGGGTTATGAAGGTAACACTTAGATTACACAAGGTTTTCTATGGTATCTCAACTATTTCCATAACCATATTCCCCCATTTTTATAATTTATATTTATTTTGTTGTTATGAAATAATAAGGGTTTCTCTTTTTTAGGTCTTTTTCATATCATATCAATGTGCATAACTAAATAGTCAACCCTTGTAGATAGTTGCACAAACCCATATCTGAAAATTAGGTGTATAATTAACCAATATGTGGCCATAATCAACAAACAAGGCTGTAGTAAAAAACTAACCTCATATCATGGCCTTTTACTAATGTTATTTAAATTAATACTTTAAAAAATGACACAACTTGTAGGTCTTTTCAAGCATTTTATAGGCATAGTTAGCCTACACAGACAATATAATATCTATTTCAGGGAAATTTGCATATATTTAGGACTATTTACTATTTTTAACTAGTTATAATTATATAATTTTTTTATTTTATTGTATTTTGTCATATATTATTGTATTTAAATTTCAAAAGTTTAGATCTATTAGTTTGATTCTTTTCAATTCAAAATAGATCAAACAACATATGATGATATCTTACTATCTATGGAGATTTTATGTGCTACCTTCTTAGTTTAAATTTTATTCAATGAAATTACATGAACAAAAACTAGAATTTTAGCACAATCATTCCCAAGGTAGTGAGCCATTAGACTCCAAAAACAATGTTGGATATGCTAGTGGGAATGAAAAACATAGGCACATCTAGCAATTAGTCTCTCATGGTGAGTTTAACACTATGGATTTTTATTGAAAAATTAACTATACTCCCATCCATAACCATGAATTGAAATTATGGAGAAGGGTAAATAAAATAGTTAATCATGTAGACAATTTATGGTTGATGAATATGTGAGAACTTCATGAGTTAATCAATATAGTCACCTTATATTCTTTAAGGAGACCCACTAACTTAAGGGCTTCTGGGGTGATAATACTTGAAATTTGATGGCATGAGATAGTTGGTTAGATATCTCTTGCCTCCTCTTCTAGATTATCAATAATCACTAATGCTTATTCTTCATCATCTTCTTCTCCATAGGCACACTTAATGTAAAACAACTTCCTTTTGACACATTTATGTCCCCTACTATATTTTAAATAATATTTGAAACATAGCTCTTTTATTATTATTTATTTAATTTATTTGGGTGATACTAATATTGGTTTAGGAAATGATGGCACATATCTACTATTATATTCTATGTTATTAAATTCATGTCTACTAGTTGCCAAAACCTTTTCCTCTAACATGCAAATAATGATAATATAATCATATGAATTAAAGCGATTAAACATGTGTACCTCATTTTGAATGTGGTCATTAAAAATTGTAGAGGATATTTATGAATTATATATCACCTTAGTCTTGTACACTTAGAAAACTCAGACCTTAGATATTCCACTCGGTGTTAGACCTTTCATCCTTCCATAAGTTTTTCATCTACTCTCTCTTGTGCCCCTTAGCCTATCTCTTAGTCTAACTAGTATTATGTTTATGACCTAGGCCTTCTATCTTAACCATAACGCTAAAATCTTACCTATCTTATGCCTCTATAAGTTCTGAGCAAGTATTTATTTTCTTGATCCTAGACAGACACCTATGTCGACACAAGTGTCTTATCCTAACACAAGTGTCTAATGCCCTAATATCATAAAAATTTCAAATGAAACATATCCTAATGGTCGACCTAAGTGTTATTATGTGAGATATTCTCTAAAGGGATTGGTATAAATATAATATCAACCCTTATTTATTCCTCACCTAGCACAGAACAAGTAAACTTATCAAAAGCATTTTATCAAGCATTCAAGTGAGCAAAAGCTTCTCTATTTTCTCATATTTACATATTATTCATAAGGGTAACACATCTACATGTCTAAAGTATTGAAGGAACAACCCAAGAGATATTTTTTCCAAGGTACAAGCTAGGTCATTGTTTTAATTAATTATCACACATTACATGATTCACACACAAGCCAACACATAGGGGATAATTACATAAGTCTGAGGCCCTCTTCAGATTATTAACTATATGGGTAGTGCTCATTGATAGAGGGTATTTTGGGTAGCTTGACACCATGTGTACACTAACCCATTTTTACCATAACCACTATGAAGATAAATAAATAAGGTTGTCATCATTTGCAAAGGAGCAAAAGTGCATGAACTAAATCTGAATGCACCATAGTGAATGTGACAACAAACTTAAAAGAATCTAAGTGGTTGCATCCTATTTTAGTAGTTATTATATACTATACACTTGCATTTGATCCAAACACTAGCATCAACACAATTGTCCCAAGTTGACACAAATTCCCTTGATTATAGAGGCACTTAATCTAGAAGTTGGAAACTATTTCAAAATATTTTTCCATTCTACTTCCTACTTGTTCTAGATCTAGATTTGTATTAGCATTAAAACCAACTATCTTGTTTTCATTATCATTACAATATCTAAAATAGTTTTACTTTGTATTTTTAGCATATTTTAGCATAATACATTCAATATATGTTTTATCTAAGTTTTATAATTAATTGGTCTGCTATAGATCTATTTATCACCCTTACGCTTATTCATTTCTATACTCTTAACCCTATTTTTACCACATTAGGAAAATTTCAATTAATGAATCAAAATTGATTATGAAACTCCACAACTCTATTTATCACCCTTGTGCTTATTCATTTCTCTATTCTTAACCCTATTTATCCCAATATTGATATTGACTACTTTGATGGGTATGATTATGAAACTCTCCAACTCTATTTCAAGGAATAAATCAAAATTGATTACTCTTGAATTCATCCTAATGTTAAAGCATATAATAGCAAAGTTTAAAATGGTGATAGTTTCCATCCCTTTGATCAGGTCCATGCTCCCACCATTTCAAAAAAAGAGTGGATCCATCTTAAGGAAGATAAAAAGCCTTTTGCTTTACCTTTTATACAAAAATTAGTTTCACATGGAAAAGGTGTTCCTTCATTTGATCATGATAGCTTTCACCAACTCCATAAGGATTTCATGGAGGATTTGAAAACTAAAGGGGACATTCCTTCAAGTTCATTGATCAAAAACCCTCCTCTTCCAACATTTCTAAAAAATATCCCCCTTATCAATGGTGATGACTTTTTCCTACCTTCATTTGATATTGAAATTTTTTAAAAGGTTAACCAAAACATCATGGTTTCTTTACAAAGTAACATTAGACATCAAGAAGAGGAAAACAATAAAAACCTAAAGTTCAAAAGATTCCTAATGTTCCAAATTTGGTACTAATACCAATATCAACCAAGGCATTTAAATTAAATGATCTTTATCTTACAAAATATGTATTTACACCAAAAGTTTCTACTATACCAAAAGAAGGGCCTTTACCAAATATTCTTCAAGTTTCAATTGTTATATCCTTACCAAAGGTGAATGAACCAAGTTATTCCAATGGTCCCAGCTATTCAAATAATGTACCAAAGGTAACAAAATTCAAGGATCCATTACCACTACCAAAGTATCCTAAATTCATTGATCACAAACTTGCATGTGTTATCCATGAGGATGATGATACTCATATGCCTAGATTCAAGAAAGGTGGTGGATTAGAACTAGTGATAACACCTATGAAAAACACCATCATTCCCATGGAATATCTTATTTCTATAATGAGGACTATTATGGATCTTCAAAATTAGGTTTTTTATACTTCAAATGCAAATGGATTTCCATAATACTAATGCAAATGTTCCCTCATTCAAAAACCAAATTATTACATAATGTATACTTGAATATCCTTATCCATAATATTTTGAACTAATAGATTTATATCTCTTTTTTAGTCATCATTCAACCACATGATTAACTATGTACATTATTTTGTTCAATGGGAAAAAGATAACAAATTATTACTAAAGGTATTACATATGAGAATTTTTAATGAGGCTCAAAATTGGTTATATAGCGTACCAAAATGTTCCTTATCTACTTTTTCATAATTAGAAGATGCTTTCTTCATGGATTTAAATATCCACAAGGTGTCAAAACTTACATTAGCACATTTTCAAAATTTTAAGCAATGTGATGTTTAATCCCTTCAAGATTATATTATTTGATTCAAAAGTACATTATATGGGATAGCATTTAGACCCTCAAATTTTAAATTGCAATTTTGTTTTAGTAGAGGGCTTCTTTCCCCATTAAAGTAAAGAACATGCATAAACAAGATGAATCATTTACCCATTTATATAATGATGTGCATAGATATTATTCATTCATACTTACTCATCCAAAGGAGCTTAACATATCTCCCTCTAAACACCAAATTTTTATCCCTCAATAAAAGGAGGGAGATAATTTACCTAAGGATCATTATGAACAAAAATATGGTGTTCCTAATCTTTATACGAATAGTTTGCAAAAGTTACTTAACATGGGGCCAATTCTAAGCCCACATCCTATGAAAAAACCTCAATTTAAACAAAACTAAAAGCATCCATGTCACCAAGATTTAATAATTATTTTGTCCATGGGTGGTGCTTATTTTTGGCATAATGATTTAACTTTTATGGGATTTATGGAATGTAAAACCCTAGGTTGTTAAAATATTAGAATAATAAATCAGGGAATAAATATAACAATATCAATAACTTCTAATCTATACTATATATGATTTAACTGATTATTTTATAAATAGAAAACAAATTACAAGAGATTTATTTAGTTTTAAATTGATTGAGACAGATGAATGATAGGCTAAAAACTAGTGTAGGACTATGCAAGGTGTTGTGAATAATAATTAGGAGTTCAAAACCCTCCTAGATAATAACATAGACCTCTAGATAGTAGTACATCGTATTAGTGTCCTATATGCCATGGTAGTGTCCTTTTGCAAGTAACGATAGTGAAATTTTAGGTGTACTTTTACCAAGTTGTAGGGAGTTTATGCATATATGCATGGATGCTAGTTCACTGTCTATTTCCTATTTTGAATGATTTCAATGCCAAACCCTAGACCTCCATGTTTATTAAGGAATTTGATGAGCAAAAGTAGAAAAAGAATGGCATTAATAGGGTAAGTTAGGTGTGACATCAACACCTCATGTATTGAGTGTTACCTACATAGCAATACCTCAAAAGGGGATCAATCCTGAGTAATTCTCCCAATCTAAGTACTAGTGCAAGTGTAAGTGAATGCTAGTATGAGTGACAATTTGAGTGCTATAAGTGTGACTTGAGACTAAAAATCTAAGTATTGAGCTTTAGACTATTGTAGATGGGTGTATGTAGAATCAGGGTAGAATAGGGATTAATGGCCTTATTTTGCACAACTATTTTTGAGTTTGTTTATGAGTATTTGCATCTAATTGCCATTTAGTGGATAAGTGAATTAAATTGGTCTATATATAGCATTCTAGTGCTTGTCAAGATGTGAAATAAGTCTAGGTTGACCCTAGGGGTGCTTAGAGAAACAAAAAGATATTTGTTGGGAGATTAAGGAGTGAGGGGACATTAGCATTGCCCTTTAGTCAATATCATAGTGTGCTATAGTCTAAAAGACCACACTAATATCTAGGTCCTAAGAATGGGCAAAAATGAGACTTGTGTCTTAGGGGGTGGATTAGTGTTACTTTTGGTATATCTAGGAATGGGTTGAAATCACACAAAATTTGTAAAATGATCAAGAGAGGCCTTAAAATAGGTTTACAAATAAGTTAAGGATAGGGTGGTCTTAAGTGACACTCATTACATTAAAATGACATTTTAGATGACTATGTTCCCCCTCCTTTATTCTATAAATACAACAAAGTTAATTGACTAAGATAAAGGAAAAGAAACAGACCTAGGCTTACCTAAGAGGTAAAGCCCATGAATCTGGGTCTAAGTCTATGAAGCATGTTATATTGTGTGTCCTATAAAATAAACATGAAGGAATCAATTTTTACTTAAGAAATATCAAAATTAAAAGACAAAAAAGAGTAAAGAGATGAGAGAAAGAGGAAAGGAATGAATACACCTCATTGGGTATGTGAACCAATGCTAAAACTTGGTGACATCCTATGTGTATGTGTAGATGGTGATCAAAGGGTGAATAACTTAGATTGATTTTATGGCTTGATTAATCCTCATGTGTGGGTGCCTCAATATCTCTAGATGGCCTTAAATCCATCATTTCCCACCCCTGCTCAGTGGATCATAATCTATGAATAGCTTAGATTGGAATGATGGCTTGTTTAACCCTCCTATATAGGTGGCTCAATAACTCAAGTAGGTTATGACTCAATCATTACCCACCCATGTGTATTAGATGCATCTAAAACTAAATTTGTCCAATGTAACTAAAGTTGTGTGATGTAACTAAAACTACGTAGGATGGCTCTGGGGTCACTTAGAAAATATGAAATGAAAAATGGCTTAAGGGCCACTCGAGCACTCAAGAATGTATCTTAAGGACTACTTGGTAATGCCAACCATTACAGATGGAATAATGAATCAATATGGTGTAAACTTGGTGCAAATGGTGTTTAGAGTAATAACATGGAGAATGACATGGAGTTGACATTCCATCTAAGAGTATTATTGTCAAATAGAACATATGGGAATAATGTATCATGCACATCCCACAGATCTGATAGTTGTGTATATGGATTTTGGACTAAGTTATAATAATCTATGTATGAGTATTTGAAACTAAACTGGGAGTGATCATGCCATGCATGATGCCCCAAATCTAATCAAAACTTATGTAATCTATATGAAAACTAAGCTTATCTAATAATATGTGACTGATAATGTGCAACCCTAGATTGTACCTAATGAAATTTTCTATTAATTTTATAATTTTATATTTTTGGGGATACTAAATAGTAGTATAGTCCCCTAGTTAATAGTGCACTACATTTAGAAGAAGTAGTCAACAATATATCAAAGCTGCTGCGAGATGGTTCTTGTAGGCGCATGTGCCCAAATTTTGAAATCGGCTGCTGGGATTCCAATCGGTGTGGCTGAGGCAACTGCTACGGGTGAAGACTTTTCTACTAGAAAAGGGAGGGATCCGAATGCCCCTAAAGTGACTTCCTTTATGAGGGGAGTTGAAAATACGATAGTGTGTTCAGCCTATGTTCTGGGCTCAGGGTCTAGACTTGGGAGAAGAAAATTTGTAGACGTGGTGGCCTATGAAGCAAAAATACATGAAGCTTTGCCTCATGCAGCATTTGGGCCAAAGCGTGTTTCACCTGTAAGTGCCTTAAAACCTATTAGGGTTTCTCTAGAACCTAATCTAGTGGAAAGTATATTCCAAGTGGAAGAACAGTTCTCCACTTGTGCGGCCATTTTTTGCTTCTGTGGTTACTGGCCCCCTCTTGTAGACCTAAGGTACTAGATTCTCAAGAACTGGTCAGATATAAGGAACACTCAAATCCATCCTTGCGCCAGGGGTTTCTTTATAATAGTTTTTCAAAGCCTTGAAGATAAGAAGTCTATATTGTGTAACAACAATTTTTCTTGGCAGGGCAGATTTCCTTTAATGGCTAAACCTTGGCACAAGGATTTTAATCCTCTCTCAAAATCCTTTAACAAGATCCCTATATGGGTGCGGCTTCCTTATTTTCTAATACACCTGTGGCATGAGAAGGTTCTTATAACCATTGGAAATGCAATAGGGGTTTTTTATATAGCGAAGATAGTGAGACTCCTTTCCACTCAACGTGTGTATGATTTCTGGTTGATCTGGATGTCTCTAATAGCCTCCTTGAGGCAATTTGCCTTGACTCCCCAAGAGGCACCTAGACACAAACTTTAGATTATGAGGGGGTCCCTTTTCGGTGTAGGTTGTGCCACCAGATGGAACATATTGCTACTCGATGTGTTGCTAGGAAACACATTCCCAAGCGTTCACCTTCTTGGTGGTCTAAGGTCTCCTCTGAACACAACAGTGACAAATAATCTTTGGAAGCAACTTCTAATTCAGAGTATGAGAAGGAGGAAAGCTCGCAATCAGAATCAGAATTTGAAGTGGAAGCTTTAGTGAAGCCTTTTAATGAAGCCCCTATGGAGACTGTGGTTAGTGACATTGCTGAACCAGAGAAGGAGGTGGTGGGCTCTCCCCCTGCTTCGGAGGATCTTTCTAAAAGCCAGACTGTGTCTGAATTTCAAAAGGATTTAATGCCCACTGGAATCCAAAGTTCTACTTCTTCTGAGGCATGGGTTGCTGAGGCAGCAAAGGTAGAGGACGGTTGGACAGCAGTAAGAAGGAAGAAGTCTAAGCCCTTAGTCCCTCCTCTAGATATGAACCTTCGGTCAGGGAAAAAAACAAAAAACTTTAATCTTCCAAAGCTCCCTGTTGCTGTCAGGTTTTTTGGGGTTTGTAAATTGGTTGCTCTCCTGGTTTACTAGTTACTGGTCTGGGAGGTTGTCCAGCTTGCTAGTTTTGTTGGTTAACTTCCAGATCAGTGTTTTGACAGTTGAGTTTTCTAGTTATATTTGTTGGTAACAGGTCCCAGTAAAACTTGGTTTTGGTACTTTTTTGTTTTTTGGTTCTTCTGTCAACTTGGTTGTGCCTCATGGTTTATCTTTAACCTTGTTCTATAGGGTTTTGGGACCCCTTCAAAACTTGTTTTTACCTTAATCTAAAAATAGTGCACTACATCAGTTTCCTTTATGTCATGCTATTGACCAACTATGTTATTTTTATGCAAAACTAAGATTGATTTGTATGTAAATATTTTTCATTATGTTTTCTTGAATCTAGGCTTTGTAGTATATGTTTACATTATAAAAATTATGTTAGTAGTGTACTAGGATGGCCTAACCTTTGTGACAAACCCATATGAATGTACCCTCCTTAAAAGGGATTTGTTGAACCTCTACAATAATTTTCCTCAAAGTAAAATTTATGCACCCTATGTGTTAGACTAAAAACATATGATATATGCATGATAAACCAATACAATGTGTATGCATGATATCAAAATGTAGAATAATTTGAATATAAGTTGGTAATGTACAATATATGTTAGATATAGAATTTACATGGTTATCAAGATAGATATAATAATGTAAGTATATATATGATGGATTTGGTGGATATTCAAATGATGGATTTTGTGGGAGATCATCCATCATGATGAAGAGTAGTGTGTTGACCACCTTTGGGCCACATGAAACTGGTAGTGTGATATGTCTTAGGGATTCCTAAAAATGTATCGCATGTTATTGCTCAGTATCCTACTGTCCTATGTATTGTAAGAATTACAATGTACAAGTGTTGGGATCAAAATCCTCATCCATAATGACATGAGATTTATATTGGTCCTTAATAAAGGCCTAAATAGGCAAAGGATCATTCTAAGAATGTCAATGTCAGTGAAGAGTCCATCATGGTGTTTGTATCAATGGAGGTCAAGGCTATGTAATCTGGATAGTGCCCCGAGCCTTGAACTTATTCAATTTATGTTGTAATGTTGAGCATGTATATGTATCATGTCTATTAATCTTGTGACAATGATAAAAGGGTCTATCATCCTACTGTGAAAATTAACTAATGGATTTGTGTTGAATTATGGGTAGTGCCATCAATCCTCTATCAAGTAATATCTATAAAATCTAGTGTGGTTTGTCCTATGTAATTCCTATATAAATATGGATAATTGGATCAATATCCATAGATGTAACCATATGTACTAAGTGTATTGAATAATCTACCTCTAACTATGAGTGTTTAGGACTATATTTGTAGAGATTTGAACTGGTGGTGATGGCTATGTAGGTAAATTTATGAGTGCTCTAGTATCATCTATGTACTCTATAGGGCTTACTGGTGTGAAACTCAATCCAAATAAATAATCATCAAAATTCATGTGTTCTATGTTATCCTCTATGGTGATCTAAGAATATGTTCTAAGTTTTTTATGTATACTTCCTTTGAGTTAACTAGCAATGGCAATTATGCTATGTGAATCTCATCAACCATCATGGTAGGGATAATTGTGTTATAGGAGGATCATTTCCACCATGGGTGAAGGTAATGGTGTTATATGAGGATTATTCCCCCTCATAGGTAGAGATAATGGTGTTGTAGGAGGATCTAGAACTGGTGTGGGAATAGTGGTGCTAGATTTCCCAATCTCATATGTATGCATATGTTCTATAAGAATGATATGATCTGGGGACTCTATGATAACATGAGGTGTCCATTCTAAAGATATACTTGGGGTCGTAGGCTCAATGACTCTATAATATCTGATTGGTTGGTTATAATATGGATAAGTGTATAAATATCCATCATGTAAAAACTTGACACATTTGTTTAAGGTAGAGGGTATGACCTCCATGATATGTATCCAAGGTATCCCAAGTAATAAATGGTAATGCAAATGATTAGGTATCACCTAAAATTGTGTGGATAGGGTTTTTTGCCCAATCATGATATCTAATGTAATATAACCCAATGCTTATTAGGGAATGTCATAAAAACCTCGAATGTTCTTATATGTCTTCTAAATGGATGCTATATCAACTCTCATATTCTATAAAAATGTGATGTTGTATATGTTAATACTTGAAGCACTATCAATTAGAACTCAATTAATAGTGGTGGTTTTGATTTTTGCCTAAATGAAGAGTGGTATATTCTAATCGATAATTGTCTATGAGGCAAAATCATCATTGCCAAATGATATAACATCCTCAATGTCTTTGATAGTGTTCATGATTGATGAAAAATAAGATGGTTGTGTATCTTGAGGTAAAGATCTATAATTAAGTGTTTAAAGAAGAATATCTTTAAATATGGTTTATTTTTGAAGTAATTCCAATATAGAAATCTTAGCTAGTGTATTTCTCAACTGATCCACAATATCATATGCTTTATGTTGATCCCTAGGTCTCATTGTGTTTTTTTAGGGATGATGAGGGATGGTGGGATCATGTTATTCCTATATAGGCTAAAGAGGCATCTTATTCCATGTAGTAACAACTCAAATTGTAGGATATACTATTTGTCGAGGGTGAGTAGTAGAGGTGAGATGGGATTGAAGGTATTCCACTAGTCTAGGTGGAGGAAGAACAAAAGGAATCTTTTGAGCTCTATATCATTGATTAGTAACCAGAAGTAACTCAAAATTAGCCATGTAATAATGCTCTCCATATAAGGGGAGCTCAAGATGAGGTGGAATAATGTGTGAACTAAGTTTAATGCTAATGTTATCCATGAGAAGAGTGGCATACATGTGCATCATTATACAAATGGTAGGTAATAATCATGCAAGATAAACCACCAAACTTTGTACCAAAAAGTATAAAATTGCTTCTATCATAATAATCACAATGAAAGGTTTAAAATTGAAACTGAGCAAATTTTGGATGTAAGAAGGGAAACCATAATGGTACACTAGGGTTTTTAGTCAATATGTTTGAAGTAAGTTGGGTTCACCAAATGATTTAACTTTTATGGGATTTATGGAATGTAAAACCCTAAGTTTTTAAAGTGATAGAATAATAAATCAGGGAATAAATATAGCAAATTTCAATAGCCTATAATTTGTATAATATTTTATTTAACTGATTATTTTATAAATAATAAATGAATTATGAGAGATGTACTTAGCTGGAAATTGATTGAGATAGATGAATGATATGTTAAAAACTAGTGTAGGAACTATGCAAGGTGTTGTAAATAGTAATCATGAGTTAAAAACCTTATTGGCTAATAGAATGATCCTTTGGATAGTAACACATCATGCTAGTGTCCTATGTGCCATGGTAATGTCCTTTTACAAGCATGGACAATGAACTTCTAGGTGTACCTTTACCTAGTTTTGAGGAGTTTGTTCCTGTATGCATAGATGTTTGTTTATTGTATGTTTCTTATTTTAATTGATTCTAATGCCAAACCATAAACCTCCATGTTTGTTAAGGTATTTAAAGATCTCAAGTAGAAAAAGAGTGGCATTATCAGTGTAGGTTGGACATGACCTCAACACCCCATGTGCTAAGCATTTCCTACATATCAATAACTCAAAAGAAGATCAATCCCAATGTAGTTTTCCCAATATAAGTGTTGGTGTAAGTGAATGATACTATGAGTGTCATTTTGATTTCTTTAAGTGTGACTTGATGATATAAATTTGAGTAATCCTAGTTTTGGGCAGAAGTAGGGCAGAATAGTGATTAATGACCTTGATTTGCACAACTATATATGAATTTATTTATGATTATTTGCATCTAATTTCCATTTAGTGGATAAGTTAATTAAATTAGTCTATATATATCATTTTGGTACTTGTTAATATGTGAAATAGGTCTAGGTTAATCCTAAGGGTTCTTAGAGAAATGGAAAGATATCCATTGGGTGAGTAAGGAGCAAGTGGACATTAGCATTACATTTTGCTCAATATTGAAATGTGATATAGTCCAAAGGACCACACTAATGTCTAGGTGGAAGTAATAGGAAAAAATGAGACATGGGTGCCTAGGGGTGGTTTAGTGTTGCTTTTGGTATATCTAGGAATGGGTTGGACTCACACAAAACCTAGAAAATGATCAAGAGGGGCCCTAAGATAGGTCTAGGGATAAGCTAAGGATAAGGTGGTCTTAAGTGACATGCATTACACTAAAATTAAATTTTATATTACTTCACATAACCACATTGATACTATAGAATCAAAAAACTATTGTAGTGAAAGACATGTTTCTCAACTTAGGTACCATTCCAAAGATCTACATGATAATGGGTAACATAAAGGTTAGTTGGGTTTATTTATCATCACTATTGCTTATGGGCCTTGTGTTATCCTTAGAAAAGTATGTGTTGATGTGGGTTTTAAACACCCCCAAAATTTATTACAAGGTTTCCTCTAATGTTTTAGGATCGGTGAATAGGATCACTCCAAGGCATGAGTTACAAGGTATTTAGTTTTATAACAACCTATTGGTGGAATAATGGTTAAGTGACATAGATTGTTTACCACAAGTGAATTGGCTATGGGTGAACATAAATTTACTTAGAGTGGGTGTAAGTATGGTGTTTATAGCTAATGTGGGTAGGATTGTAAAATAAAATTCAAAAAAGAGGGAAGAGTAAGGTATAAAATGAAGGGATGTAGAAAATCTAAGGATCAAGCCTTTTAAGACAAGTATTTAAGCTCAATTAGGATAAGGAATATAGACCAATACTTGTTGCAAGATATTTTAGCACACAAATAATCAAATAATGTTAAGATTCAAGTGAAACAAGAACATAATATACTTAAACATATAGAAATCAAAGGTTATATGATTGCCAGATAGTTGTCACACATTTACAAGAGAATTATGATAAGCATGCAAAATATTTTCAAATTAACCATAGCTAAAAATGAAAGTTTGTATTTAAAATAGATACCTCATACATAATTTGAGAACTAATATACCAAAATGATGGAACATCCTAAGCAATCCATAAAATTAGGGAAGAATGAAGATTTGTACATTAAGACCAAGTCAAGCAGAACTTCTTTGAATTTTTTATTAATCTAAAAAGCCAAAATCCTCCTCCCTTTGTGACCAATAGTTTACATGTATTTATAATATTTTTATGGGGAATGACTCATCTCTTAAATATTTTCCTAATATTACAAGTCCAAAAATAGAACCTCTAGTTCAAAACTCATGCAATGATGCATGTTACAATGATAACACTAAAAATAGATTTACCAGCTATAAATAAATTATGCATGTACAATAATAGATGGGGAACTAAAGAAACACTTTGATTACAATCATGAAAATTCATAATTATTCTAAAATTGTAATATTAATGCAATTCCACTACTTGGATAGCTGATAAAGATAATATAATTGTAACTATGGTGTAGACAAAGAGATTTGTGATGTTGGGGGTACTAACTACTAGTTGTGCATGTTTTAGACCTAGAAGTTGTCTCCTTAGCCTTTAGCACTTCCCCCAGTGCATATGTTGTATCAAATTCTTTATCTATGACCTCAAATTTTAGTAATGAAGCCTTCAAAATATTGATTTCTTTAGTCATTAACATGTCTTGTTCTACCTCCGAGCTTTTGAACTCAACTACTAAGGTTTCAACCCTTGTCACTCTATCTTTTGAAAAGCTCACCAACTATAGCACTTATTTTTTAAATTATTTAGCAACTAAGTGGAAAAGGTTGTCAAAATTGGGTCAATTCACTAGCTTCCCTATCTGGGTAATCAACCTGGTTACCTATATGTCTACCAAATTGTATAGTGTTTGAGCTTCATGATTAACAAAAAAGACAACAAATTCTTCATTGATATATGCTAATTCAAGGAGGCATCCCTTTTAGTAATCACATAGTTTAGGCACCAAGAAGCATCCATGTTGATCATAAAATCAAGTTGATCAAAGGCACTGATCCTACAACACTAGACTAGGAAATTCAATCTCCTTTCTTTATCCTTCATCTTGCTTCATAATATAACAATTTTTGTTCTATGGGCCTGACTAGATGCCTTGGATACTACAATATTGAGCAACCTGTAGTACAACTTTGTAGATGCAATTTTTACCTCAATTATTACCTCTTAAGGAGCCTATATAATAATCATTTGTTTCTACCTCTTCAAGGCTTCCTCGGTGCTTTGGTGCATCTTCTTTAATCTTGACCCAGTAGAATCTACAAAAGTATTGAAATCGTCAATGTACATGATAGGATCATTGGGGTTCCTCTTGGGTTTTTTGTCCAATAAGAACAAATTTTCTCTCTGCTCAAATTCTATCTCTCTATTTGTTCTAGTATTTATCATTTTCCTCTTCCTCACTCTTTATATGGTCCCACTCTCTTTGTCAAACCTTGTAGAAACTATGGGAAGCTTTGTCATAATTAGATTTTGCATTTCATCTCATATTTTATGCATCTCCATTACTCATTAAGGGAGTATTATTTCACCTATTTCTTCTCCTTGCACAAGTTCTAAAGATGTACAAGGTTGAGAGGTCATAGGAAATGAGGTGGTCATAGTGGTTGGCAGTGAGGCACTTATTTGTATGGGAACTTGGGGAATTTTTTTTCGAACCACTTGTCATGAAGAGGTTTCTTTCATTGGTGTCACCTCAACCAAGAATTTAGTCAACCCCAGGGTTATTTCCACATTTATGGTTAATTTTGGTAGAGGCAGTAGCTGGGGCATGGGAAGATCTAGTTGGGTTATTTTCTTTTTGGGAGTTGGTGGCTCATTAAAAATGGAAAATGTGACCAAATTATCAAAATGGATTTTTATAGGAGTCCTTATTAATTTTGGTGTGGAAATAATATCAAAATTTGTACTAGTGACAATAAAAGTGGAAGATGCAATAGTAAGCATTATTGTAGGTAAACTAACAATTGGAATTTGTACACTAGGTATTGAAGAAATGATGAAAGAAACTACATTGGAAGTATTCTGAGTTTGTTCTAAGGTGAAACCAACCAAGATTTCTCTTCCTTCATGTTCTCCTAGACTCAAAGATTTTACTTTCTCTAGCTTACCTTCATCATTTGGTTGTGTTATTCTTGTCTCTTGTTCTTCTTCTTCTAATGGATAATCAACCAAAGATATCAATTCATCTAGTTCCTCTTTTTCTTATTACTCCATAGTAGTCTCTATATCTTTTTCCTCTTCCTCAACAGCTTAATAAATGATAGGGAGACCAAGTGATGGCCTTTCTTTAAGAGTTATATCTTGGGAAGGAGTAGGGAAATCCTTGTGTTTCCTTTGGTATGTGAAGACAGGTGGTGTGGAGGGTAGATGAGATGGTAAAGGGAGTGTGGGAACAATTGTGGTAGGTAATGGGGTTGAATGTGATGAAGTGGAAGGTGTGAAGAGCATAGGGGTTCCTTGAGGGGAGTTCAAATATTTAGGATATCCAGGGGGAGTTGGAACTAAAGTGAAAGATGACTACAATAATTCTTGAAGGCTCACTTGGGTGACCAAGGTGAGAGGAGGCAATGGAGTCATCACAAAACTACTCTTCCTTTGACCAACTAAATTAACAGTTGGTTTTTCCATTGTTGTTGATGTCTCCAAGACTTGATCATTTGAAGCTTTGGAAATGGAAGGAATATGAGGACTAGGAAGTCTCTCAAAATTTCCTTCCTAAGATAAATATTTGACTCCTTTTGGCTCTCAGATTAATTTACTTCTTTTTTTATGGCTTTTTCTTCTAGGGAAAGAGGTTTATCTAGTGGATGAGATACTTATGGAGGAGATGGAGGTCATTGCTAACTCCATAATTTATGAGCTTCTTCCTATGTGGCCTCTAGATTATATTGTAGATCATGTGCTAATATCATAGATATATTCATATCCTTCATATTTTTCCATACTTTGAAGTCATCCAAGGCATTCAATAAAACTTGATCATGGTCATAAGTCATGTGACCATAAAAAAAATGAACTTTCTTCTTCTCCAAGATGGTTTTGAGGTACCTATTGGTGTTCTAGATTTGCATCCTAGTTGAGAGGGGGATTGTTCAAGACCTCTTACTCAAATCTTGTCCAACATGGGATTGATCCTAGGCTATGGGTATCCTAATAGTGGATCAGACTTCTAGAGAAGGCCAAATTATTTTTGAATCTATCTCCTAAACTAGACCTAATCTAGCACTTGCTTGGAAAAGGTAGAGAAATTTTAATAATAACTTATGAAAGCATGTAAAAAGAGGTGATGCACCAATGATTCAAACACTTATAATTTGCAAAAGACACACTATAATACACATTTAATACCAAAGAATATCAATCCCACATAAGTATTTCATGATAAGGCATTAGTCAGTTATCAAACTAGCATGAGAGGGCAGATAACCACTTTCAAGCTAAACAAAAAACTATAAATTGTACTTATAATGACTACTGAGAACTACCAAGCATTTCATGATGGTGAGAAAACTCAGACATAGACAAGGAACATACATTCACTTAACTACAGTACATGAATTAGTAGACACACTTCGATCTAACTTGAAAAATGATAGAATTTGGTTTTTATTGCATCAAAAGGTGTTATAGTACAAATTTTGGCATAGCCTAAGCAAGACAAAGCATAAGAGTTTGTTTCTCTAAAAATGTCAAATATTTATTTCTAAAACTTTTAGAGAGTTTTACAGGGGTATAAGTTGGAACATATATAGAAAAAAAGAAGAGATAGAGGGAACTATGATGTATTAGCACAAGTTCAAGGATGATGACTCATGATATGTATCAATAAGGAACAAATTCTATAAAATAATTTAATGCTCATTGTCCTTATCCATTCATTAGGTCTCCTTCTTGGAACTCCATGTCATTATCTATCTAATTTATTGATAAGGACCATGTCTTAGAATTGACAAAATTATGCCTATTCTACTTTAGGTGGCCATAGGTACCTGCTTATTAAAAATGTGTCCCTGATGATAGGTGAGACACCTATCCATGGTCTGTATTTGCTCCAATATTGAGCATAATATTCTTTATATGTGAAAGCCAATCCAATCATTGGTTTTCACATAATCATGGAAACTTGTAAACTATTTGATCTTGCTTCATAATCACTAGTCCATCTTCAATCTCTATATTAGGCCCTAAGAGACCTATTATACATATAAAACCTATGAGAATAAAGAATATATTGTATACAAGGATCCTCCATCTAAAATCAATGATCATGTCAATGGAATGACCCTACAACAGGGTCAATAGGTTCCAAATTATTGACTAGAGGTCTTGTTTAAGTTTAATGGTGGTGGAGCCTTATCCCTAACCATCTTGCTTGCATGAATACATCTATTATTGGTCAAGCTCTAATGGTGATATGGGTCCTTAATATTTTATTCTCTTATGTCAAAAACTAGTTCATCGACCATCAATGGAAGATCTTTGGATTTTTCCCTTCGTTCATTGGTTGTCGATTGCCAACTCAAACCATTTACATTATGCCCAACTATCTTTATACTTATTGGTCCCATAGATACATTGACTTATTGATTTTTATCAAATTATTATATCTGTATGTATAAATGCATGTGATCCCTTAATTTATTTCCAAACCAGATCCTTTGACATGTTGACTTGATCTCACACCGTTAGATCAAGATGTATGAGGTCATGCATACTGTAGATCTTATTAGGCCCACTTTCCTATCAGTCACTATGCATCATCATATCTTTAGTACAATTTAATGTTGATTATTGATATGCTAGGACCCACCTTTTTAGTTGAGATTGTACCATTAGATCTCTACTCGGTGAACCCGTACCATTAAATCTTGTACAACTTATAGCTTTTTAAGGGCTTTTAACCTAGGGACCTATTGACTTGTTTGACCCAAGCATGAACCATTAGATCTATGTTTTTAGTATGTGAACTTATGTAGACTATTAGATATTGATCAACTTTAAACCTTTTAAGGAATTTTGAACCCAAACAGTTACTTTATGAAGCTCAAATTTGACATTTGTGTGGATGTTTGGCTCTACCTGTTCAACTTTAAAAGCTCATAACTTGGGATAGAAGACTCACAAAGGCATGAAATTTGTAGAGCATGTTATTAGCATGAAGAATAATGTGGCATTGTAATCCTTTTGTTCACAAGGCTTCTTGAGGTGAATTTATTAAATACATAAGTGAACTATTCCATTCATTTCTATATGACATCCTGGTGATGATCTAGTTGCTTAAACTTGCACATCCCATTTTTTGCTCAATATTTTAAGTCTTTGATAATCTTTTAAGGCTTGTGCAACCTAGTTCATGCTCTTGAATGCTTAGACACCATGAAATATGTGTGGACCCTTCATCTATAATTATAGATTTGTCCCTTGAAGATCAATTAGATCACACTTTAAGCTTGATTAAAGTGTTTCAAAATCTTTGCAATCAACATGACATCTTTGGATCACTCATTCCATCTAGAACATCTATTCATCTTCTCAAACCATTTCTAGGAAAATATCCTTATGTGGGCCAAATTTGTTCAACATATTTGGCAACTTGGTTGGGTAGCATGCTTGCTATGCTTGAGAACTTAGACCATCTCTATGAATCTTGGACCATTTACATGCCTGCAAAATATCCTCTTAACTTACAAAGATAAAGAATTATAACAAAAGGGGAAAGAAACAAAATTGAAAGGGAAACTAACCTAATAAAGCAAAGGCAACTAATCTACTGAACAACTATGAAAACAAAGCTCTTATTTGGGATATAAAAGAAAAAAATATATGTGTTAGAATAACACTTAGAGAAAAATAAGATAAATTAACTATATACAGAGGACTTAGCTCCCTCAATAGTAGTGTTTCATATGTATCCCATTGACTAGGATAGGAAGCTCTTCACCATCCATCTTTGCAAAATGGAAGGCATTGTGGGATTTATAGATAGAGACTATGAATGGACCACTCTAGAGAGAATCAAATTTTATGTGCCTTCATGGCTTAGCTCTATCCTCATCCCACTTGAGGACCGAATCTCCTTGAATTTTTTTTGAAAAAACTCCTTTTTCAAACGATTTCTTTACCATTGCTTGATGGGCCTCCATAGCCAACATGGACTAATGCCTTGTCTCTTCTAGCTCCATGAGCTTGGCATATCTAATTTCTATCAGTTCATTATCCAAAAGCTCAAGTTGATGCAGTAGTTCCAAAGTAGGTAATTCAAGAGAAATAGGCATTCTTGCTTCCTTACCATATACTAGTTTGTATGAAGAATTGGCTATTGACCTTTTATACATGATCCTATCAGCCCACCGAGTTGAATTTAATTTGAGATGCCATGACCTCTGATTGTCTTCAATAATCCTTCATATTATTTTCAAAAAATTCTTGTTAGTAGACTCAACAAGGCCATTGCCTTGTGGGTAATAGTTTGATGAGGTACTAAGAAAAATACTATGTTGAACTACTCATTGGTTGATCTTAGACCCCATAAAATTGTCAAAAATAATGGTTGAATGGACTCCAAATCTGGTAAGCAAACCTTCATATAAGTCCAAAACATTATTTTCATTAGCTTCTTTCAATTCCACTACCTCTATCCATCTAGTAAAAAAATCTATGGAAATTAGGATCCATCTATGTCTTAAGCTTAAAGGGGGGTTAATGACACCAATAAAGTTTGATCCCCATTGGACAAAGGGTTGATTCACTAAAATTGGTTGGAGAGGTAAGGCTACAATCTTAACTTTCCCAAAAAACATAACACATTGTTTGCATTTCTTAGTCCATGCATGACGATCACCAAATATACTTGGCCAGTAATACCCACCTCTCATGACCTTGTGGGCCATGGTCCTTGCTAAATAATGACCTCCACCATGTCCATCATGGAATTGCTCAAGTAGTCCCTATGTTTGACCTGGTTCTATACACCTTAGCAACATGCCATTGATATATTTCTTGAATAAAACACCATCAACAAAAATAAAAGGAATTGACTATAATCTAAAATATCTTCTTCTTGAAGGGCTTAAAAGAGAAGGATAAATACCATCCTATAGAAATCTTACCATGTCTTAGAACCAGTTGGAAGGTGAGGTGTGATCAGTTGTAATTTCTTCATTAGTTGACACCATAACAAGCTCATTAGACTTTTTAAAATCTTGGGCTATATGTTCACAAAGTCCCTTACCTCATACCAATTTTGTTACTTGGATCTCTACATCATAATCCATTACTCTAGTTATCCAACTAGATATTTTCTCATTTATATCTTTTTTCAAGAGGAATTCTTTGACACTTGGATGGGCAACCATCAGATGTATCTTATTATTAGATAACAAGTATCTAAATTTTCTGAGTGACCTTATAACTGAAAGTACATGCTTTTCAACAAAAGAGTACCTTGTTTCATATTCTTCTAAGCCTTAACTGAAGAAGGATATTGGCTACTCTAAAGCCTCATGGTTTTGCTACATAATAATACCTAAAATTATATCAATATTAGCATAAGTATACAAGATAAAATCCTTCATGAAATCAAGGTTTAGAAGTGTAAGAGCACTAGCTATGGCTTTCTTGATTTCTTCAAAGCTTCTTACTCCTTCTTTAGACTAGCTAAAACTCTAACCCTTATTTAGCATGGTTGTGAGTGGCCTACCTAAATTAGCAAACTCTAAAATATATCTTCTTATGAAATTGATCTTGCCTAAAAACCTTTGCAAGGCTTTCTTATATTTAGGCAAGGAAAGTGCAAGAATTGAGACTATTCTATTAGGATCTATGCTTGTACCTTGTTTAGAAATAATATGTCCAAGAAACCTACCTTCATGAACATAGAAGACACACTTTTTAGGATTCAAAGAAACCCCAAATTGCATATACCTTTCAAACACTTGTCTAAGGTGAATCATATACTCATCTACACTCTCAGAGAACACTGTTATGTCATCTAGATAAATAAGTATGAACTTGTTAAGGAGACCCTGAAATGCAATGTCCATATATTTTTGGAAAGTTGCACTAGTATTGGATAAACCAAAAGGCATATTTTTATATGCAAATATCCCCCACTTTATGGCAAAGGCTATTTTGAATTGGTCTTCTTCTTTGGCCCAAATCTAGTTATAACCACTATAGCCATCTAATAAGGAGAACCTTTTTGAACCTTCAACTAACTGTAAAATTTGCTCCATTGATGGCAATGAATAGTGGTCTTTAAGAGAGGCCTTGTTCAAGTCTTGAAAGTTAACACATAGTATTATTTTACCTTTCTTTTTTGTACTAGATCAAGGTTTGCCACCCAAGTTGAGTGCTTAATTAGAAATATTATAGCTAACTCAATGAGCTAATGTAGCTCAGCTCTCATCAAAGGTTCAAGCTTTGGGTTAATAAGCCTTTGTCTTTATTTGACTGGCCTATTCTCATCCTCTAACCCAATGGTATGTTGAGATATACTTGGATCAAATATTTTGAGATCACTGTACTGCCATCCAAAGACATTTGCAAAATTTGAACATAACTCAATAAAAGTTTTCTTCTCTAAAGATGTACAAACTTGCCCAACTTTAATCTCTTACTAGTTACAATCTCTACATTTGTATAGTGTTCTTCTTTGGTTGATAGAGAAAACTTTTCTTTTATCAATTCGTCATCTTTGTTGAAGATGTTTTCAAGGGTGACCAACCCTTTAAGCAACTTATTTGTCTTTAGTTGTATAATTTGGTCACCATACTGTTGTAAGTGCTTATCTCGGTTCCTTGAGGAGAATTCAACTTCCTCTTGTAAGATCTTGAAAATTTGACTATCATCTTAAAATACTTGCTAATTATCATGGTTATCTAGAATAAAAGGCCTTATAATCACTTTGATATGTGATTGAATCTTTTCATTCTTTATGTCATTTGGGATACTAAATTATGACCTAATGGCAGCCAACCTGTATGCATGTTTGTTCTTATTTCTTGATATGGCACAAATATTGAAATATTGAAAGTCTTCAAGTAAGTCCCATATTATATTCTTATAGGACCTAAGTAGGGCATTATTGCATACATTAAGTCCTCTTATTTGGTGAACTACTAGTTCACTATCACCAAAGACTTATAAGGTACTAACTTGCATCTTTCTTGCCCATTGCAAACCATGCACTAGTACTTCATATTCAGCAACATTATTGGAACAACCAAATTGAAACTTGAGAGAAGATAAATACCTTTTATTGTCTGGATAAATTAACATCATTCCAATCCTAGTGCCATGTTTATTCCTAGATCCATCAAAATATAGTTATCACAAACCATCACTAGGATGATCATCTTTCATCAATACTGAAATTGGTGTATCATTTTCATGAAGATAATAGACACCAAGTCCTTATTCTTAAATTAACTTGTAAGGATCATGCTCATGTAAATCATAAGCCCATTCATCAAGGAAAAGATCTGTAACTTCGTCTAGAGGTGACTCAGTTTCCACTTCACTATTTTTTAGTGCCTTATCTGAGATAACACAATTAGTGTTCACCATACTTGGCATATATGGCTCCAAATGAAATCTTTCAATATGTTCAAAATATATTGTTACCTTAGTACCATACCTAGTCCTAAACATTAAATAGGTCCAATCATCTAACAAATATCCTTCAATCTTTGAAGTAAAGTCCCTTGATAGACACATGGCAAAATAGGGAGGCAAGTCCACCACTATGACATCTTGCTGAATGGTAATATTAGGGAAAGCATGTAATGCCAACTTTAGATCCTTTATTATGCATACTATTTTTTTTGGTGACCCATCCAATTGCAATACTCCTTTGGTATTTGGCTCATAGATAAGACCAAGCTTGTTTATAGTTTACTTAGGCATGACAGTGCTAATAGCTCCACTATCTACCATATTGGACTATGCAGTCACCAAAAATAAAAGAGAGATAAAAGGGAGGGGTTTTATTTGATTTTACATTGTTTTTATCCACCCTTGTCATGTTATGTACCTTTTGATTAGGTTGCTTGGTAGGCTGGTCTAAATTGGCCAAGATAGTTCCTTGTTTCTCAATTAGTTCTTTAAACACCTTGAGAGCTGAAAGCTCTTGAATGAGCATGTCTTTTTGCCCTAGAATGGAAAGGGAATCCCACATGCTAATGTTAACATTTGATTTATTCATTTGATCTATTATGCTAAATGAGGTTCCACTAGCCTTTGGCTATAACTTTTGAACCACTAATTATTCTCAAATTAGAGGCAGTTGGGGAACCTTCCCTACCTCTACATTCTAGTTCTTCTATGCTATAGGGATATCATGTTGATATTTGACACTTTTGAGAATAATGTCAAGAATGATATAAGTATTTTTCATATTTTGAGCTTCCTCAACTACTCTTCTTTTAGCTCTAGTTAGAGTTGTAACTTGACCATTTGTGTTAATATTTTCACTAACTTGATTAAATGCAATATGATCATCCAATTGCCAATTAACATTAAAGGCATTAGGCTACCCTAGAACTTGTTGAGTCTCTCCTTGAAATACCATGTTCATGTCTTGATACTGACCACCTTGAAGAGGGAACTCTTCTTGTGTCATTTTTGGAATGGTAATATCCTGTGATATTGAGGCTTGATTTTGAGTGTTATTTAGATTGAATGTTTGCCACCTAAATCTTACGTTAAGTTGTTTTGAGGAATAATAGATTTTGAATTGGAAGGTACATTAGGATCAAGGGCTGCATATGGCTTAGTTTAGGTTATGGCTCCTTGGTTTTGGTAAGGTTTCTTATTATCTTTGAAACCTTGATAAGGAGGTCTTTGATTATTGAAGGACTGATAAGTGTTTTGGTTTTGTTGTTGATAAGGCCTACCTTGGTAGTGTTGTCTCTTGAGTTGAACTATTTCATTCCCAAAATATTGTAACAAACTTTTCAAATCTTCATCTAAAGGTGGATGAGTAGACTAATTATAAGGGGCTACAACTTGGGCTTTAGGAGATGGAATAAGAGCTATTGATGGGATCTGAGGAATGTGAGGGGGAGGAACAGGTTGAAATTTTGGGAATATGGGCATTAAAGGCCATAGAGAAAGTTTACCAACTTGTATCAATCTATATTATGCTCTTATTGTAAGTTCATAGGCATTTGACAAAGTATTACCACCCATGGACTATATCATGATACTAATATCAGAATTGAGGACCTTAAGATAATATAAGAATGCATACTCTGGAGATGGGCTGACCAATGCAAGGATCCTAGTCCATGTCTTTTGGAATCTAAGGTTAAAATTAGACATGAACTCATGCGAGTACCTTTGTATAGTAGTCAATTGTTCAACCAATGATAGGTGATCAGATTTGTCTTCAAACTATTTGACTAAGGTTGCACCTAACCCATCCCAAGCATTAATGTAGGTCAAAGGGAGATTTATATACCATTTTAATGATTTTCTTCTAAAGGAGGTAGCAAGTACTCTAATCACAACATTATCTTGAACAATATTATGAACAAAACATAGGTTGGCAACATCTTGAATATGTTTAATAGCTATATTTTTATCCCATTCTCTTGAGAAAAAAGGGATGCTCTTTAATGAAAACATAGGGATGTAATCATATTGGGCCAAATTCAGGGGACTCCCCTTATTAAATGGAACAAACACTTGATTCCTAATAACCATTTGGGTAAAAGGGATTTGGTTTATGGGGATAATAGCTTGGACTCAAATAATAGGATGAAAAGGAGGTGAAAATTTCTTTTGAGGATAAGGTCTGGTCTTATTGAATCTTTTTTATAAGAAGTAGAAGGTACCTCAATGAGTTCAAAATGAATACCTTTACTTGATGACCTTGTTGTAACTTTGGCATGAAAACATTATCTAAAAGATGCTATGAATTATAAAACTTGAATGATATTAAACTTTTGATGATGGTAGATGTCTCCTCCTTATGTAATTTCTTCTTCTTGATCTGCAAACTTCAATTATACTAAGGAAACTTTGTCCCACTAGGTGTGCCAAAACTATTGGTGTTCTAGATTTGCACCCTAGCTGAGAAGGGGATTGTTCGGGTCCTCTTACTCAAATATAGTCCAATATTGGAATGATCCTAGGTTATGGGTATCCTAATAATGGATCAGACCTCTGGAGAAGGTTGACTTCCTTTTGGATCTATCACCTAAACTAGACCTAATCTAGAACTTTCTTGGAAAAGGTAAAGAGATTTTAATAATAACTTATGAAAGCATGTAAAAAAAGGTGATGCACCAATGATTCGAACACTTATAATTTGCACAAGACACAATATGAGACACATTCAAGACCAAAAAAGATTAGTCCCACATAAGTATTTCACAATAAGGCATTGATCAGTTATCAAACTAGCATGAGAGGGAAAATAACCACTTTCAAGTTAAACAATAAAACTATAAATTGCACTTATAATTACTTGTGAGAACTACCAAGAATTTCATGTAGGTGAGAAAACTCAAGCATAGACAAGGAACATACATTCACTTAACTATAATATATGAATTAGTAGACACACTTCAATCTAGCTTGCAAAATGATGGAATTTAGTCTTTATTTGATTAAAAGGTGTTATAGTACAAATTTTGGAATAGCCTAAGCAAGCCAAAGCATAAGTCTATTTCTCTAAAAATGTTAGAGATTTATTTTTAAAACTTTTACAGAGTTTCATAGTGGTGGAAGAAGGAAAATATATAGAAAAAAGGAAGAGATAGAGGGAAATGTGATGTATTAGAATAAGTTTGAGGATGCTAACTCATGACCTTTATCAATAAGGAAAAAAAATTGTAAAATAATTGAATGCTCATTGTCCTTATCCATCCATTAGGTCTCCTTCTTGGAACTCCCTATCATTATCTATTTAATCTACTGATGAGGACCATGTCTTGGAATTGATAGAATTATGTCTATTCTACTTTAGGTGTCCATAGGTACTTGCTTATTGAAAATGTGACCCTGATGATAGGCAAGACACCTCTTCATGGTCTATATTTGCTCCAATATTGAACATATTTTTGTTTATATTTGAAAACCAATCCAATTATTGGTTTTCACATAATCACGGAAACCTACAAACTGCTTGATCTTGCTTCAAAATCATTAGTCCATCTTTGATCTCTATATTAGGCCCTAAGAGACCTATTTTACATCTAAAACTTATGAGATCCAAGAATATATTGTATACAAGGATCCTCCATCTAAAATTAATGATCATGTCAATGGAATAACCCTGCAACAGGGTCAATAGGTTTCAAATTATCAAGTAGAGGTCTTGTTTAAATTTAATGGTGGTGGGGCCTTATCCTTAACCATCTTGATTACATGACTACATCTATTATTAGTCAATATCTAATGGTGATATAGGTCCTTATGATTTTGTTTGCCTAGGTCAAAAATTAGTTCATCAACCTTCAATATAAGCTCTTTGGATTGTGCCCTTTGTTCATTGGTTGTCGATTGCCAATTCAAACCATTTACATTGTACCCAACTATATTTATTCTTATTGGTCTCATAGATACAAAAAATTATTGCCTCTAATCACATCATTCGATCTAGATGTATGAGTCCATGTAAGCCCTTGATTTCCTACCAGCCAAGATCCTTTGACATGTTGACTCAATCTCACATTGTTGGATCAAGATGTATGAGCTCACACATACCATAGATCTCATTGGGCCCACTTTCTTGTTAGTCACTACACACATTTAAATATTTAGTATGATTGAACATTGATCATTGATATGCTAGGACCCACATTTTTATTAGTCGAGCTTACACTGTTAGATCTCTACTTGGTGAACCTACACCATTAGATCTTGTCCAACTTGTAGCTCTTTAAGGGCTTTTAACCCAGGTACTTGTTGACTTTTTGGACCCAAGTACGAACCATTAGATCTATGTTTTCAGCATGCAAGCTCACACGAACCATTAGATCTTGATCAAATTTAAACCTTTTAAGTAATTTTGAACCCAAAAATTTATTTTATGGAGCTTAAATTTGACATTCATATAGATGTTTGGCTCTACCTGTTCAACTTTGGAAGCTCATAAGTTAGGATAAAATACTTGTGCAAGCATGAAATTTTTAGAGCCTATTCTTGGAATGAAAAATAATGTGGTTTTATAATCTTTTTATTCATGAAGCTTTTTGAGGTGCATTTATTAAATGCATAAGTGAACTAGTCCATTCATTTATGTATGATGTCTTGGTGATGGTCTAGTTCTTTAAACTTACACAGCCCATATTTTGTTTAATCTTTCAAGGCTTTGATGATCTTCTAAGGCTTGTGTAACCTAGTTCATGTTCTTGAATGCTTGAACACCATGAAATCTACTTGGACCCTTCACCTATAATTGTAGATCTATCCCTTTAAGATCAATTAGATCACACTTTAAGCTTGATTAAAGTGTTTAAAAATATTTACAATTAGCATGAGATCTTTGGACCACTCATTCCATTCAAAACATCTATTCATTTGATGAAACCATTTATAGGCAAAATATACTTATGTGGGCCAAATTTGGTCAACATTACCCCCTTATTATTTTTATGGGTCCCATTCTCTAAGTGGTGTAAATTCTAAGTTGTAATTTGTCTTAGGTTTACCATCTAAAATGAAATGTGACCCAGTCACATATTGGTGTTGCCTGATGCTAAAAGGCAATTGGAAGTAGTAGGGCAAGTGTCTCTAGCCTAATTATTCATAAATTTTATTGAAAACTTGATAAATAATATCCTATTATGTACTGTGATCAAGAACATGATGAGGTAGCAACAATGGATCAATCTTAGTACCCTTCACTTAGATGATAGTTACATTTAGGTACAACTAGTAATCACCCATTTTGGTGAGTGTCCTTGTTATATTTTTCAAATAGTCTGGGCATTAGGGTTCCCTACATAGCTTGGTTTATATGAGGATATACCTCATTTCTTATTCATTTAATATTATTCTTGTACCTATGAATAAACATGAAGGAGAAATCTTCTCTAATCCTATTTACCAAATACTCAGTTGATGGTTGCCATTATTGGCCATAGGGATTGCATACATTAGCTGTGACTACATCTAGTGATTAGGATATCATGTATAAATTTTCATCCTTGAGCCTCCTATCAAGGTAGAGTATTTGTGATTTTATCCTTGCACTTATAATCTCTCCCAAGGCTACCAATTTATTATTTACCAGCAATACTTAGGAACCCATACAATCTATTCAACAATGCCTTTGTTATTCAACTCCAAGTCTAGACTTAATAATTAAATTGGTGGAGATTTATCCCTTGGGATTTAACCTTTGGATTTTTTCAAGCAATTACTTCAGCTTCCTATCCACAGTGTTGTGCTCAAGCCACACATTGGTTGAGACTTGATTGTAAGAAGTTTTAGGGTATGGAAGCCTAAAGTAACTTTCAAATTCCCTCCCTGAGATGTATTAGAGGAATTATAGACTTTCCTCATGTGTATTATGTCATCTATAATTTTTTTATTAATGAATAGAACCTTTAATAGGTCAATGCATGACATTACCTCTAGTTTGGCTACAGCCTAGTGGAGACCCTATTCCTTAATTGGGAGCAATTCACAAATGTATATTATTTGGCTTCTAGGGAGATTTCATCCTATATGTATTAGGATTGAATAAATTTGACCTCTTTCTAGAATGTTGAATAGTGAGGGAACATGAAATTCAAATCACTCTTCTCAAATATTATGTCTCTATATTTTGTTGATCCCACAAATGAGAATGGGGATGGGACTGAGGGCTTACTTTATTTTGATGAAGAAACCATTGTTATCATTTAGTCACTATAAATCCTATGAGGTTCTGGACTACTTCATTTGGTGCTTAGTGACTGAAGAAATATAAGGCTCATTGGACACTCAAGAAGTTCGAGAATGCAATCATTTAATAAATAGAGCAATAACAAAGCGAATCTAATTTTCATAGATTTTGTACATATTAATTGTAATATTATGTTTTTAATGTATTCATATGACTTAGATGTTGATAATGAAATCTCACCTTTAATGTCTATTTTGATTTGAATATGCTAGTCAGCTTTGGTAGGTGCCCCTTGTTTGGCAAGTGGTGGTCTTTCGTTAATTCTTCATGTCTAGTCATTACTTTAAGATAGTTTTCAGCCATTCATTAACTTGATTAATCAAATATTTTCCATTACATTTTGGCCATACTTTCCTTGAATAGTGTCATAGTATCATGATCTCATTAACCTAACCCTTTGAATTTATTTGTTATGTTTGGGAGGTCCCGTAGTGGAAAGTTAACATGATTAATCCATGTGGTGTTATCTCAGAGTGCTAGAAGCACAGAAGCTTGAGGCATTAAATTGGTATTACTTTCAGTGAAGAAATTTATGTCATCATAGGTCAATGTGATCGAGACACATGGAGTGATCTCAGAGGCCTGAAGACTTAGGAGCTCAGAATATTAGATTGGTATTCCTTTTGATGAATAAATATATGTGGTCACAAGTCAATGTGATCAAGACATGTGGAATGATATTGGAGGCCCAAATATTTGGGAGCTTAAATCATTAGATTTGTAAACAAAGGATTGCTTAACCTTTCAACTACATGGCTTATCATAAATGTGCCAAGTGTCGATCACTTAGAACCTTGGAAATTCAGAAGCTCAATTCATTAGGATACAGATCGAAGAACCATTTGACCTTCTCTTGAATGTGTATTACCATGATCATGACACATGGAGTGATCTTTGAATCCCATAGACTCAAGAACTCAAAATCTTGGAAGCTCACAAGAACACAAAACTATTAATTTTGTCGATAAATAAGTGAAGTTTCTATGTCTCTATTTTAGTGTGAATATGTCACATGACATGTTTACAGAGCTTGAGAAACTCTTGAGAGATTGAAAGACTTAAATTTTTGTAATTGTCCAAAACTTTGAATGATGCAAGAGTGACATGTGTTACAACTACATGTAATATTTACTATGGGCTCAATTGGAAGAAATTACTGGTCTTCAGCTATTAATCCTACGATCAACATATACATACTAGGACATAGAAAGATTAGATCTATTAGTCCTCAAATCATATCAAAGTAAAAATTATGGAAAATCCAAGGTTTGAAATGATTTAAGATAATAGTTTAAGCTTAAATTTTTACAACTTTTACTTGGGTAATGCTAGAATTTTTAGAAATAACCCTTACAATAAATGCATGATACCCTAGTGATAGATATTTAGGCTCATAGCTTCCTAGGTAGAGGTTTTTCAATAATGGGTCCTTGTTTTTAAAATTTGTAAAATGTGTGTGTGTGTGTGTGTGTGTGTGTGTGTGTGTGTGTGTGTGTGTGTGTGTGTGTGTGTTAGGGCACAACAGTATGAGTCTTACCCCATACTTCAATACACTACTTTACATTGGGGAAATTTTGGTTATATGAAATGGAAGCTAAAATAAATCCAAATCAGCAAGGTATTTCTTTTTTTCATGAAGGTAAATTGATTCATATTCCAAATGATAGCATTGGTTCTTCTACTACATATGTAAAATATGAGGAGGAACATGCCATGTACCATTTCAACTTATCTAACCATGATATAAACCATGTATAATATCCAACTTGAGGTTGTAAATCTCCACATATTCTAAAAATATCAAAAAAATAAAAAGAACATTCAAAAATCCAAAAATATTTTTGGCCCCTACATATTCTATTGACTCCTTGGCATTTGTGTATTAGTTCCATGTTGATGGTTAACATATTAGTTACTTCTACATACACATATGTTTTAATATTTTATTTGAGTGTGATATAGGCATACACAGATACATGATCTATGTACTCATGAATGTTGGGCCTTCCCTCTTCTCACATCACCATGATGTTGGGGGCATCCACCTTATTTGATCATGATACTTCTATGCTACATCAATCTATGTTCATTTTATATTCATCATGTTTGAGATTATATGTACTTACATGTGCCTTTATCCATGCTTATATCTTTCATAGTGTACTTGATATGTAGTGTACTTGACATTTTTTGTTAACACATTTGATCCATGGGCTACTATGATATGTTTATGTTGGTTTGTTATGTTTTCATTTATGCTCTTCCTTGAGTCTCTTTCCTTGTTATCGTCTTGTTTGTTGAGAATTTGAATATGATCGATTATTTATGGTCCCTGTGCCTTTGTTTCCCTACTTAACATTTGAATTTATCATTGTTTGTTATATATGGACATTTAAATATGTCATTATTGCTTTTGTGGACATTTGACTAAGTCCTATCCATTTGATTGTGTGGAATTTGAACATGCCCCTTGTTTGTGGTCTCCTTAGACCATTGTATTTTGATTTACTTTTGAGTGCTCTTATGTGTGTGTTTGATTGCTTGTTGAGCTTGTACTATTACTATCTAGATGTTGCCAGGATATTTATTATGCATCCTAGGCCTTGATGTGATCACAATCTACGTGATTTAATGATACATTTACCTATACATGTTCTCATATATGTTACATGGTTCATTCACAGTTATATGGTTATCTTATCCCTTCAAGGTGAGGTAATGACTAGTTTCTATTCTTCCCTCACCTCAAGGTGGGGGGGATGTCATAGAGGCATGGATTCCATGCATTTAAAATTTTAGATTCAGAGGGGGAATGTCTTATAGGCATGGATTCCATATGTTCACAGTCTCAAATTCAGTGGGGGCATGTTTTGGAAACATGTTCTCCACACTTACTTACTATTCAACATCTATAGATTATGGTGGGATCATGTTTTAGAAACATGTCCTCCACATTGACACTTATAAAAGCTTTAAATTTCATATTATAGTGGGAGCATGCTTTGGAAGCATGTTCTCCACACTTACACAAATTTTTATTGGCTAAATTACGTAATTATATGATTCAGATACACATTTGTGGCATCATTCTATACATTTTACCATTATTATATACAAATGCAACATAAGACATATTTAAGGTGCATATGCTATGAAATATGTGCCTAATATTAAAAAATCAAATTAGTTTCAAATTTAGAACACTTTTAGGGACTATCACCTCCCACTAGGTAAAACTTTTACAAACTATATTGAGCCAATCTAATGCAGTAGTTGGTTCACTTTTTGATATAGTTGAGATGATTAAATCACTCAATCTTTCCAAGTTTTTAGTTTGGACTTGATTGTATGATCTAGTCTCACTAGTTTTATATTGTGATTTGAGTTGGTTCACTTACACTCACCATCTTATAAGTAAGATTGGGTTGTAGGTTGAGCTAGTTTTAATTGCTAGGTGGTAATCCTCCTTTTCTCTGAGGTTGGGGGCATGGGCTCTCTCTCTCTCTCTCTCTCTCTCTCTCTCTCTCTCTCTCTCTCTCTCTCTCTCTCTCTCTCTCTCTCCCTCCTTAGATATATGCACTTTCTAGATTTATATTTATCCTAACCTTAATTTTAGTATTCATAATGATACATCTTTCAAATGAAATTACCAAAAGGCAAGACAGTTACATTGATACACATGTGTACTCCTAAACCTTGTTCTCTCTCAATTTCAATCATTTAAATACTTTCAATTTTAGATTATATGCATTGATTATATTTTGTAACATGCTCTTGGTTATAGGTAAATCACTAACTAAGCACTCAAGTTGGATGTGATCAAAGGCAAGGTGTGTTATGCACATCCAGGCATGCATTCCTTTATTTTAAACTAGCAATTTCATTACTAGATTAAAAAGGGAAAATATAGATGATATTTATGAACAATATATCATTTTAGTCTTGTACACTTGGCAAACTTAGACCTTGGTTGTTTCTCTTAGTTATATACATTTCCTACTTCCACAAGTCTCACATCTACTCTCTCTTGTGCCCCTTGGCCTAGCTCTTAGTCTGACCAATCTTATGTTGATGACTCATGCCTTCTATCTTTCCCATAATGCTAAAAACATGCTTATCTTATGTCTCTACAAGTTTTGATCCTATACCTATTTTCTTTCTTCTTAGACACAACCTAGGTAGACACTTGCATCGACATAAGTGTCTTGTCCCAACACAAGTGTCCAATGCCATAAACTCATCAAATTTACAATGAAAAATATCTTGATGGTCAGCCTAAGTGTTATTATGTGAGATATTATCCAAAGAGATTGGTATAAATATAAGATCAACCCTCATTCATTCCTCACCTAGCATAGACCAATGTAACTTATCAAAAGCATTTTATCTGGAACTCAAGTGAGCAAAAGCTTCCCTATTTTCTCCTATTTCCATATCAATCATAAGGACAACACATCTACAGGTCTAAAGCACTGAAGGAAAAACCTAATAGCTATATTTTCTAAGTTACAAGCTAGGTCACTATTGTACTTGTTTATCACACATTGCATGATACACACATAAGCCAACATGTAGGGGAGAACTACATAAGTTTGATGACCTTTTAAGAGTATTTATTATGTAGGTAGTGCTCATTGATAGAGAGATCTTTGGGGCAACTCAATACCATGTGCTCACTAATCCATTTTTCTCACAACCACTATAAAGATGAAGAATTAGGGTTTTCATCACTTGACAAGGAGTGATAGTTTATGACCCAAATTTTAATGTACCATAATGAAAGTGATGAAGAACCCAAAATCATGTAGGTGGTCACATCACATTTTATTAATTATTTTATACTAGCTACCTACATCTTATCTATACATTAGTGTTGATGTAACCATCCCAGGAAAATGTAAATATCCACAGCTATAAAGGCACTTAATCCAGAATTTGGTGATTATTCAAAAATATTCTTCAAGTCTGCTTCATGCCTATTCTAGATCCAAATTTATATTAACATCAAAACCAACTAAAATCTTGTTTTCATTATTTTACATATCTAGAATAATTGTAACTTTCATTTTTAGCATGTCTCGGCATAACAAATTTAATATATGTTCTATCTAAGTTTTGCAAATAATTAACCTATTATAGATCTATTTATCACCCTTGTGCTTATTCATTTATATATTCTTAACCCTATCTATCCCACATTAGGATCCACATCCAATTTAGGGTTAAACAAGAATGCCAAGAAATAGGTTGTTCAATTTTTTAATTGTAATCATCTCCACTTGCAAGGATAGATTCTCAAAATGATGAATATAATCCTTAATCGACCTTGTTTACCTTACATTTTAAAATTAGATGAAGTAATTTTCTAGCATAATATTGCTATAGTGAATCTATAAATCCTATGTAAAAATTAACTAGGTGATAATGAAAATCATCTTATTCATTCGATCACGCATCCATTAATACTAGATGAATTGTTCATGTTCTAGATATAAAGATGCCATGGTAACCTTTTTCCCACATGGGATCTATAGATAAAATAAATTTTACATTTAGTTGATCTAATTGAGTAGATGTTTTTCATCAAACTTATGCATGCCCATCTTCGATATTAAGTTCTAAGGCTCAAAATAAGCACTAGTCATAGGATGAGGTTGTATACATTTGAATCAAAATTGGATCATCCCTTAGATCCACCTAAAATCAATTGTGAAACTAAATATTAATGTAATTTAAGAATAAATAATTTTGTATTGATACTATCCATATCTCCTTTCATTTTAGCTTGTATTTTGCACATCCTATCATTCAAATCACACACTTTGTCATCTATTGAAGAAAACATGGTAGTATATTTCCCACCTAATTCAGACTTAGACACTATCTCCACTTTATTAACTTCACTATGATCTCAATATTTTAGTAGTGACCTCCTCCCTCGATCGTAATTCCCTTTCTTCAATATTCTATTGTGTGTAAAACAATAACACCATCGTATATTTTTTGATGTTTTCTTATTCATGCATGGTATGTTATAATAAAACATTAAAGACTATTGTACCATAAGCTTGGTTGTTGAGTTCAATTTATATACAAATGATAAATTAAGGCTCATCACATTAGTTGAACAGATGTGGGTTCACTAGTTACTATTCGTATTGATTTTTAAATCTACACATTTTTGTCTTTTATATAACAATTTAAACATCTTCTTCTGGGTTTATTTTGTGCTTCATTTAATGTTCTTCATTTTTAGTGTTAAACACATCTCAATTTTATTCCCTAGTTGGTCCCAATAAATTTTGACAATTGAAAGTGGATAGTGTAAAGTTCCTTTGAGAGTAAACCCATGTACGATTTGATTTTAATTATAAGGCCTTTGAGAAGAAATAATCTAATTTTCCAAAAGAGATAGTCGTCCTTCTTAGATCTAAGGTCATGATGGATGTCAATGCAAGCGAGGAAAATATATGTATCACAACACATTTTAAGAAATGTGAGGTCTTTAATCATCTCAACCAATTTTCACCTTAATGTCTCGAAGAGCTTACAATGCTCATACAAGTCCCGTCCATAAAGGGTGGTAAATTTTTTAATTATTTACGTAATTTTTTTAAATTCTTTATTTAGTACATTTTATCTTTAATATTTTACACAAATATCAAATTTAAATATACATCTTATTATATATAAAATTTAATAATACATTAACCCTCACCATAATATAAAAGGTGAGTAACACAAACTTTCAAATTATTATCTAAATATTTTACATGTATTTCCAAGCTTTTGTAAAGGCATTTATGATATCTCAACAATATTTCTTCTTCTGTACTTTTTCTTAAAGTTGACCTCAAGTTTATAATTCAAAAATATTCCTATGGCATTTATGGTTGATTAATAGTAAGAAATGGTGATTTTTTTAATAGATAAAAAGTACCCATGTTACTTGTTACCATTTGTTTTAACCATTTACTAATGTCGGTGATATATTTATATTAAGATCCTATAAAAAGTATTTCAACTTTATGATCAAGTTCAAAAAGAAATTAAACCACGCTAATCCATTTACACTTGTAATACAATTTAATAACTAGATGTCATTATCATTGGTTAGTGTAAAATTAAATGAAAAGATAATAGAATTATTAATCAATATAACATGTGAAAAATTTAAGATAAAAATCTCAAGATTAATATTTTAAATAGATGTACTTAAATATCTATTTTAACTATAAAAACTCATTGTAAAAATTGTTTCAACTTCATAATCAAGTTCGAGAGGAAATTAAAACCATACTAATCTACTTACACTTGTAATACATTTCAAACACACACCTATAATATAATGCTCCAATGTGTAATGATAGAAAGCCAACATAATTTGTTTAATACAACTCAAATGCACTATGAATGAGAATTTAAAAAATATAAATTAATTAAACTAATTTTTTTTTTAATATTTTTTATATATAATTTAAATTTGTATCATCAAAATTGATTTTTTAAGGATCCAATTGCACCTTACTAACCAATAATCTCAATATTAAGATTTTAAGTTGCATTATTTTTTTATTATTGGTAAAAGAGAGTTTTTTTATAGGGACCCAACCCTTTTATAAGAGACAATCAGACATATCTTAAAATCCAAAATAAAAATTAAGGGTCTACCAAATAAAAACTAACAAACAACTAACCAACAACAATTACATAGTGACTTAGCAATAAACCAAACAAAAAACAACAACTAGTGTGTAACCAAGCTAATTTGAAATCCCTCCAAGGGCTTCATTTCATGTGTCCACCATGTTCTTCAGCACCCCTTCCATGTGTTCCATACCTTTCATTTCCATGTAACCATATTTATTCTTCTCACTGCCCTGGATTTTTTACCTAGTTTGCTTGAACCTACATCATCTTGCCTCCTCTTGAGTAGTTGTCTTAATTTTTCCATGCTCGAGAGACAATTGTCAACAACAACCTTATTAAAGCAAACCAAAATGCCAATATTATTCTTGATTAATACATTGTATTTCTCAAGTGGCATATTTTTCTTCCAAATTCTTCAATATCGTACTCACATCCTTAAGATCCTCCTTGTGACATAAATCCTTATAATCCAAGTTAATATTTCTAATGGATTCTTTCATTAATTTATGGTACTTCATAAAGCACCTCAAAATTCCCTTGTGTAACTCCAAATCACCCGTAACCAAATTCATCTTGTCTTAAATTTTGAATTCCTCTACCACATCATCAAACTCATCCACCATCTTGTTTTTCACTTAGATATCTCCTCTGTATTTCCTTTCTTTTTTTCCTCAACACTCTAACTTTTCAATAATCACAACCTTATAGCCAATTCATTTTCTCATCAAAAGAAATTGCCTTATCCTCAGTTTTATCTGATCCTTTATCAATCCCATACCCTACCCTCTTTTTTTATTTGTAAGGACTGATGATATCAACTGGTTTGGGTTGCTTTCCCTTACCCACACTTCTCAAACTATTACACTTAGACAAGCCACCTTTGTTGCCTATATTATCCCACTGGATCCTTAACTATACAAAATAAAAATGACAACTTGGTGAAGAGGGAAGGCACTTTTGCCTAACTACACATATATCACAGAGCTTTCTATAGACTTAATGATATAAAAAGGCAAGTTAACAAGGACATTATGCCTACAATAATTTAGGAACACAAAATGAAAGGCATGAACCACCTTCTACCTTCCTTCCAATGTGATAAACTTCATGATTTACTTGGCCACTTTATCATAAGGATGTGGGAGAGAATCTCATAGGTAACCTCCCTGGAACTCAATAAGCTCTTCATCACCCATAAAAAAACTTCCCCTTTTCCTCCTTATTATCTCTATTTATTTTAAATTATTTTCATCCCTATCACAAAATCAATGATCTCCTCTGAAACTTCAAACCAAACAACATGCATCTTGATGAACCTGTTATTCCATTCCCTATCAAATTCAACCATAACATGTGGGTCATAACCTTGTATTTTTTGGATGAATTTGGTCAATCCCCCTACATGCAAGACCTCCCACGGTTCTATATTCTTCTTTAAGATTAAATTTTTATTATATCAATTAATATTTTTATAGGAAGAATATTTCATCAATTATAATACCTCTAAGTATGTTTAATGCACACTTGAGTTAGCTTAATGATGAGGAACTTGTATTCTTAAAGGGAGATTATTAGCTCAAAGTTTGTATGGGTTGGTATGTATGCCTTATATTTGGAGCACAGTTAGGTGCCTTTTGCATAATGGGAATATGAGGAGGTCTCATGAGCTTGAAGTCTAGGAGGCAAGCTATATATTGCTTGTATTTAAAGCATAATTAAGTGGCTCTTTCATACTGGAAGTCTAAGGTAATATCATTTAAATTTAAAGAAAGAAATATAATTCTAATTTAAAACCTAAAAGAACATATTTCATTTATTATTTTGTGAGATTTCTAAAAAAGTAAAGCAAGCAATATAATTCTAATAATTGTGGCTTATAGAGAAAAATTAGTAAAAACACCAAAATTACAATCATTCACTCAAAAATGGTCACTTAAAGATAAAAATCATAATGTAGATTCCATGAATAGATCTCTAACTTCAGTAAAAAAAATTGTAGAAATTTTTGAAATGCTCTATGAGATATAGGAGATAATTCAAAATTAGGGTTTTGACTTCAATTTTGTCCAAATCAAAGCTCTAATGTCACTTGTCATAAAATTATTATACTACTCAAGTGGAATCATATCTAAAAATCATTATATAAATTAAATAAGAGTATAATAATCAAGTATATTACTAAGTTAATTTGATGGGGTAACAACCGCAACCTTACAATAAAAACAAAATTTGTAATATGACCCTTTAATGCTAACAACGACCTCATATATATATATATATATGAGGTCGTTGTTAGCATTAAAGGGTCATATTACAAATTTTGTTTTTATTGTAAGGTTGCGGTTGTTACCCCATCAAATTAACTTAGTAATATACTTGATTATTATACTCTTATTTAATTTATATAATGATTTTTAGATATGATTCCACTTGAGTAGTATAATAATTTTATGACAAGTGACATTAGAGCTTTGATTTGGACAAAATTGAAGTCAAAACCCTAATTTTGAATTATCTCCTATATCTCATAGAGCATTTCAAAAATTTCTACAATTTTTTTTACTGAAGTTAGAGATCTATTCATGGAATCTACATTATGATTTTTATCTTTAAGTGACCATTTTTGAGTGAATGATTGTAATTTTGGTGTTTTTACTAATTTACAATATGACCCTTTAATGCTAACAACGACCTCATATATATATATATATATATATATATATATATATATATATATATATATATATATATATATACCCTACTTATGCTATATAGAATTATTAGGCTGGACCAAATATCAATATGAAGCTATATAAATAATCATCTGACTTAATTAAAGGTTATTCTAATAACAAATCGGCCACATATATCCCAATACACTCTATATGTTAAGCGTGTAACATGTAACATCCTATTTCCAAAAAGAAAAAATAACTATGACCTCACAAAAGTAACTTTTGTTTCTTTCCTACAAAAATCATTATTCTTTAAATCATATCTCCCCTGCACAAGATACCACAACACATAATACCTATGACACCAACAATCACTATTATCTAGTAAATATTCACAAAAGACTATGTAGTGGAACCCTTGTTTGTCTCACAAAGACATGCATGATTATGCATTTTCATTTCCATGTCATCATGGTAATTTACCTTTACTTTTTCTTTCTCTAATATTGAGCTTTCACCACTTGAGGTCTAGGTCCACATTGCCTTTAATTTAATGTCACATATATTGCTAGTATGTATTACCTTCACTTTGACAACTTGTTTAGAAAGGGACATTAGATCAACTTTCGACCCTTGACAATATAGTCACCATTCATCTTTTTCTATATTAGTTGAGAATAAGTTTCCATTCATTCCACAACAACCCCACATGCAAAAGCTACACACAAACCCTCAATATGTGATTTGTAATACACAACATTGAGTTTTCTCCCATCTCTTAGTTGTTTTGATTTAAATTTTATTTCATTATGAGGGACATACAAAAGATATTTGTAATTGAATTCATCTATGTTTGGAAGGGAATAAAACACAATTCAAAACAGGGATTTCTGGTCCATACTAGTTCTTATAAATACACTAAATTCTCCCATTAATTCACCTATTATGGAATTCACGTTTGAAATAAACACAAAATAAAAAATAATTATCCAAATATATGAGAATGTGACTAGAACATACTCCAAACAAAACCTAATGGTGACCTAAAGTGACATCTAGTGTCATCAAGGATCTGACAATAGGCATTGGTGAACAAGATTCTAGTATTAACATACCCAATCATGGTGTATGTTATTAAATACCTGAGGAAACACAAGAAACTAATAGGAGTTGAAGCACCATTTGTTGATGACTATGACTCACCATAAAGTATTAGTGAACCTAATAATATCTATTATTAACCAAATAATAGCCAAATACGACCCAAATTTAATGTATTATGATTTTTCTAGAAAGGAGAGGGGAGATGTGGGGGAGAGGGGTCTAAATTAGGTGAAGGTAAAAAATTTATTTGTATTAACAAATAATTTTTATTGATAATACAAAAATTAAAGCTCAAGCCATGCAAGAGCAACCATTAAAAGTATGAAAAAATAATGACAAGATGGAGAATCAAACCACAAATTGGAAGATACATTGTATAAATGACTTGAGGAAAACATGTTGAAATACACCCTCAATGCTCTTGTTGTGTTCCAATTCTAGTACTCTATGTAGACCCTCTAATCATAATTTTTTAGAGTTTTACAAATCCTTAGTGATTAAAAACATGTATTCATGGGATTTATGAAACCCTAGTGATCCTCAAAATTTATTCATCTATGATATAAGAATATACTCACAAAATTCTACTAAGCCAAATGTTAGGAAATGATGAATAATGGTGTAGGGTTTGCTACCAAATAGAGCTCTTATCCACACTTTCCCTTGCACTTTTTCTCATGACTCTCTCACACTTTGCTTGTGTTCTCTTGTAATTGTCTCACATATATCTTATTGTCATACCTAGTTCAACTGCAACTCAACTCAATCTTGAAAAATTGGGCAAAAAATAACAAAAATGAGACCTATTTCAATATGCATTGTAGATATGTGACCTAGAATCCTTAAATTTGTATATCATAAACACTCCTACCTATGTATAGCCTTGGGTCCCACCCCATTGATACCTATTACTTCTAAATGTTTTAAAAAAAAACCCTAACTCTAAATACTCTCTATTATATTGTCCAAACACATGGTATTCTACTACCACCTTAGTTAATCCTTGTGATTTATGAAAATAAATTTATGGGTTAAATCATAACTATACATGTTAGAATTCACATCGTTGAACTGCATTTGAGAAACCTTAGAAACTTTGAAATTTCCCACTCTTACTACATACATAAATCAAAGTTGATGTTGTATTCATTATTGGTCTCTATTGTGTCATTAACATCATAGTTGGGCATGTATGATATCAATATTTTAGTGTTGACCTCTGATATGCCTTCCACCCTAAATCATAATTCCCTTTCTTGAATATTCTATTGGGTGCAAAACAACAATGTCGTTGTATCTTTTCTGATGTTTTCTTCATGTATGGTATGTTATAATATAACTTTGAGTATTGTTGTAGTTCAAGGTTTATTTTTGGGTTCATTTTATGGAAAAATGATAAACTAAGCCTCAACACATTCCTTGAACCGTTGTTGGGCTCGTTGGTTAGTGTTCATAATGATTTTTGAATCTACACATTTTTATCTTTTTTATAACTATTTGAAATTCTTCTTCAGATTTTCTTTTGTGCTCCATTTAATGATTTTTAGGGATAGCCACATCTCAATTTTCTTCTCTAAATTGGTCCCAACAACTTTTGATAATTTCAAGTGGATAGTGTAAAGTTCCTTTGAAAGTATATCAATGTATGATATGGTTTTAGATATAAGTCTTTTTGAGTAGGGATAATCTAGTTTTCCGAAAGAGATGGTCATTCCTCTTAAATCTAAGGTGGCATGGGATGTAAATGCAAGTGGGAAGAATGTATGTATCACAACACATTTTTAAGGAACATCAGGCCTTCAAACCTCTTGGCCCATTTTCACCTCAGTGTCTTGAAGAGCCTACAATGTTCATATAAGTCCCTTCCATAAGAGTGATATATTTTTTATTTTAACCCTACTTTTATTGTAATATAATAATAATAAATTTCTTTTAATTTTGTCCACATAATTTTTTTTCACACTTTACCTTTGATATTTTTACACAAATATCAAATTTAAATACACATCTTACTATATATAAAATTCAATAATATATTCTTCTTGCAAGTTTATAAGCGAAGTCCCCCTAGAAGAGATGGATTTTTGCTAATTACAAGAATGCAGGGAATTGATTCCATGAATGTGGATATTTATACAAATCCTTGATTTTTTTTTTTAATAATGGGGCTACTCCCCTCTTGGTTTGTGCAGAAGATGGTGTTTGTGCTTGCTCCACCTCTAGCTCTACCCTCTTCCCCTCTTTCCTTCTTACTTGTAGATGTTCCTCTATCTTTCTTAGTGGAAATTATGGAGCTATAGTTTTCAGACTTAGTTATTCAGGAAATAGAGTTGGATATTATATTAGATGCTTGTTTAAAAAATGCATGGGTTCTCCTCTTTCACTTTTTGATCTTGTCAGCCTCAATGATTTGGAGTTTCATTGTTGGTCCTTCCTTCTCATTGCTTAGTCTTGGTTTTTCCCAATTTGTTTTCTAAAGCTCCTCAAAATAGGACTTTGTTCGGTCATCAAGACCTTAGTTCTTTGATAATTTCATAATCTTTTTTTTGTCCCTAGTCACCCTTATTTGACCCAACAAAGGTGGAAATCTCCACTACTCCCCTTTGGATTAGATTGTACAATCTATTGCCCATCTTGATAAAAGAGGAACACATTAAATTGTTGATCAATTGTGTGGGTTCTTTCATGAAACTCAATGAAATCTCTTTGGGAAGTAGATTTGTGAGAGCTTATGAAATTATTTATCTTTCCAAACCTCTCTTTCATTTAGTTAATCTGATCTCTTCCTGAGGGTTATGGATTCAGTTTCTCAACTTTGAAGGCCTTCCTTTCAAATGCTTTCACTGTAATCTCATTGGGCATAATGTAGATGGTGTTTATTAAAGGGTTTTCAGCTTTTGTCTTCTCATTCTATGCTAGGTTAGAGGAAGAAGGATGGGGCCCCTGATCAAAATTTCATTTGACATAAACATGGTAAATTTTTCCATATTTTTGGGCCTTCTACCTCTCTTTCTTTGCCAAGGGATGTTTTGATCTCCCCAAGGAGGGAGGTCCTTCTGAGGGAGACCCATATTCCTATTGTGACCTCAAACCCTCTTCTTCCATTACACATTGTCTCTCCCCTTCTCATTCTCTTGTGGTGAGACCTAAATCTCTTTTGGACTATATGATTAGAAGGAAAGGGTGAAGATTAGATGCTGAAAGGTTGTGATCATATGTAGAGGAAATGGTGAAAGATGAAACTCAATGGATAGTGGAGGGCCTCCTTTCCTGAGGAGGAAGAAGATTAGTCTTGGCCAAAGGTTAATTTCATTGTCTAGTTGCCTTTCTCTTGTTGTGCCCAATTCGCTCATCGATTGGTAGGGTGATCTAATAGTAGCTTTGTGGCTAGTAGTTTTTGGTTGTATTATGTAGTTTAGTGGTTGATTCTCTATTTTCTTACTAGCTATGGGCCATATTTTTGTTGATTTTGAGTTGACTTTTGACTGATAGTATTGACGTTCTTTTCTATGATGGTTTACAACTTGTTTGGTTCGTCAGATGGTTTGTTAGTAATTTTTTTGTTTTGGCTCTCATAATTGATTATTTTTATCTTTGTAATGGGTTGTGGGCTCCCTTCAAAATCTTTAGTTTTACATGTGTGTGTGTGTGTGTGTGTGTGTGTGTGTGTGTGTGTGTGTGTGTGTGTGTGTGTGTGTGTGTGTGTGTGTGTGTGTGTGTGTGTGTGTGTGTGTATATTAACCCTCATAATAGAATTCTTAATTGTTGACCCTCGTCAAGTATTATAGGACAATGGATGGCTTCCTTTCCCATTGTGGGAGAAGGTTAATCCCCTCTCATGGTTAATTTCTCTGATCATTATGTTGTTGTTAATTTGGTTCCTCAAAGTTGACATATCTTGGAGGTTTTTTTTAGCATTTTAGTCTTCTTGCTATCTTGTTGTTGGTTAGTTGTGTGTTGATTATGGTATCCATTGATGCGCTTTTCCTTTATTTATACCTTTCTTATCTTTCGATGTGATTTGATATTTTAGTTCGTTATGGTCTTTCTCTGTTAAAGACTCCCAAGGCCTTTCAAAACCTAAGCCTTTTAACCTAAAATAAAAATAATATATAAAAAGTAAGCAACACAAACTTCCAAATTATAATATAAATACCTATTTAAAACAATGTTTTTTACGTATCTCCAAGCATTTACAAATGCATTTATGATATCTCATAAATATTTCCTCTCATGTAGTGTTCGATAACATCTCCATAACTTTTTTAGCAATGCAAAAGGGAACTACAGAGTTCTAATTCAAAAATATTCCTATGGCATTTATGGTCAACTAGTGGTAAGAAATGGTGATTTTTGTAATAGATAAAAGGTACCCATGTTACTTATTACCATTTGTTTTAACCATTTAACAATGTTGATAATATTATTTATATCATGAGTGTTGTTTCTTAAATGTTAAATTAAATCTAAATTGTTAGGGAAAAGGGAGTGGACACCGAGTATATTCCAATTATTGAACAATGTTATTATTAAATTGTGTTTTACTAATGGAACATATTGGTATAGATATATAATTTTTACATCGGATATGTTGAGTATGCAGTGTTTAATATTTATCCAACATTAACTTAATAACGTTGTAAAGTAACCAATCACATTATAACATGTGAGATTCACAACTATCAGATATTTAATGTACAACACATGTACATCTATGTACAAATATTGGGTCAATATTTTTAAATATATTATTTTAAATCGATTCAAAATGTGAATTTCCCTCTAATTAATGAAATGAAACAAAATATATATATTAAATATATGATGAATTAACTCTATAAAAAATTTCAAACGTTGATATGATACCATTAAAATACCATATAACTAACAAATTAAAGTGCTTAACTTTTAGGACTTTTCCCCTAAAAAAGATATATATTCGATGAAATTGATGTTTAAGATGGGTATCATTTGACAAAAGATCTAAGTTCAACTCTTTTTTATTTTTAACTTACAATAATATTTTTAAGAAAAATATGAGTTTATATATATATATATATATATATATATATATATATATATATAAACTCGAAAAAGAAAGGAAAAAAAATCATTTTTTAATAATTGGCTTCTTTTAAGTTAAAAAAATAAATATAATAATATATTTGTAAAGATATATGATTTTTCTAAAATTATAAATAATCATTACAAAAAATAACATTTTTCAAGTATATACTATTATAATATAACATTTTATAATGGTAATGTGAGGTAGAGTGTAATGAAGTGAGTTGTTCATTTTTATGTTTGATTTTTAAATTTGATGTTTAATTAATCATTTCAATTTTAATTTTGATATCTATTTGATGTCATGTAGAAGTTTATTCTTTTTACTTGGAAGCATTAATTGAAAAATCATAATATCTTAACCATACAATGAAATTTGAAGCCCATTTTTTTCTTAGAAAAAATGTTTCAAACTTAACACATTGATGCAATTAAATAAATATAATTATGACTAATTAACATAAAATTAGATAAAAAGTAATAAAATTATTTATCAATTTAAAATGTGAAAAATTCAAAGATAAAAACCTCAAAATTAATATCTCTTGATATATTTTAGATAAAAATACTTAAAATATTTATATTAATTATAAAACTTTTGTGTAATAATTGTTTCAACAGAAAATTAAAACCATGTTAATTCACTTACACTCAAACTATAATTTAAGCACACACCTATAATATAATGCTCCACACGTTCATAGAAAGCCAACACAGATTGATTAATACAACTCAAATGTACAGAGAATAAGAATTAAAGGAAATAAAAATTAATTAAATTAATATTTTATATATAATTTCATATTATTAAAATTAAATTTTATTGATCCATTTATACCTTAATACCAATACCTTCAATATCATTGTAATTCATAAATATGATAATAACTTTAACAAAGATGGAAGTCTTGAATTGAACTAATTTTGGAGACCTATTGTTAACTTAATAAAAAAATATTGACTTTGTTTTGGGCTTCTTTCTTGTTTGGCTTTCTCTCTCTAACTTAGTCTTGTCTTTGTTCCTCATCGGATCTTCCCTCCTACCCTTCTAGGTTCCCCCTAGCGCTCTTGTCCTTCTTCTTTTATTCCCTTTAACCTATCTTCTTCCTCTCTTTTATTTTATTTTGTTTATTTCCATTCCTTCGTAAGGAGTTTTTTACCTTTAACTTTGATTTATAATTTCTCTCTTTTCTACTCCTATTTTTTGCCTTTACTTTTTCCTTTTGTTAAATCTCCTCCGACCCTCTAATATTATTAATTTCATCTTCCTACGCTTTTCGTCCCACCCACACCCTTTTATTTCTTTACTTATTTTCATTTTACTTTACTTTAATTTTATATTTTGCCATTTTCTCAATCTTTAAAATTGTCTTCTCCTTTTTGATACTCTTGCTTCTTTTCATTTTATTTTTAAGTCAACTTTTATTTGAATTTTATTTAAAATATTTTCGAATCCTTTTCTTTTTAATCTTTAGTGCTTATTTGATATTTCAACTTACTTTAGTATCTTTCTTTTGTAGTCTTCTCTCAACCTTCGACATTAATGAGTAATCTTACTAAAATTAAGATTTTTATCCATAAATCTTATTAAAATTAAGATTTTTTATTTTTTATTTTTTTGATTTTTTTTTAAAGAATCTAAATCTTTTAAGTAACAATGCTTCGTCTTTACTGATCAGTTTTGTCAAATGAATTTTAGGATACATTTTTATTATATCGAGTAATATTTTTATCAGAAGAATATTTTATCAGTTTATATTTTTGAGTATGTTTAATATACATTTGAATTGACTTAATGACGATGAATTTGTGCTCTTAATGAAAAATTACAAGTTCAAAATTTCTTTGGGAAGGTATGCATGTTTTATATTTGGAGAACAATTAGGTGCCTCTTGTAATGAGAATCTGAGGTGGTCTATTGTGCTTCAAATATAGGGAGCAAGGTATTTACAGTATTAGTTGAAAGCACACTTGAGTGCTTAAAGTGGTCTCATATATTTACAACAGAGGAAATAAATCATGTACGATTTATAATTTAAAACATAATTAAGTGCCTCCCACATATTGAGAGTACAAAGTGAGTCTGGGATATTTGAAGTACTCCCACATAAACAAGATGGCTATTGCTATGACCTTTTTTAGATTTACTTTTTCTCTTCCAAAACACTTTATGTTTTTTCAGAAGAATCGAAGTTTAACCCAACGATATTGATTCGCACTCTTATCGAATGGACAACTAAGAATGGGTACATGGATGGTTGAGGAGCGCCCTTGGTGGGTACATGGATGGTTGAGGAGCGCCCTTGGTGGGTACATGGGTGGTTTGAAAAGGAATCTATGGTTAGTTTAGTACCTAATCAAATGATACCAACAATGATGTAGTGATTAACCTAGGGAAGGGCAAAGAGCAAAGACCTTGCATTAAACACCAAGGTCCGAAGTCCGAACCAATAAATGGGCACTCTTTTTGATGGAAAGACATCGGCGCCATGGGTTTGTTGTTGAGGAGTATGTTGGCAATTGGCATCGACGACGTGTGGGGGGCGTTGGGGGATGGAGCAACCGTAATGAGGCTAGGGAACATTCATTATTTGTGTCCTTAGGGGATGGAGAGAAAATAGGCATGGAGCAAGCATCTATCTAGGGGCCTAGGGCATGGTACCTTAGCTTCCGTGTTGTACATATCCCTACCCTCCGACTGCAGTGGGGTCCAGCGGAGATAGAGACAAAGTTATGACGCCGGAGGGGGAAAAATAAACCGGCGCCGGCTGTCGGGATATTATTATACACAAAAGCCACGACGGCTGTCGGGAAAACCTCGCAGTCACCGCCGGCAACAAGGGAAGCCTACTTTGGTGGGGCCCATGGCCGCGCTCCAAAGCGAATCCAGGTGCGGTATTGTCGGTCGGCGGAAAATAGTAAAAATATGACGACGACCTTCCTCCTATCTTCGGGTAGCCGCCGTTTCGAACGCCATTGGCCCCTCCTTTTAAGCCCCCCAGCTGGGCCCCACAGCTCCCATCCCTAGTCCCTACCGGCGACGTTGGACGCTGCGCTCCGAGTAGGTGAACGGATTTATAGTGCCGTGACCGCGGTTAAATGAACGAGTCAAAAAATATTTTACCCGGGGTTACGATGGGCATAGATTTTTATAATTTTTGGGGTGTATTTTTTTGGGTTTTCCTGAGGCATCACGTGGCGTCCATTCACCAGCCCATGCATGCGAGTGCGTAGAGACATATCGGCAAACATGCGCGCGGTTTTCCTTTGGGGTTTGGTTTAATCATTTTACCCGGCTGTTTTGTGGGATAGCGGTAAGCGGTTTGGGCGTTGTTTGTTTGCTGCCCTTCTTATAGTTGTGTGCCTGCAGCAGCAGAGGAGGCAGCAGAAGATGATGGTGGTGGTGGAGGACGATAGGCCAAGGCAAAGGCTATTATTGATGATGAGTGTCTTGTAAGGAAAGCAACCAGTCTTTCTTCGTCTTTATTTGCGTTCTAGTTTTGTAGATCCCATCTGAGATTCGAAACTCCGACCTGCTACGGTTTTTTTCTTCTTCGCTTCCCTTCCCTTCCCTTCCTAGCGTAGTCCCCTTCTCCATGTGTGTGAAATAGTAGAATGGATTTCTCGGCGGTGTGTTTGGACGGTGTGTTGGGAATGGGTGTACCGAACAATAATCAGCTCAAACATTGCCGCTCCGCTTCGGAGATGGATTTGGAGCAGACGACGTCGCGGGATCAAGACTGGAGGAGCTCGGGAAAAATGGCTCGTACAGAATCGTATCTCATGCGCAGCGCTTCCATGATGTCTGATGCTTCACACAACGCTACTTCGGACTTGCTGGAGGCCGCAGAGCAACAGGCCAGTAGGCTTATGAGAAGCGACTCGGTTGTTTCTCCTTATAACAAAGGCTTGAGCGTTCTGCCCTTCGGCGGATATCAGTACTCTACTTCCAACAAGCCTTCAGGTAGTGTGCTTAATTATCATAATCATTACAGTAAAACGTCTAGAAACTGGAGGTTTGTGCTTTGTACGTGGTCTTCTTTGCTTGGATTCAGGTCTTGCAAACTATGACTGGCAAAGTCTGAAACAAAACACAGTTTTTTACACTTTTTTCGCTGTCGAAACAAATTTTCTTACACTATTTGGAGTTCGAAATCTTTAATGAACTGTAGATGTGTTCGGTATGGGTCCCGTTTTCGTATTTGTTTATGCAGTAGCTTTCCCTTGTAAGATTTATGCACAGTGTAAAATTTAAATCTTTATCCACGTTAATTTTTATACTTATTTACGCAGTTTTATATTCTTTACAACACTATTTGTTCACTGTGGAAGCTTGAAATCTTTAATAAGGTGTAGGATATGTTGATTTTCATGATTGTTTACACAGTTATCCATTCTTTACAACAATTTTTGTTGACTGGAAGCTTGAGATCTTTAATAAGGTGTAGGTTCATGATTCTTTACACAGTTCTGTTCTTCTCACACATTTAAGGTTGACATCAGTAATAATAAAGTCCTGCGTAACGTCGATTTCAATATTTTGTTTACATATTTTCTTAGAAAGAGAGATTTTGATTCAATATTTTGTTTATACCTATTTTCTTAGAAAGATTTTGGTTTCGATTGTTTTGTAGAAGGTTAATATGTTGAATAATGTACAGGAGTGATGCCTGTGGCTGTGTCGAACGGAGGCAACGGCATGCATGGGATGTTTAGCGGTACCCGGATGAGTCCGTTTACGCCGTCGCAGTGGCAGGAGCTGGAGCATCAAGCCTTGATTTTCAAGTACATGATGGCCGGTGTACAGGTACCACAGGAGCTTCTGATTCCGATTCGAAAGAATCACAGCTTGAATATTTTCTCCTCTTTATCTTCACCGGGTGTAGGATCCCTTCGCCCCAACTGTAAGTCCCGTTCCGTTTCAGCCTGTGTTCAATGTGTAAACGTTCATCGGGGTTCAGCAACAACGTAGGAAATATATTTAAAAGATATATCGGCGTGACCTTTGTGTGTTTTGTTGCAGTGGGGTGGAGTTCTTTCCATCTGGGGTTCGCAAACAATGCGGATCCGGAGCCAGGAAGGTGCCGGAGAACGGATGGGAAGAAGTGGCGTTGCTCGAGGGACGCCGTTCCGGACCAGAAGTATTGTGAACGGCACATGAACAGAGGCCGTCACCGTTCAAGAAAGCCTGTGGAAGGCCAGACTACCAATCAAACTAGCACCCACGCCGCCTCCACTGGCGGCGCTGCTAACATCTCCTCCTCTACAACAACAACACCAAGTCTGGCCGCTGCTCGTAGCGCTGTAAATCCTACCAACTCCAATACTACTATTAGTAATAATAGTAATACGTCCTCCGTTACAAATTTACGCCATTCTCAACAACAACATCAGCAACAACAACAACAAACGCACCAGATAGCGGCGAAGCACTCCGCCTTCGCCGCATCCATGGACGCTAGCGCCACCCCATTTCAAATCCCGCTCAACGTCGACAGGTAACTTTTCAAAAAATAAAAACCAACATACTGTGCATTTCAGATCAACTTTATTTTAACAACTTCCAGAGTAAAGGGAAAAAACATACTGTGTATATTATGTATTTTGTTGTGTTGCATTTGCGTTTTATGTATTTTGAAAGATTTCGTAGATCTTACGGAGTCTTCTGAACACGAAGATTTCATTTATTTCATGTTTTTGAGTGTTAGTAGGCCTTGACGGCGCCTGTGTTCTTGCATTTTCACTTATTTTCAATTGATTTCAAAATAGGTATTTTCTTTAGATTATAAGAAAGAGCTGCTAAATATGTATTGTCCTTACTCTCTATGTCGAAAAAAAAAATCGGACTGTGTGTTCTTAAATTCATTTTGAACAGTTCTTTCCAGATTTGTGAAGGCCATTGTAGAAATATTTTCATTTTGTGTTCTGTGATTTTGTTGGCTTTATTGGCCTCTTCTTCCCTCGAAAAAAAACACCAACATACAATACATTCATGATCGAAGTAATTGTTTACTAAATTATTATACTTTTCTCAGCGTCCACATTTCCACGGTTGAATAGCTTTGAGAGCAGGTTTTGTCGAGATTTTGTGAAAAACCTATTAAATTCTTTGTAAGATGTATTTTCAGAGATTGATTTTTCTCACGGAGACGCATTTTTAAAATTGTTTCTATAGAGTCTCGTGAACATTCTTTCCATTCGTTTAATGTATTTTTTGGGGGCTTTAGCGGTTTGTGTTTGTGGGTATGCAGGTATCTCACCGCAATGAAGGGGGACATATCGGGGCAGCTTTTTGAATCTCAGTCTCAGTCCATGAACAGCAGCCTTTTCAACGACAGTGCATGGAGATCCAGAATAGTACCACCGGCGGCTAAAACTATGAGCTTTGAGACTCGAACCTTAGTGGACGAAGCCCCAGACTTCGGACTGGCGCAGATGAATCTCCTTCCTATGACGACCCAGCGTAACGAATCCCAGCAGCAAAGGCCGGCGGGCATACGGCATTTCTTCGACGACTGGCCCACCACTACCACAAGAGACCGCTCGGCGGCGCTGTCGTGGTCGGAGATGGAGCACATGCGCTCCTCCACCACTACCTCTGCCTCCTCCGCCACCCAGCTCTCCATCTCCATTCCCTCTGATTTCTCCTCCCCTGCTTCCCCAAACAACAAGCTCACGCTCTCGCCTCTCAAGCTCTCCACAACACGATCAGACGACCTGCTCGGAGTCGACATGGGCCTGGGCGTTGGCATGGGTCTGGGCATCGAATCCGACCACCACCGCCATCGCCACCAGCAAAACCACCAACATCAACAACACCACAACCCCCAACATCACACAAACTGGATCCCAATAACATGGGAGAGCCCCGTGGGTGGACCCTTGGCGGAGGTCCTCAACTCCACCACGGCCACTCCTAGCGCCAAAAACTCGTCGTCCTCCTCTTCTGCGCTCAATCTCATGACAGGCGACGGGTGGGACTGCAGCAGCACCAGCCCTGGCCGCGGGGATACTTCACCGACAGGTGTCTTGCAAAAGACGTTTGGTTCCTTGTCTGATAGCAGTACTGGCAGCAGCCCCCGCGCTATTAAGGCAGAGTCTGCCGGCCTCTGTGAAAATATCAGGACTGCGGCTTTTGTCACTGCAGCCGCCCAAATTTCTACTAGTTAATCAGGTAAAAAAAGTATTACATGCCCATGGCCATCCATGTCACTTTTAATATCTTTGGGCTAAGTTCTATTCCAGTTCACAAGAAAATGTGTTTTATCCTCTACTCTGTAAGTAATGGTTTGTGAGGCTTATTGAAAGGAAAATGTCCTTTTTTTCCTCTACAAGCAAACGTGTTTCTAATTTATTATCTTCAGGCCAATTCAAATAGATGTGTTTTGTTCCGACTTCACTTTAATAAATTTGGTTTTAAAATTTATGGGCAATTCAAAAAAAATCTATTTCTGGTTCATTTATCTTACGTTCATTGTGATTCTTTTGTTTGCTTGATGTCTTAGATGGCTCTTTCTTTGAACAAGAAAATGTGTTTTGTCCTCTGCTTCATTTTAAGTAATAATTTGTATTCATTTTAAGTAATAATTTGTATTCAAAAGAATGTGTTAATGTTCTATTTCATTTTAAGTAGTTATTTGTCTAAAAAGAAAATGTGGTTTGTCCTGATTTTATATTTAAAGGACAATTCAAAAGAAAATTTGAATTCTGTAAGATTCTTTTGTTTTTGAAAGATGTGTTTTTAGGTCCGTCTTTGATTGAAAAAAAAATTGTTATATTTAAAAGATAATTTTTAAGAAAACATGTTTCCTCCTTTACTTCATTTAGATAATAATTTAAATTAGATTAGAGATTTTTTCTGGATAAAACTTTTTAGAGTTTTTTGACCGATGTTACGGTTCACACTCCATGAACAAATTCATTCTTATATCCTGATGATGGTTCATGGAGTGTGAACCGATACATTGGTCAAAAAACTCTTTTAACACAGTTTTATCCAGAAAAATTCTCTCATCTAATCAATGGACAGTGGAAATACTATTTCATTAAATAATTTAAATGTAAAATTTGTTTGTTTCTTTACTTTATACAAGAAAATGTTGTTTTGTCATTTGGTAGTAATTTGTCCAAAAATGCGTCAAATCGTCTTCTTCATTTAGCTAATATTTTTTTATTCTATGATTAGAGGCCAATTCAAATGGGTTTGTTTGATGTCTTTTTGTTGGATTGTTTTGCTTTAAGATTGTATATATACTGGATTGAACAAATGTGTGTAATTTTTATTTGATTGTTTTGCTTTAAGATTCTATAATATACTAGACTGAACAAGTGTAAAATTATGTTTTGGATTTTATTATCAGACAAAGCTTTTGCATAGAACTGTGTGGATTTTGTAAGCATGGCTCATTTCTGATCACAACTCAGGTGATCCATCCTCACGATATAAAACATATTCTTTGATGGATCACAAATGCTTATAAATCTACCCAGTTTTATCCAAAAACTCTCTAATGTTATGGACTTTGGAAGCCTCAATTCGTTAATTGATTATACTATTTTGTTGAAGTTACATATTCTGACAGCTTCTTTCTTCACAGGATGTCTTGGAGATTATTTTAGCCAGTTGTGGTGGGTGGAACGCTTGAAATTGCTGGAGTGATTTTCCATGGGTGATCCAAAGGCGTGACATTGTTGTGTGAGAGTTTATGTTGCCTGACAACTCAAGCGGAAGATCAGTCACCAGCCAGAATCCCATGCTGATGATAAGAAAACGGGGTTACTTGGGTCATTCATGTACGATTGTCATCGTCAAATCATTTGCTGATACTTAACCAGAAACAGTAATTTACAGTGTGTTGCTTTCTTTTATCTTGAGTTTATTTATTTGTATGAATTGTTGTCTGAAACCGAGAAACGAAAAAAAAAAGTAATTAAATCTATCAGCAGAAGCAGCAAGACTGTGTGTTATGATTCTTCAATGTCTAAATGGCAACTTCCTGCTAAATTTAAATATGGCTTTCTGCAATCTCTGGTATCAATGAAGTGAAGAAAGCTATGTTTGAAATTCGGGCTTACTCGAAAAACTATTTGTAGGTACTTTTTTCTTGAATGAATGAAAAGATTCAATGAGAGCATTTATGGCGGGGGGCCGGGGGGAGGGTTCCAATTATAGACTGAATTTGTTTTGTCCCTGTTAAATAAAAGGTAGGAGTACCCGCTCTCCTTGTAAGAAAGGGCCTACTACAGCTCACATTCGTATGGGGGAGGGCACTTGTAAAAGATCTATTAATGAGTGCATTGAAGTGAACAGTTACTTGTCACGAGACTTGCAGGGTGGGGAATATCGCAGGCCTTCCATTAATACACAATATCATACAATGCTTTTATTGATGTTGTATGGCTACGTCATAAATATACTTAAGATTATCTTGTTTCTTACTGCTCTAAATATACCTTGGGTTGTCCTTTTGTGTTTTAAATAATCATGCATGGCTTTCAGTTTCTCTAGTCCTAAGAGCCTTGTTTACAGCAGCTCTTCCTCTAGAGGTGGCCGCCTCGGCCTCTTATTGTTGTAGCGAGAGAAGAATATCTATAGTTCGGCTTCTAACTCCAAAAACAGGGAAAGGTAAACCTTATATAGCTGGCATGCATGTTCAGTCTGGTCATCTACTCTTTACATGTGGGTTGTATATGATGTATACAACCCGTGGGTTACCTTCTATTTATATGTGGTGATGTATACAACCAGTGGGTTCGGAATTGATCTGATAAAAACCTTCAGGGTCTTTACATGAGGCCCTCCAAACAGAGGGTGGGTTCAACATTGACAGATGTAAAGTACCTCCAAATAGAGGGTGGGTTCAACATGATCGGATGTAAAGTACCTCCAAAGAGGGTGGGTTCAGCATTGATCAGAGAGTGCATTCAGCATTTATCTGATGAACCTGCCGGTTCTTTACATAAGGCCCTCTAAACGGAGGAGTTCAGCCCACCTCAAAAGTTTGGAGGGACCAGGGACTAGAATCCTACGCAATAAAATAATCTCTCCCTCTCTTGGAGCTTATCCTTACCATGCAAGTACAATGAATGCTTTTTTGTTGTTTCCAAAAGGAAAGCACTCAATTTTAAGTGCTTTAAATTGATTTTGCACATCAATTTATTCGGTGACGTATCAATTGCAGTGACTTGAAAATGACTTCCTCAGTCGTATTTTTATATATTAAGACAGCTAGATATATCTCTCTGCTCACAATTATTCCGGTTCTATATTTGTCACTTTCCCTTACATTTTTTTTTCATTCCGGTAAACACTTGGCCACATGGAGCAAAAACTAGATGAATATCACGAGGAAGGTGTTTCTTTCAAGGTTACTATTATGATGTGAAATGTGTCCATGTGAATGGAATGAGCATAAAACAATAAATAGATCCTTTTCAGTGCTGCTTGTCTAATTAACAATTAAAATTTGACCTAGCCTTGTCTTCTTAGTTAAATCATATCATTTGATAAGAGTATAAGCTACCCCTCTGAGTGACAATTTAGAGAGTCAAATAAAATTTGGTTTTCACAACTTTTAACAAAAATTAAAAACCTATTTTAAAAATTCAGGAGTGTGATTTGGATTTCAAAATTTTAATTTTGACTTGCATGGTTTATTAAGAGTCTTCAATATAAATTTATTTTGAAAGGGTTTTAATATAGTGTTATGTGTAGATATCTAGTTTTAGTATGGGTGGTAGTTATTAAATTTACTGGGGTAGGATATTTGTGTAATTGTGGTTTATTAATTTATATTATTGTTTTTATTATTACTTTTATTAAAATTTTGGTCATTTTTATTGTTTGTGGTGGTTTTTTCTTTTTTTTTCTTTCACGTGTGTGTTTTATTGTTTTATTTTTTTTAGAATTATATAATATATCATGAGCCTCAAAACAAATCGTGTATGGTTTTGGTGAGTTAGTGTTTTGGGTGCACTTGTGTTGTGTGGTCCAAATTGGTTGACTTTTTTTTGTTCCTTAGATATTGAATTATATGTTAATGAAGTTTAAATTTAATTTCATTAGAGATATAAATATAGAGGAGCATTAGTGCATAAAGGGTATAGATGCACATGAAGTGAGTTGAATAAATCCACATCTTGTGAAAGTTTAAAAGAAATAAATTCAAACATTTAGAAAGCAAATATTTATTTGTTATGTATTCATTTAGTTAAAAATAAGTCATATGAGACTTGACCACGTATTCATTGCATTGCTCGTAATAATCAATTATACTTGGTGTGTTGATTACCAAATTTATGTAAACACTTCAAGGACTTGATATAGTTGAGCATGACATAGGGCTTTGTATGCATCCCTATTTTTTTTCCAGTGACAATGATCATGTTAAGCTCTAGAAGGAACTTAGTTTTTTAGAGATTCACTTGATTCCCTATTGAACATGCATTATACTTGGTGTGTTAATTGCCAAATTTGATCAAACATTATAAAGGCATGATAATAGGTGACGGATCACACAAGCACTTAAATACATCCTCCATTTCATTCGGCCTTGGTTATCTTATCGAAGAATCTTGAAGGAGCCCATTTTCTTGTGAGGTTTTTGAATCCTTGAAACCTGATGAATAAGATCATAAAATCAGATTTCTCCTACATAACACTTTCCAAATACAAACCTTGACGGTCCCAGAAGAGTAGACTAACATTTCTAGAAGAGCACATTGATTGTTATGAAGAGTAATCTCTATTTGCTTTATTTTTTTCGGTTTTGTTCACCTTTGTATTTGTCTTTGACGATGTACTCTAGATCAAAACATCAAATATTATGCTTAACCTCCCTATTGTCATTTATTACCACATCATGGATAATTATTTTATGCAAGTATGATTTTATTATTTTAAATCTGATTGGATTTATTTACATATTTTTGGGGTTCATATATAACATATTAATCTAATACCACCTTCCCATTAAATATTTTGGTGAGACCATGCTCTCTTACACTTTTCTAGTGTTCAATTTTTTTCATTTTGATTGGATAGATTTTTTTCTAGGGTTCCATAAACCCTTCATGTGTTATGTCCTCTTCCTAAGATTAGGATTATAAATCTTACTTTTCATAGTGTCACATTTGCTTAGGATTTGTGTTGTTCATGTTCATATTTCTTAACTATAATTATACAATGAAATTACTTCACAAATAAAGTAAAATCACAATAATAGATCACAATAGAGCATGATATTTGAATAAATGATGAGCCACTTTGAGGGGCAACCTCCACAACTATACAATAAAAGTAAAATTTACAATATGATAATAAAATATTAACAATTAATACTTGGATACACTTTAATTTTACTATGAAAACAATCTAGACTAATCATACTCTTCATATGAAACAATATAATTGATCATATGACTTAAAAATTATGATAGCAATAAGTTGATTACACATCTTAATACATACTATAGGCTAAAGGAATAACATGGCCCTCCCCTTCAAAGCAACATTGTCTTTAATGTTAACTATTGTTGGATACTTTTGTAGGAATACTTCATTTTTCCATGTCACATTTTCATTGGACAAATTCTTCCACTTAATTAGATACTCTGTAATTACACTCCTCTGCAACCTCTTAACATGTGTCCGAATTATTCCCTTAGGTTCCAAAATGATTCTTCCTTTCTCATCAAGCTCTAGTAACTTTGTCTATGTTGAAACTCCTTGTCCAATGACTTTCTTCAAGTAGGAAACATGGAAGATCATATATATTTTTGTTCAGTGGGGTAACTCTACTTTGTATGTTACACTTCCAATCTTCTGCAAGACTCAATAAGAGTTGTAATACTTAGGTGAAAGCTTGTAATTTTTCTTTTGTTGTTTCAAGGATATTTGTTTATATGGTTGTAAATGCATAAAAAACCAATCACTAACTTTGAAATGTCTTTTATTGTGGTGCTGATTAGCGTGTATCTTCATGTGGGCTTTGCCATTGCCAAGCTCTTTATGAGATTAGAGAACCTCATGTTGGTGTTGAATATGTATTTTGACTGCTCAAACCTTTGGTTGGATCCTCAACAATGAGGCGAAGGATGGTGGATGGTACCCATACATTGCCCAAAATGGAGACATTTTGGATGAGGTATGAAAATAAGTGTTATGCTACCATTATGTTAGTGTCAACCACTGAACCCATCTCCCTTGTTTATCCAAAACAAAACAATGTAGATAACCTCCAGGTACTTTTTGACCACCTCAGTCTGCCTATCAACTTGATGATGATAAGACGAGTTAAGAGCCATTTGGGTATCAAAACATGAGAATAACTAAGTCCAAAAATTATTAGTAAAGATAAGATCATGATCACTTACTATGATCTTTGGGGTCCCATGGTGTTTCTAAATTGTATCCATAAATTTTGTTGCTACTACGAGTGCTACAAATAGAGGTGGTAATATGCAAAAAATAGAATTTTGATGAGTCTATCCACAACCACCATTATGACATTTTTTAAAAAAGATTTTGGCAGCCCCGTGATGATATCCATAGAAACTTCCACCTTTGGCTAGCAATAGATAGAGGTTGTAATAGACACAAGGTCTTGATTGTCTCCCCTTTGTTTCGTTGACACACCATACGTTCTACCACAAATTTTTGGACTTCCCCCTTTAGCCCTCCCAAAATAACTCTTGCTTGACTATATGATAAATTTTCAAGACGCTTGGCTACCACTCAATGGAGAAGCATGAAGTTTTGTGAGCACTTAATGATTAAGGGTTGAATTTTTGGAGAGTTACAACCTATATTTATACCAAAGAGCATCCCATTTCCACACAAATTTATCTAACATGTTTAGATCTTGTTGGAACTTTCGAATAAGATCTTACATAACAACATCATTCTCTTACTCTGATCTTGCTTCTTCCATCTAATTGGTCTATAAAAAGGACATGGTGCACAACATTACAACTTAGACTCATCCTTCTTGGATAGTGTATCATCCATGACATTGTCCTTTCCCTTCTTGTATCTAATCACAAAGTTATTTGCCAACATCTTAGTAACCCATTTTGTTGTGTCTATGATGACAACATCCATTCAACGAAATATTTTAGATTGTCATGATCTATCTTTACTTTAAAGTGTCTTCCTATCAGATATGGTTGCCATTGTTTTACTGCATGAAAGATGGCCATCATGGTGACTCTCAAATGTAATGGGTCATCTTTCTTACGTGACTACCACTTCCATGCCATACATGAAACAACACATTCCATAATGAATGTTTTGCATAACTTTGGGTAGCTAAAACTGGGGTGGTGCAAATGGCCTCCTTGAGCTTCTCAAATGCTCAAGTGGCTACCTCATTCCAATGGGAGAAGTATTTTTTAAATAAGGTTGTGAGTGGTGCTACTACGCTACCATAATTTATTACAAAACAACAGTAACCTATGAACCCCAAGAATCCTCATAGGTTGTTGATGGTTTTGAGTCTTTTCCATCCTACCACAACGATGATCTTGTGTTGATCCACAATGATTCTCTCATGTGAAACAATGTGGCCCAAATACTCGACCTCCTTGACTCTAAAAACACATTTAGAAGGCTTGACATAAAGTTGGTGTTGTTCAAGAATATCCAACAACATGATGCACATGATACAAGTGTTGTATTAATATTTGTTTGTATATTAAAATATCAACAAAGACCACCAACACAAATTTCTATAAAAATGGTGAAAAAATAAATTTCATAAAAAATTGAAATGTAAATGGTGCATTGGTGAGGCCAAAAGGCATCACCAAAAATTTGTAATGGCTCTCATAGGTTTTGAAAGTTGTCTTATGAATATGCTCATATTTAATTCTAATTTGCTGATACCTATTATCAACAAAAGTTGCACTCTTGAGGATGTTATTCAAGCCTCCTCACTTAAGTGATATCATGGAGACACCTCTACACTGTGGGTGGCCTAATCAGTGAGGTGAATATCTAGATAGGGCTAGATCCCTTGATGCTACCACCTAGAACTACTACTAGATTTGTAGATTGCAAGGGAAAGGGTTATATATAACTAAAAATAACCTAATCTAGGGAGGTGATGCACCAAATTGACACCCTCCACTTGATTATCATGCACTAAGAACATGAATTAAGCTTGAATCTGATCACACTACTCAACAAGGACCTTCAAGCATGAGTGTTTAAACATGGAGGTCATAGATAATGCATTGAATGAGAGGGCTAGTCAAGAGGTCTAAGAAGGACACTAATGACTGAAATCCACTTTCAAACCATTCAAAGCTACTTCTAACTCACCATGTGACATGCAAGAAGACAATCCATTTTAAAAGAGGTATGAGAGGACAAATGAGAGGGTAAAAGCACTACTACTAACATTCATCAACAGTCACACAAATACACTAGTTGCAAGCATATGAGAAGGTAAGAATTAATTTTATTCATCATTCAAAGGAATAGTACAAGTGTTTATTTAAGTAGGGCTTTGCTATACTTAGCCAAAGGATCCATAACAAGCCATTCAAGGTTGCGTATATAGGAGAAATGAAGGGGAGAGAGAAGAGAGGCATAGAAGTAACTCCAATGACAAGTGTCACTTCATCCAAATCAGTTATAATCCAAGATGAGAGTCTACGAATGGTTTCATCCATGTCCTTGGCATGTGTTGGCTACTTGATGATGATATACTAGAGGAATGACATAGAAGAGGATCCAATTTCCTTGATTGTCTTGGTGACTCATCAATTTTCTTTGAAATTACCCTCTTCCTTATCTAGAAGTGACAAATGGCATTCTTGATCATCAAAGTCACCTTGAATTGCCTTCTGCCATTCTCCTTAACACCTTGCATATGTTTGAGAGTTATCCATACTAATGTTGTAGTGTTAATCATGTTTTATTAGGTGTTTTGAAACCCATCAATCTCACTACACCTCTCTCATAAGGTTTTCTCAATGATATACTAGGATATCATGCTCAAAACTGCTTATAATCATCTAATTGGAATTGATCATGATGTATCGAGGCTCCAAAGGGCATCAACCAGTGCTCTTAGTGATGTTTCAAGGGATATCAAACTCTCTATAATGCTCCATAGGTCTATAATTAGGCTTCTTAGGCAAGATAGTAATACAATCACCTTTTTGGCCTAGATTAGTGACTTGAATAGCTCATGTATCGTATTGGGAGGTTTTTAAAGGGGAATAGAGGGCCATAAAACCTCTACCTAAGATTACAAATCTGTTTTACTTGATTTGAGAGATTATAACCACTTTGCACACTCACAAATAGTCCAACAACTATGCCTTATAGGCCATTTCTGTACACTATGTCCTTGCCACGTGTTATAACTCTACTTCATCAAAGGACTAGGAGAGGCATAAAGGCTACTCAATCAATCTCAAGGTCTATGTTGTAGCATATAATTTCACCCTTGTAGGAGAGTTTTCCAGGCTCTCTCACTCCCAGTTACAATATTGGAGCAACCTCAGGGTATGGGTATCCTGTAGTGAGGTTGAACCTTCAGAGAAGGCTGACTTCCTCTTGGTAGCTCACCAAATTGATTGACATGCACATAAGCATGAAATAAACACTAATTCAACATAAGATAATTCTTACTCACACAACCTCACAAACTAGCTAATTTGCATAAGTGTTTCATAAACTAGGCTCACCAAACAATACATGAAACAAAGAGGAATTTCAAAGTTCACACCAAGTTTCCATTAAGGGCAGAAAGAGCTCAAGTTTAGACGTGAAACTAACTTGAAAACACCTAAAAATAGGCAAGAAAGAAGGACAATGGACATGGAAGAACACTTATTCAAAAGGCCATCATGCACAAGCTTGCTAAGCACAATTTAGAGGCAAGAGATAGGTAAAAATTGATGTTTCTTACAAATTTTGACAGGGTTTCTCCTTGTCAAATGAGAATATATTACAAAAATGGGGGAGAAACAGGTGATATAGGAGAAAAGGGGAAGAGAGAGAGAAGAGACAAGCAAACATAATTCAATAAATGAGATCCAACCACCCTCCATGGATTCTCACGCACATTTGGGGTAATTAGAACTAATCCATCTTCAATAAATTAACCTCCATTAGCTCCAATAGTCTTCAAACCCTCTCATTGGTTGAGAAACACACTAGAATATAAAAACTTGTTGAGGATGATGATGTCATGATCCACTAAGAAGGAAAAGTCTTCAAAGACTTTGAAAATTTATTGAATGCTCCACTTGTACTGTCCAACCTCCAAATATCTCTTCCATAGACTTTTATGCCCTCCTCCACTTGCTCTTCTAGAAGATGTTAGGCAAAAGGTTAGCTAATTTGGCATTTTGTGCTTAACTGACCATGGAGGTTATCTTTCATGTTTGATTTTTGAGGTTCTTTTCTATTTTCAACTTGACTTTGATCTTCCAACCTGAAATAAACTCCATGATACCTACAACTCCCATATACCCCATTGATGGAGGTCATAAGCTTGAGCCACCCTCAACCAACTACCTTGAAAACTGCTCCCAAGGCCATTTGGCACCTTGAAGACCACTTTTGGACCTGTAGAAGACTTCCAAACATCCATGACATGTGTATGATGAAGAAAATGAATATTTGGAAAACCTTTAATACTTGCAACAATGGTGAAAATCACCATCAAACCTGCAACAATGCACAAATTTCTCAAAAACTAGGTTTTTGACCCTTTACTCAGCAAGACACCATGGAAACTCTTGTGAAGAGATCTAAATTCCATATAATGTTGTTTTAGGTCCCATTAGACGTCTTCCATGGCTTTAGACCATTTCTTTCTTTGAAGACTTGCAAAAATATGCATTTTGATCCATTTTGAGCCTCCTAGACACCCAAACATGTCATATTATTATCAAAAATAGGTTGGCCAAGATCTAGAGGGATTCCTCTACACATTCCAGGTGGTTTATAAGCAATTCTAGGCCATTTGATGGACCTACGAGTCCAAAAACACAAAATTGGTCAAAAAGCTCCATTGCAAGCTTAAGCAAGTTCACTTTCAAGACGATTGTTCATACAATGAAGACACCCATTACACCAATTATTTCCATGGATATATGGTGCATAGACCCATTCAACACCCTTGAAAATATTAGGCTCCCATGTGGAAGGTGTGAAAAGATACACATGTAAAGATGATTGCTTGCAGGGTTTGGAAGCATTTTGGACATGCTTACACTCTTAACAATTTTTCATAAAACTTAGGAATTCAACCAAAATAAATCCACAATTAATTTCAATTAAATAGGGTTACTCATTATTCAAAACATAATAGAATCATTTGTCTCAACTCTTCATGGTATGAAAGAAATGAGCATCTGAATATGGGCTAAAACTATAGGTGTCTTAGGCCTAAAAAGCTTAAATTTATCCAAATGACCAATTTGACATTTCTCACTAATATTACTTGATTTAAAAAATCTTAATGACATCTGAAACACCTCATAACACCTATTTAAATATTCAAATTTCAACTTTGCCTTTTATGCCTTTGAGACTGCCTACAGGGATTTGAGCCTGCCTTTGGAGTTTGCATGAAGTTTAGAGTGTGAACACTCTTTAAAGGTGTTTAATAGGATTAAAACCATATTACCATGGTTCTAAAATATTCTCCTAATCTTGGAAACCTCAAAGACACCTTAAAACTCTAAAAAATGTGCCTACATGAATAGTGACCATTACGAGACATAGGGTGGATTGTGTATAAACAACAGGAACTTCCACTAATCACATGACCTTACATATATTATGTATGGATATAATAAGTAATTATTACCAATATTACAAAGTTTCAAGTCGTTTTAATGTGTACTTTGTCATGTAGACCCTTTTTATGAAAACTTACCTTGAGCTGCCTACATGTTTTCTTCGTGCCAAAACTCGTCTTTCTTCAAACCTTTGCATAAAAAATCTAAATGTGATCACTAAAATAGGAAAATATAGGTTTTCAACATCATATTATTCCATTTTAATACCTCTCGAATGCCTAAACTACTTTTTGGCATCTAGAACTGACAAAATTTCATTTGGTCTCCAATTGTTGCCTTCTTGAGTGCCTGTGGAATGTGTAAGAACAAAGGAAAATTTAACTCTTTATAGGAAATTTATGATGGAATTATATTATTTTATAGGTCATGGATACCATACGCACAATTTTTTTTGCTTTGAATCAACTTTTAGATGCCCCAAAATGGCCAATTCCTCCAAGGCATGCTCCAATGTTGATCATGATTTGACATAGGGTTGATTGTACTAAAATAAATAATAGTTACCATTGTAAAAAAAATTCAAAATTATGTTTAATAGGTATAATATGTCATAATTATCCTCTCCACCAAATTTCATGATTAGATCTTGCATATTTTAGCCTGTAGGCCCATTCTGGCAAAAGCTAGTGACACGTGTCTGCATGGTCAAAATTTACAAATGAGTTTTTATTTAATTTGACTTAGATTGAGATAAAATAAGGTTAAATTTATTTTAAATACTCAAAGATCTTCTCCTTTCATGTTTCCACTCTTCATTGCTTTGCCTTCAACCTCATTCCACCATGTATGGCTTAAGTTCCTCAAGGAAAATCCATGGATGCCTATGTGCTCAATGATGTAGGTGATGGATATGAGGTGTATGAATATAGATTTCATTTTTTTTTAAAAAAATATCATGATTATAATGAGATAATTTCCATTATTCTCCTTAATCATCTTCTTGGAACATGAAACCTGTAGAAGTCACTAAATGACTTCATTGAACAAATGTCAATATTGAAGGCCTTCAACCACTCCTTTCCTCTAGTCATACACCACTTTAATTTTACAAGGCTTTCCCCTATGATAGGGATTCAAGATATATTCATTTAAACTGATAAAAAACCTTTGCAACATTGTTATTTGGCATCAACAAAAGGGCCTGGGACCTCTATTTTGATGTTTTAGGGAAATTGTCCTTAACACAGTCATTCAAATTTGAAGATGGGTTCTTCCAACTTGATTGGAAATTTTGGACTCAAACATTATTCCCATGGTATCTTATAGGTGAAAACATCATATCCTTTTTATTTTTAGCCCACTACAGGAAGGGAAAACTTTTATAGTTGATAAACTTGCCTGTAACTCCATTGGAGCTCTAACTTACAACTTGATTGTTTGGCCTATAAAGGCTTAAACAAGATACTGAGGATTTATGAGCAAGATAACTTGTGTAAGTTGATGTGTTGAAAGGAGGATGAGGTAAATTATCCCTATAACACATGTTCTACTCTAAAATTGATCAAATGACCATTTCACAAGGATAGCAAGGAAAATCTATTTTATGCCATAAATACTTTCTTGGAATGAACTAAATAATGAAAATAATTAGAATAGGTCCTATTTGACCCTGAAATGACTCTTTTAAAACCATTCTTTCTCATTGAATTTTGAAGTGAAGAAACAAGGGAAAACCTGGGCCCTGTTTCGATGAGTAGGCCATCTAGACACCCTTAAACTGTTAGTGATTGTTCATAAAGATGGGAAGATGAACCAGATGACCAGTGCCACAAAGTGGAAGGCCATTAGGGTCCCTATTACTATCCAAAATATTTTTTCCCAACTCTCTCTCTCTTGACCATATCGAGTAAAAATCTGAGGCTCTCCTAGAGTTATCCCAAACTGCCCAAAATGGTTTTTCCTTATCATGAAGAACCAAAAGTTTGCCTATGAAATACAAAACTTGGGAAAGATTTTTCAAGATTTAAATGCCATTTCCTTCCTTCCATAAACCTTTTTAAATACCTGGGCATCCATTAATGGCATAAAACCTATTTCATGCCTAGTTTGCAGCCAATAGATTTTCCTTACCTCTACTAGTTCCTATGATGGAATATGATTTTATGGGACTATGAGGGGATATTATAGAAACCATGGATTCTTAAATATGATATCTGATCCCTACATAAATAAAATCTTCTAAAAACTTGTTCTGCCAAAGCTCCAAAAGGCTCCAAACTGCTTTCTTTTGCTTTCAAACTCCTTCCCACCACTCCAAATGATCTCAAATGAACTTGAAAATGTATAAAAGGGTGAAATTAACCATATGGAGGTGGGAGGAAGTCAAAACCAATTTGACTTACTCAAAAAGTCACTTTTTCACTTGAAATTTCTATTTTGAGGACACTTAAATCATCTAATGCATTTTTGGGGTTCTTTTGAGCATAATAGCTTATCTAGGCCTCATTTTTGGCTCATTAGAATCTCTAAGAATTTTTGAAAACCTCATTCATTCCCTTGGATGCTCAAACACCATAAAAACCTGTTGGATCCTTCACTTGCAATTATAGACATATTTCTAGGCCTTTTCCTCAAAATCACCAAAATCACCTTAAAACATGCTTAAAGTGTTTCAAAAGCTTACAAGTGACATGTGGTAGGGTCATGAAGTTTGTCTTCTTATTCTACCATTGGATCACTTACTCAACCAAAACTTTTCTTAGCTTCTCACACCACACTAGGACCTCCCAAAATACTACACTACATCATCAATTCAAGACCACAAAGGGACTAGTCATGGGGGTAGAAGGTTACTGAAAGGTCCAAAAGATTTTAATGATCCATCTAGGAAATTTTTTTGTATTTAGGCCAATTTTGGCCAATATTTATGGTGACCTCTTTGGATTTCATGCTTGCTATGCAACAAATTAGTTGCCTTATCTGATTCATTGGGCATACGGGGTCACAATTCTTTCTTTCCCAACTAATATGAAACTGATACAAGGTTGTCCCTTCCCGAAAATCTCATTTTGAAGTAACAAGGAAAACAAGAACAAAATAAACACTGTGCCCAAGGCACTTAGGGAAGGGAAACACACATTGAAAAGATGTGCACAAGGCACTTAGGGAAGGGAAACACACAAGCTACCATATACAACTAACCTGAAGATTTATCCTCCTCTTAGATCGAAAGGAAAGGTTATTGGATCACTCCATTCATGAAGAGGAGCATGATCAAAGGCACTCTTCTTGTGAAATTCTATACTTGATGAATCATGTCTCTCATGAGGGTCAACTTAAACAAACATGCCCCCAATGTAGTACTCCTAAGATGACTCAAAATTGATCCCATGATGATATTTAATGTGAACAATGTCTTGGGAGAAGGTCTCAATTTGATTTGGGAGAGTGATTTCTATCTCTCCACTTGGTGTCTCTTCTAAAATAAGAGAGCATTCCAACATATTTATGACTGTAACCTTGGTTTTAAAGAGCTCATTAGGCTCACACTTTATCTTGGTAGCCATTTGATCAATTTCTTGTCTTGGGAGTGAAGGTTGGGTGTCCATGTTTGCACAAAAGGACTCTAGATCATCCTAAAAAGTAGCTTCCTCTTGGTCACTTGGGATAATGCCAACCTTAACACCATTCTTGCTCTACTCACCTTCAAAAAAGCCACACAAAATATCACCGACCCATCTAAGGTTCAAAATGTCATATTCTTGTGGTTCTAGATATGACCACTCTCCTTTGTTCTTGAAGACATCAGTACCACCTTCAATGGATAATTCATCTTGAGACCAGTCATCATCTATAACCTAATTTACATGTTCATTTTCATGCTCTAGAGGAGATATAGATGGTTTAAAACCTCTACTTGGTCCATGAAGTCATGGTAAAACTATTGCCATACTTCATTCTGATCCTCTTTTTCATCTATGTAGAATAGACATTCAGTAGTCCACTCAAGGCCTCCTCTATATTTAGCTTGAGGATTTTCATCTTTAGGCTCTAGTTCATTAGTGCCAAAGCCATGCCAAGAAGGCTGGTCCAAACCTAATTTTCCCTCTTCTGAATGAAGTGGTATGCCTATCAAATTTCTTCCTCATACACACCTCATTTTCTTGAGACTACAAGCTCTTCCTCTATCCTAGGTAAAATAGGCTCTTTCTCCAAGAGGAAGATGGTGGGAGGGTGAAGGATTTCACCTTGCTTGTAGCTTAAGAGAGTATCCTTCCAACTAGGTACCTTGAGTGGTCTCTTTGATGGTTCTTGAGGGAGGGAGAAAGAGTCTTGGAACTCTTGTAGGGAAAACTCATTGAGTTAAGCTAACACCTCTTTTTTATTTCCTTCAACCACTAACTCCTCTTGAAATTGTTCTTGGACCACCACAAATGACACCTCTTCCTTCTTTTTGCCTTTCTAAACTGATTTCCATGATGGAATTGTGTAGGGAACAACCACCTTTTCTTCCTTTTGAATGGGTATAGGAGAGGGTGGTTTCACAAGAGAGGGCATGACATAATCAAGGTTAAAGGTGTGGGAGGAGATATATGATGGGATGGTTTCAAAATATTGAGTGGGAATGGGTGTAGGAGTAGGAGAGGACATAAAAATTGGTTTGGGTTTGACATATTCATCCTCCCAATGAGTCAACATTTGCTCTATCGAGAGTATCCATTCCTTCATCTCTTGCTTCTCAACATGTGGATAGTCACCTTCTTCAATGGATGCCCATACACTCCAAAGCTTATGCAAGAAGTTCCTTATCCCCTCCATGGCATGAATGGAGAATTCTTGTCCAAGTATAACCTCCTTATTGCTTTTCATGATTGTTCTCCCTTGGTCTAATATTGTTTCTCTGATTCTTGACAAGGTTGGACCTTGACAAGGTTGACCAGGGGGCTGATTTGAAACCCTTGGAGGCTGAGATTGAGGCTCTTGGAGGGAAGAGGACACATAGGACTAATTACACTAAGTATGCTGATCTTTATAAGATATCACACACTTTTTGAGTTTTGGACCATGCTTCTCAACCACACCTTGTTCTCCCTCTCACAAACTGCCCATTGTTTATCCTCATAAACTAACCACCTATTCTTGACTAACTGAAGAGAACTCCTTGCCTCTTGTAGAACATGAATATGGATGATTGAAGAAAGTTATAAACCCCTAACAATCTCCCTTATCAACTCAATATAATTTGATAATGCTTGCATGAATCTTGATAAGGATGTAATAGGATAAACATAGTCTTGACAAGGGGAATTAGAGGACTCATTTGAATGCATTAGAGGATGATCTTGGTCATATGTAGGGGTGGGAGGAGGGTAAAGGCCATGATAGGGATGATAGGTTGTTTGAGGGCCACTTGGGGGGAGCCCATAAACATTATTAGCTTGATAAGTGTGATGCTGAGGCAGAGAATGAGCATATTGATCAAAATATGGTTGATTATACATACCAAATAATGATTATTAGGTGCTTGGGCTGCTCATACTAGTTGATGAATACTTGGAGTTGCCATTGATGTTTGCACACATGCCTCCAAAGGCTGATTGGATGAAGAGAACACCAATACTCTTCACTTAGTGAATAATGTAGTCCCAATAGGCATGACAAAAACTATTGTAGCATAGAATTGCACCCTTATGGAAGAGTTTTTTAGGCTCTCTTACTCCTAACTATAATATTAGAGCAATCTCAGGTTGTGGGTATCTTGTAGTGAGGTTGAACTTCCAGAGAAGGCCGACTTCCTCTTGGTAGATCACCTAAACTAATGTTTCTGCTTGGAAAAGAGATAGAGATGAGGTATAAGGTAAATAAGAGAGATAAATGGGTGATACACCAAACTGATTGACACTCACATAAGTATGAAATAAATACTAATTTAGCATAAGATAATTTTTGCTCACACAACCTCACAAACTAGTTAATTTACATAAGTGTTTCATAAAATAGGCTCACCAAACAATACATGAAGCAAAGAGGAATTTCAAAATTCACACTAAGCATTTTTTAATGGTAAAAAAACTCAAGTTCAGACCTGCAACTAACTTGAAAACACCTAAAAATAGGCAAGAAAGAAGGATAATGGACACAAAAGAACACTTCTGTATAAGGCCATCATGCACAAGCTTGTTAATCACAATTTAGAGGCAAAAGATAGGTAAAAATTGATTTTTATTGATTTAAAAGGTCCTTTTTACAAATTTTGATAGGGTTTCTCCTTGTCAAATGAGAAAATATTATGGAAATGTGGGAGAAATGAGGGTTATAGGAGAAAAAGGGAAGAGAGAGAGAAGAGACAAGAAAACATAATTCAATAAATGAGATCCAACCACCCTCCATGGATTCTCACCCACATATGGGTTAATTAAAATGAATCCTTCTTCAAAAAATTAACCTCCATTAGCTCCAATAGTCTTCAAACCCTCTCATTTGTTGAGAAACACACTAGAAGATAGAAACTTGTTGAGGATGATGATGTCATGATCCACTAAGAAGGAAAAGTCTTCAAAGGCTTTAAAAATGTATTGAATGCTCCATTTTCACTCTACAACCTCCAAATATCTCTCCCATAGAATTCTATGCCCCCTCCACTTGCTCTTCTAGAAGATGTTAGGCAAAAGATTAGCTAACTTGGCATTTTGTGCTTAACTGACCATGGAGGTTATCTTTCATGTTTGCTTTTGAGGTTCTTTTCTATTTTAAACTTGAATTTGATCCTCCAACTACAATAAACTCTATGATACCTAAAACTCCCATAGACCCCATTGATGGAGGTCACAAGCTTGAGCCACCCTAGGTAAGTAAGTAAGAGAGATAAATGGGTGATACACTAAATTGATTGACACTCACATAAGTATGAAATAAATACTAATTTAGCATAAGATAATTTTTGCTCACACAACCTCACAAACTAGATAATTTACATAAGTGTTTCATAAAATAGGCTCACCAAACAATACATGAAGCAAAGAGGAATTTGAAAATTCACACTAAGCATTTTTTAATGGTAAAAAGAGCTCAAGTTCAGACCTGTAACTAACTTGAAAACACCTAAAAATAGGCAAGAAAGAAGGATAATGGACACAAAAGAACACTTCTTTATAAGGCCATCATGTACAAGCTTGCTAATCATAATTTAGAGGCAAGAGATAGGTAAAAATTAATTTTTATTGATTTAAAAGGTCCTTTTTACAAATTTTGATAGGGTTTCTCCTTGTCAAATGAGAAAATATTACAAAAATGTGGGAGAAATGAGAGTTATAGGAGAAAAAGGGAAGAGAGAGAGAGAAGAGACAAGAAAACATAATTCAATAAATGAGATCCAACCACCCTCCATGGATTCTCACCCACATATGGGTTAATTAAAATGAATCCTTCTTCAAAAAATTAACCTCCATTAGCTCCAATAGTCTTCAAACCCTCTCATTGGTTGAGAAACACACTAGAAGATAGAAACTTGTTGAGGATGATGATGTCATGATCCACTAAGAAGGAAAAGTCTTTAAAGGCTTTAAAAATGTATTGAAGGCTCCATTTTCACTCTACAACCTCCAAATATCTCTCTCATAGAATTATATGCCCCCTCCATTTTCTCTTCTAGAAGATGTTAGGCAAAAGGCTAGATAACTTGGCATTTTGTGCTTAACTGACCATGGAGGTTATCTTTCATGTTTGATTTTTGAGGTTCTTTTCTATTTTAAACTTGAATTTGATCCTTCAACTACAATAAACTCTATGATACCTATAACTCCCATAGACCCATTGATGGAGGTCACAAGCTTGAGCCACCCTCAATCAGTTGCCCTAAAAACTACTCCCAAGGCCATTTGGCACCTTTAAGACCACTTTTGGACCTGTATAATACTTATAGACATCCATGGCATGTGTATGATGAATAAAATGAATATTTGAAAACCTTCAATAGCTACAACAATGGTGAAAATCACCATTAAATCTACAATAATGCACAAATATGTCAAAAATTTAGTTTTTGACCCTTTCACTCAGCACAACACCACAAAAACTCTTTTGAAGAGATTTAAATGACATATAATGTTGTTTTAGGTCCCATTGGATCTCTTTGCAAAAATATGCATTTTGATCCATTTTGGGCCTCTTAGGCACCCAAACATGTCAAATTATTTTATAAAAGAGGTTGGTCAAGATCTATATGGAGTCCTCTACAAATTCTATGTGGTTTCCAAGCAATTATATGCCATTTGATGGATCTACAAGTCCAAAAACACAAAACTAGTCAAAAAGCTCCATTACAAGCTTAAGCAAGTTCACTTTTAAGACGATTGTTCATATAGTGAAGACATCTATTAAACCAATTATTTCCATATATATATCATAAATATACCCCTTTAACACCCCTAAAAATACTGGGCTCCCATGTAAAATGTGTGAAAAGATACACATGTAAAGATGATTGCTTGCAAAGTTTGGAAGCATTGTGGACATGCTTACACTCTTAATGATTGTTCATAAAACATAGGAAATTAACCAAAATAAATCCACAATTAATTTAAAATAAATAGTGTTACTCAAAACATACTATAAGCATTTGTCCCAAATCTTCATGGTATGAAAGAAATGAGCATCTGAAAATGGGCTAAAACTGGGTGTCTTAGGCCTAAAAGGCTTGAATTTATCCAAATGACCAATTTGACCTTTCCAAATGATCTTAATTGATTTTAAAAATATTAATGACATCTGAAACACCTCATAAAACCTCTCTAAATTATCAAAACTCAACTTTTCCCTTTATGCCTTTGAGACTGTCTGCAAGGATTTGAGCCTACTTTTGGAGTTTGCATGAAGTTTAGAGTGTGAACACTATTAAAAGGTGTTTAAGAGGATTAAAAAAATATTACCATTCTTCTCAAACAGTCCCATAATCTTAGAAATATCAAACACACCTTAAAAATCTAAAAAGTATGCTTGCATGTATAGTGACCATTACGAGACATAGGGTGGACTGTGTATAAAAAATAGGAACTTTCAATAATCACATGACCTTACCTAGATTATGGATGAATATAATAGGTAATTATTACTAATATTAAAAAATTTCAAGTTTTTTGGATGTGTACTTTGTCATGTAGACCCTTTTTACCAAAAGTTACCTTGAGCTACTTGCATGTTTCCTTCGTGCCAAAACTTGTCTTTCTTCAAACCTTTACATGAAACCCTTGAATTTGATCACTACCATATGATACTATATGTTTAAAATATCATATTATACAATTTTAAGACATCTTCAATTCCTAAAATGCTTTTTGGCATCCAGAATTGACAAAACTTCATTTGGTGTCCAATGGTTGCCTTTTTGAGTGCTTGTGGACTATGTAAGAACATAAGGTAATTTAACTCTTTATATAGAATTTATTATGGAATAAATTATTTGGTATGTCATGGATACCATATATACCAATTTTCATGCTTTGAATCAACCTGTACATGCCCTAAAATGGCCAATTCTTTCAAGGCATGCTCTAATGTTGACCGTGATTTGACATAGATTTGACTGTACTAAAATAGTTTCCATCGTAAAAAAACTAAAAAATTATTTTTAATAGGTATAATAGGTCATAATTATCCTCTCCACCAAATTTCATGATGAGATCCTGCATATTTTGGCCTGTAGGCCCATTCTGGCAAAAGCTAGTGACACGTGTCTACATGGTCAAAATTCACAACTGAGTTTTTATTTCATTTGAATTGGATTGAGATAAAATAAGGTTAATTTTATTTTGAATTCTCATGAATCTTCTCCTTTCATGGTTCCACTCTTCATTGCTTTGCCTTTAACCTCATTCCACCATGTATGGCTTAAGCTCCTCAAGGAAAATCCATGGATGCCTGTGTTCAATGATGTAGGTGATGGATATGAGGTGTATGACTATAAATTACATTGTTTTAAAACCTTTATCATGATTATAATGATATTATTCCCCTTATTCTCCTTAATAATCTTCTTGGAACATGAAATCTAGTAGAAAGCACTTAATGCCTTTATTGAACAAATGTCAATATTGAAGGCCTTCAATCACTCCTTTCCTCTAGTCATACACCACTTTTATTTCCCAAGGATTTTAACCTATTATGGGTATGTAGTATATATTCATTTAAGCTAATAAAAAAACTATGCAAAATTTTTATTTGGCATCAATAAAAGGGCTTGGGACCTTTGTTTTGGTGTTTTAGGGAAATTGTCCTTAACATAGTCATTCAACTTTGAAGATGGTTTCTTCCAACTTGATTGGAACTTTTGGACTCAAACATGATTACCAAGGCATATTATAGGTGAAAAAATCATATAATATTTATTTTTAACCCTCTAAAGGAATTTTTTTTTGTAGTTGATAAACTTGCCTACAACTCCATTAGAGCTCCAACTAGTAATTTGATTATTTGGCCTATAAAGGCTTAAACAAGATACTAAGGATTTTTGAGCAAGATAAATTATGTAAGTTGATGTGTCATAATGAGGATGAGATACATTATCCCTCTAACACATATTCTGCTCTAAAACTGATCAAATGACCATTTCACAAGGATAGCAAAGAAAACCTATTTTATGCCATAAGCACCTTCTTGGAATGAACTAGATAATGAAACCAATTGGAATAGGTCATATTTTACCCTAAAATGACTCATACAAAACCATTATTTCTCATTTAGTTCTAAATTAAAGAAATAATGGAAAACTTGGACCCTATTTGGATGAGTAGGCCATCTAGACACCCCTAAACTGTTAGCAATTGTTCATAAAGATGGGGAGATGAACCAGATCAAAAATGAAATAAAGTGGAAGGAAATTAAGGTACCTATTTCTACCCAAAATATTCTAGCCCAACTCTCTCTCTTGTAACCGTACCAAGTGAAAATCTGAGGCTTTCCTAGAGCCGTCCCAAACAAAAAGTCTAATTATGAAATCCAACACTTGGGAAATATTTTTTAGTCTATAAATGACCTTTATTTTCTTCCATAAACTTTCTAAAATACTTGGACCTCCATTAATGACAAAAAACCTATTTCATGCCTAGTTTATAACCAATAGATTTTCCTTACCTCTACTAGTTCCTATGCTAGAATATGATTTTAGGAGATTATGAGGGGATATTATGGACAACATGGATGTCTAAATATGGTAGTTGAGCCCTTTCATAAAGCAAATCCTCCAAAAACCCAATCTGCCAAAGCTTTAAAAGGTGCCAAACTGCATCTTTTTGCTCTCAAAATCCTTCCCACTACTCCAAATGATATCAAATGAACTTTAACATGTTTAAAAGGGTGAAATTAACCATATGGAGGTGGGAGGAAGTCAACCAATTTGACTTCCTAAAAAAGTTAGTTTTTCACTTGAAATTTTTATTTTGAGGACATTTAAGTAATCTAATGCACTTTTGGGGTTATTTTGAGCATAATAGCTTATCTAGGCCTCATTTTTGACTTTTTAGAATATATGATACTTTTTACAAACCTCATTCATGCCCTTGGATGTTTGAACACCATTGAAACTTGTTAGATCCTTCACTTGCAATTCTAGACCTGTTTCTAAGCCTTTTCCTCAAAATCACCTTAAAACTTGCTTAAAGTGTTTCAAAAGCTTACAAGTGACATGTGGTAGGGTCATGAGGTTTATATACTTCTTCAACCATTGGATCACTCACTCAACTAGAACTCTGCTCAGCTTCTCACATCACACTAGGACCTCCCAAAATATTACACTGCATCATCAATTCAAGACCACAAAGGGACTAGTCATGGAGGTAGAAGGCCATTGAAAGGTCTAAAAGAGTTGCTTGATCCATCTAGGATTTTTTTTTTGTATGTATGCCAATTTTTTACAATAGTTAATCCAACCCATTTGAGGCACTTAGAGGATCCATTTCTCCCATCAGGTAATTATGAGGGTTTAAAGAGGGTTTTAGGTAGCCCAATTTCTTAAACAGTTATTTATAGCCAATAAGGCCTCAATGCCTAAAATAATGCCAAGAATTATAATTAAAAAACCCATTCATATTTCCTAATGATATAGGAACACCATGCATCTTCCCAAGTTAATTATCACATGCCAAAAGTGTCTCTCGAGTGATTAGGTTTACAACTATGAGGTTGAGAAAGGAGAATCTGAGTGAAAGGGAGTAAAAATGCTTGGGTTTGGATCTAAGCACTTAAATGAGGTCTAATGCACTCATATTGACATGTTATAATGGTTTAATTTTTTTTATAACTCTTTACAGCCTCTGCAGTCCTCACTAGCTTATGCTTAGGGTTTATAGTCAACTTGGTGTAAGTGGCACTGGTGGCTTGTTTGGTCATTTCTCCTTTGTTCCTATAAGTCAAAACCTCATTAAGATGAATTTAAATATCTTATACTCCTACCAAAATCATTTACACCATTATCTACTTCAAGACTTGTGTAGGATACTCTTATTGATGCTCAGACATGTAGGTCTCTCTCTAATCTTCTTAACTGTCACATCTGAGATTGGATCTTCTTTATAGGCCTCCTGAATATTGTGATGGTGTATATATATATATATATATATTAATTTTTTTTATATTTTATAAATGTCCCTGCCTGATCCTCTAAAGGCTTCCTTCCATCTCAAACCTACCTTTTCCCTTCATCCTCCATGACAGGCCCGTAGGTGTATGTAATTAGGCCTTTTGACTGTTTGGGCTTAAGAATGACTTATTATGAGTTTTTATTCTCCTCATGAAATTTATAAACACATTTACCATGTTTTAATTTTGTGTCTTTAACTCTTTCTTGACCTCAAGATCAAGACAAACTTGCATATTTCTCTATTATATTGGGCAGTCAGGTCTAGGGTCTTCAATTAGGCATGTAGACTGCCATGTTAGAGTTGCATACTCTTTATATGAATCTTTACACTTTTGTGATATTTGACACATATTTGGAAGTACTATAATGTTTCTCCTAAGGTCCTTATAGCCTTCTTGAACCTCAAGTTCACTTCATACATGTGCGTTTTCTCATTTTTCCTTGACACTGCCATGTGGATCTATATTGGACCTTTTGACTGTAAACATGAAGGTATACATTCAAATATTGGTTTCTTGATGATTTTTATTGATTTTATAAGATTTATCATTCTTAAATTGACCTTTATAGGACTCCTAGTCTTTTTCTTCACCTTCTTGATATGGCATTTGAGGGCACTGACTATAAGGGCTGTAGGTGGTTATTTGGATTTGCTTGACTGCAAGTTGAGTGTTTTCATAGTCAACTGTCATCCTTGAGAACTTTGAGATTATTTAATATTTTTTAGGATTAATTTTAATTTATTCTTAATCCTATAACAAAATATTTATACTCCCTATTGTTTCTATTATGATTACATTGTCTAGTAGTAGATTATAAGTAGCCATCAGGTTTGAATCTCTCTTTTTCTTGTGTTTGGTCTTCCTTGAGTTCAGCCTAACCAATGGTGGGATATGAAGTATAATTAAAATTTGTTTTTAATTAATTTTTATTCCCATTATGTACTCAAGTCACCTTGAATATTCATTCATATCCCTCACACTCTTTCTTTTGGACTTACACAAACCCACTTAAGCATATAATCAATTTGAGTTGCAAGGTGAAATGAAGTTTGAGATGAAAAATGTTTCAGGGTGATTAAATATAAATCAATAAGGATTAATAATATTAATTTTAGGTCATTAAGACAAACATTTTATGCTAATGGTGACCTACAAGTCTGCAAACCTATAGGCTCACAATACTCCTTTGGATAGGGGCTTAATGAAAGACATTATAACATCGTATCTTGAAGTTTATCACCCATTGATGTTTTATAGGATTATGAGAGACCTTTAAGACATTGGATTAAATTTTTAAGATTTATTTCACTCATTTCATGTATAAGACAATCCACAACTTCTCTGCAAATAAGACTGTCATACCTAAACTAGCCAAAACAAAGTTATTTGACCTTGCACCAAACATGATCATGAAGAAACATGAAAGGAAATGATATTTAAAGGTTATAAGAGTACTCAAGAGACCATACCCAATAATTTTCATCCATTCATATAACGTCATAACTCCACACTTGATAAAAATTGACCCTAATGGGGTTTAAAGCTTCTTTTCTACCCCTGAACTTCTTAATGATTATTCATAAATCTAAGGGGATTTAACCAAGAAACCAATGCCACAATGTGGAATGGAATTAGGGTCCCCCCATATGGATAAGATCTTGGAATCCAAATCTCTCTCTTTAAAGTACCAAATGACAACCTATTGCTTGTCTTGAGTTGCCAAGAATGCTAATGGAGAAATGGAGTGGGTTTTTGAAATGTTTGGTTCTATGTATCCACTTCTTGCATGAATTTGGTCCTGAGAAGACAATGGGGACCTTTCAAATATTTTTCACCTTATCAACCATTATAAACTCTCTATACATGACCACCAAAGTAATGATTTTCTTAAGATTCTAACTATTCTACCTCTTAGATCTACTAGAGATGCTGAACTCAGTGACTCTTCACCTTCCTCTGACTTGTACGGATGTTAGAAATTATGCCAATATGTTTTCTACCCTTATTTCCCTATAGTTCTCTCAAAAACTCTTCACTTGTGCATTGGAGAATGATAAATGGAAGTCACAAATGAATTTCAAATTTAAAAATAAATTATAAAAGACCTTTAAAGGATGGTGTACGGTTAGGTACAATCATGATGTCATCATATAGGTGTTAAGTGACTTAAAACCCTCATATTCCAAAGACAACAGTTATATTTTTCTTGATTAGATAGTATCATTTTCACATTGAAATGCACAATAAGACTAAACTAACATAATACTTTAATCTTATCAAAATTACCTTAAACTCACCAAAATGCCTTAGAAATAATGTGATCAACTTACTAGTTCTGCTTCCTTGACCAATTTGATTAGCTTTAGACCATGTTTATTCCTTGCAGGGTTAGCACATTGTCTCCTTGGGCATGCCTCCACATTGAATTGGTTTCTCACTTACCTTAACTTTGTCAAACTTATCTTAAACAATGCTAAATATAAAATGAATGCCATAAAGAATGACCACTTAATGACAAGACAACATGACTTGACCTAGTTGCCAATTAGACCATCCTAAATGACCTCCTAGAATTGCATGCTTGATATGCACTTTAGACTGGCTACATATTCCATCCATTGGGCTATGGAGTCATCTCAACTCAACACAAAACATGAATTGGCCTTGACACTTGACTACAAACCTCTTGAAATAATTAAAATAGTTAATTGCCTTCACCAACATAAAAAGACAAAAGCAAACACACTAAAACAAACACACACAATAAATAAAAAGACAAACAACTATGCTAAAAAACACTCAGAGGAAAGACAAGACAAGAGCTACTATGTACAACTAACCTATTAGAACTAATCCTCATGGATCAAAAGGAAATATCTTTAAATCACCTTCATGTGATGAGAAAGGATGTTGTATAAGCTGCTGATTAGACTTTGTTATTGCTTGACTAGCTCCTTTATTGACCATCACCTTCTTGGGCTTGACCTTAGATGGGTCTACATCAAAAAACATGTCTCAAAAAAAGACAAACTCATCATGCTCTTGAATTCTCACCTCATACTACTGTCTATCTTTGGTAATATGAGAGGCCTCAAAAGTGACCATGTTTTGATAATAAAGGCAAGAACATTCTTAGCTTCATTTTCTATTGATTCCTCAAATTCCATCTCATGTTCATCTTGAAGAGTGTCATATTCATCATACCTTGATATACCATGGGTTTAAACTTATTGGTGATGGATAATAAGATTTGTTGGAGAGTTAAGAACTTTGTACTTTGCATCAACAACTTCCTCTTATTCTTCTTGAGGTGCTAGCCTACCAAATTATTCAAACTCCTTAAACATGTCCAAGTAGGATTTCCACATGTCTTCAAGACCTCCTTGAACCTGCTTATGAGACTCAATAGTATCATCAACCATGGTGTTCTCTTAAAGAGCCTTCTCATGCATGTCTTCATCATGCTCATTGGCCAAGACAATAATGTTATCACTCTCTTGATTGGCTATAGGATCACTATCCAAACTAGATCAAAATTTTTCTAGCTCTTCCTAAAAGGCAACTTATTCTTCATCACTTGAAAGCATACCAAGATCAATTTCCTATCTTGCCATTATTTTGAGGGATAACAAGCTAGTCAAATGCTTGAATAGACTCATGACATGACTACAAGTTGTCTTATTCAACATGACTAATAGTCAATGTATCATCAAGAAGACTTACCTCATGTTTAGCTACAACCTACTTAACTGTTGCATAGTCATCTTTCTCTTCATCAAGAATCAATCCATGAGAGTTAGATTGGTCTTCTTATTCCTCCATGAAGAATGGAAGTTCATTTTCCCATTCAAGACTCAATTCATCATGTCTCTCTTATGAAAAACCTAATGTGTCCTCTTCTAGAAGGTTTCCAATGTCACCAATTTCATGTTGACATTCTCCTTCTTATTCTAGAGGGATCACATGCTTACCAAGAAAGTCCATTTATTCCATGAAACTATGGTACAAATGATGCATTGCTTGATCAAGATCTTCTTTAATCTTTTCAATGGAATCACTTTGACAAGGGGTGATTGTCATGTTAGTTTTCATTCCTCTATCAAGACCATGTTCCTCATGATCCTTGAAGACTGGTTTATTTCCTTCTTAACAAAGAGGAATACTAAGAAATATTTACTTATCATACACACTGGAAACACTATTATCATAGACTTTTTGAGGCTCACTTTTAGCTAATTGATCTTCATTTTCAAGAACTACCACCTCATCACCTAGATTTTACAAGCTCTCCTTCACATTTGAATTTTCATCTTCTACCCTCAATGCAACTAACTCTCTTTCATAAAAGGAAAGGGTGGCAGGGCAAGAGACTTCATTGGCTTGCTTGAAACCTTTTAGATTGTCCTTCCAACTTGGGAATTTAGAAGTAATAATCTTATCATGAGGTTATTAAGGGGATGGAGAAGAGAACTGAATTGAAGATGTTGTATTCTTATCTTTCCACTCTTCAATTACTTTGTAAAACTTGGAGGTGTCTTGAACATCATGGATGGCTACAATCTCATGTTGGGATGTAGGTGAAGAACTTGAAGAAATTAAGAGGTCTCTTGAATTGGCTTCCATAAACTTATCCTTTTCTTGACTTTGGATAGACATGGCTCTTTCTCAAGAGTAGGCATGACATAATTAGGGGTCTTGGTCCAAGGTCTCCAAGATGGAATGGTATTAGGCTCTTGAGGAAGAGTGGGTGAAGATAACATTGACATAAACCTCTCTTGATGACATATTACAACTTGGGATGAGTTTTGAGTAAAAGAGGGTTGATATGGAAGAGGAGGCATACAAAACTAAACATACTAAATTTTCTACCTCTCTTCAAGTACTAATTTGCTCTCAAGACTTTGAATCAGACCTCTTATTTCCATCACATCACTAATTGAAAAATATTGATTTTATCTTGATGGATTCCTACTTGTTCTTGATCAACTACAAGAAACTTCTTTCTTTCTAAATGATCTCACTTTGATTGGAAGGGGTAGGGACACTTAGGCTAAGTTCCTTTTCTCTATCAATCTCCCTCATTTACATTTCATATTCTAATATAATTTCTTTTAGGGATTGAGGAGGATTATCATATCTTTGACAAGGTTGACTAAAGGGATAAGTAGGATGCCAAGAAGGGTGAGTTGGATTGGGAAGGGGCAATAAGGCTACTGATAGCCTTGTTAAGGTTGATATGTTGCTACTTGAGAGCCACTTGGCTTGAAGCTATGAATTCCATCAACTTGATATGAAAAATATGAAGGCATAGAATATGCATATTGACCAAAAGAATGATTAGGATACATACCAATTTTTTGACTTTAGACACCTGGGCTACTTATACTAGCTAAGATTCACTTGGAGTCACCATTGATTCCTATGTTCATAAAATCTGATGTGTTAAAGATCAACATCAATAAATCTTCAATGGGATATAATCCTAGTCCCACTAGGCATGCCAAAATTGTTATCAATAAAATTTTCAACCTTTAAGAGGTTATTCAAGTCTCCTCACTTTTTAAAAGGTTATCAAAACTCTTCATCCAAGATCTCTCCAATGGCTCATTACCATAACCATTAATGCTTTAACATATACTCAGAAGAAACCAATTGTAATCAAAACAATTATTACCCATAAGAGATATGAAAATGTATTACAAATCACATATATTATAATGTATAACACTTGCTTATATAGGCAAGGCAAAATAAAATACAAGCTAAACTAGCCAATGTGGGACTAAACCCTACATAGGAAAAAACTAGGTAAACACAAATACCTAGAGCCTAGCAAGCATGATTAAGATACTCTAACAACCCCTCCTCAAGTGAAGCTAGGGGATAAAAATAGAGGATGCAGTGTGAAGTTACGTGTCTTTATGGATGCTAATCCATTTTTTCAAAGTACATAGATGTTGAATCACTATAACTTCTAAGTCAAAGTAAGAATGGTGCTAAATACGAGGATCACTAAACACAAACACTACACTCTAAAGTTCTAGGTATAATGATGGACTTGAGGAAGCATCAATTGAACACCTTCCAACATGATGGTGAAGTGAGCATAAAGACCAGTGGGGTTGCCACACTAGTGTCACTAGTGGGGATACCACATTGGTGTCACTATAAGAATCACTAAGAAGGCCATGAAGTCAAGTTAAAATCCTCATATAAGTTTTGGAAAATAAAGTGCATGAATAAGATACCTATGTACAAAGGAGTAATCCAAAAAAAACTCAAAAGTGAAAAATATATAACTCTCATAAAGTGAAGAAAAAGAGAGAAAACCCATAGGAAAAACTCCCCCCCAAGAGAGAGAAAAGAAGAAGAGAGAGATAGAAGCCCCCTAAAGATGATGATAAAGAGGTCTACACTCCAAGTACTCACAAGTCACAATAGAATTTAATCTACATGAGTGGTCTAAATCCACTACTTTATCACAAAACAACTGAGACTGAGCTTCACCAAATTAACTTCAATCAAGAAGACTGTCAATGGTGATAAAAGTACAAAAAAGAATATCATGTGTAAGGAATGATCAACACCAAGAAGTAGAATGTACATCACACCCTCCATACTACTGAATAGATGGATTGGAAAAACAAAGGTGTCTACACAAGTGGTCCAAATCCACTACTTGAACACCAAACAAGCTGACAATGTATACACTAGAATAGTTCCAAATAAGGATATTATCAACTGCCAAAAGAGGTGTCAAAAATATTGATAAGTATCTCAAAGATGATGGCCCATGGTGGTGATGGAAAATACAAGCAACTGACAAAGTGAAAAGGTGCTCAAAATAGAGCACACAAATATATGAAGGTAGATAAGGCTGAATCATCAAAGCTCCCATGGCACTTTATAAACTAGTGTGAGTACAATATAACCCATACACAAAAAACACCAGATGGAGACAAGGAAGACACTAGGATTCACCATAATAGCTCAAAATGAGGAGACTATCAACTTTTTGAATAATCCATTAAGAGAGATGTTCTAAAAATAAGGGAGTGGAAAATTTGTCTCCATAGAAGAAGGTGAGGTGCTAAGAAAGGGGCCTCAAGAAGACATGACATAAATACCAATGTGCCAAATTATTAATGCATGTTATGGGCTGATGAAAGGGTGTGGCCAATGGAGAAAAGAGACATAATGTATGCAAACACAACAAGAAAATATCAACAACAAAAAAAAAAAGTGCAAAACACAAGCAAAAAAAATGTTGGGCTCAGTCAAAAATGCATTCAAGATAATGCATGTGTGAATTACAATATAGGGCCCAAAACACATGAAAACACTTGGTAGTGAAAATGCATAGTCAATAATAGGACATTAGACTTAGTCAATGCATCTATGAGTGCAACAAATGATGATAATGCAATCAAGAAGAAGCAAGAAGTTTGTGTTGCTTGTGAGGGGGTCTAACCTCCTACTAGATTGGACCTCACCCTCTGATCTCTAAAAAATGAAATAGATATAGTATATGAAAAACAAAGAATAGTCCCTATACAAATGCTCAAAACATAGTGAAATGCATCACCACTAAAATGTCATGATAAACCATAAGTAAAGGTAGCACAACCAATGTAAAGAGACCCCACAGAATGTGACACTTTATAAAAGAGTGTATTTTTACAATTTTATGACACCAATAAATAGAGAATAAAAAATTGTACTTTTGAAAAAAATAGAACTCAAATCTGAGTTACGGTTCAAAAGTTATAAGTGTTTTGATTTCTCATAAAAATGGGTCAAAATAATTAAAATACACTACAAACTAGAATTTGAGACCAAATAAAAAACATAGTTATGAAACCACTCGTTGGAACCAAATTTTTTCCATAGGCTTAAAAAAGTCAACCAAAGTGAAAAATAGTCTTGTTGGTTACTTCAGTATGTGTGAAAGCTAATTTTACTTCCTCTTTTGAGAAAAATACAGCTTAATAAGGCAAATAATTGAATTTCTAGCTATGTAAAGAGGAGAAAGAGGTGGTTTACTATTATTTTAGTGTTTTAAGCCTAGATCAACACCACCAAGAAGGTGAGTTTAGGTTCATTACAAATTACCATGCCTACTTCCAATGCTCCACATGGAGAATAAAGATGCCCAAGGGAATTTCAATGCAAAAGTGTATAACTTTGTTTGCAGATCTAGAAACTCAGATATTAGATGCTCAAATCTCTTCCAATTCTCACCTCTCTTTTTCCAACACATAAACAAACTTGAAATAAAAAAGACAAAAAGGGATCAAATCCAATGCCAACTTTAGTGCTCCTCTTTGTTCCTCCCAACAAACCTTCAACACTTCAACACCTTCTATATGCAGGTGATGCCACAACTAAGAATGATAATCCAAAAATATATTTTGAAAGAAATGAAGAGAATAATATGTAGGATTTGTTGTGCATATTTGAAAATCAATGAAGATAAGAATACATAGGTCAAAGTAACTCCACACTTCTACACACCACCCTGTAGATATGCAATGCCACATATTGGAAAATGATGCCTTCTCAAAAATAATGCCATAGTAGAATAAGGCACTAAAAACTCAAAACATTTTTTTGGTAGATTTTAATGCTTCTCAAAAGCAGATATGGCCTCTTCAAACTTCAACACCAAGCTCAAAAGGGATGTCAACTTTCACTACTTCTTTAACACACATTAAAAATGTAGATCTAAAATAAATAAAGGAAACTAATTCCAATGCCTCAGTTTGTGGAATCCAAGAAAATGATGCCAAGGTAAATTTATAGAAAAAAGATAAAATAATGGTCTTTTTCCAATGCCACACTGCCGAAGGTGATGTCAAACCTTGGAAAATGATGCCAAGGTAAACATATTCCAACATAGAGAATAAATGATAAAAAAGGATGCCAAGATGTAAGATACAATGCTTGGTAGTAGATTTAGGAGAAATAAAACAAATTCTAATGCCTAACTTAATGCCTCTTTCACTGTAGATCCAATGCAATCTTTCTTTCTATTGCCTCTAAACCTAGAAAATATAGATATGAAGATTACACAATAGATCATCTATGCCTTTGAAGACTTCTTCTTACACAACAAAAAATATAAATATATCTCCTTTGCTTCAATGGTATGACATTAAACCAAATCCGTAAATAAACAGTCATTCTCCTTCTAAATGAACAAAAACTTTAGATCTGTAACCAAATACCAAATAAAAGCACAATAATAGATTCCAACTAACTCAGATCCAAATCACATTGTGAGGACAAACTAATATAATGAATTAGGTTGAGTAATGGATATTGAAGATGGCTCTGATTACCATGAAAGATTTATCAAAACTCTTCAACCAAGATCTCTCTAAGGACTCATTACCACAACCATTGATGCTTCAACATATACTCAGAAGAAACCAATTGTAAGCAAAAAAATTATTACACACAAGAGATATGCAAATTTATTAAAAAAAATATAAATAGATTATAATGTATAACAATTTCTTATATAGGCAAGACAAAATAGAATACAAGCTAAACTAGCCAATGTGGGACTAAACCCTACATAGGACAAAACTAGGCAAACACAAATACCTAGAGCCTAACAAGTATGAGTAAGATACTCTAAGAACTTAAGTGGTATCATGGAAACACCTCTAGGCTGTGGGTGTCCTAATCAATGAGGTGAATCTCTAAATAGGGCTAGCTCCCTTGATGCTATCACCTTAAACTACTACTAGACCTATTACTTGTAAGGGAAAGGGTTAGAAATAACTAAAAATAACTTAATATATGGAGGTGATGCACCAAATTGACACCCTCCATTTGAATATTATGTACTAAGAACATGAATTAATCCTAAATCTAATTACACTACTCAACAATGACCCTTAAACATGAGTGTTTCAACATGGATGTCATAAACAATGCATTGAATGAGAGAGCTAGTTAAGAGGTCTATGAAGGACACTAATGATTGAAATAAACTTTCAAACCATGAAAATATACTTCTAATTCACCATGTGACATGAAATAAGACAATCCATTTGCAAAGAGGTTGGAGAGACAAAGGAGAGAGAGTAAAAACACTACTAATAACATTCATCAATAGTCACACAAGTACACTAGTTGAAGGTATATGAGAAGGAAATAATTAGATTTATTCATAATTAAAAGGCATAGTGAAGTGTTTATTTGAGTAGGGATTCACCATAATCAACCAAAGGATCCATAACAAGCTAAGTAAGGCTGCATATATAAGATAAATGAAGGAAAGAGAGAAGAGATGCATATAAGTAACTCCAATGATAAGTATCACTTAATCTGAGTCAGTTATAGTCCAAGATGAGAGTCGAAGATCATTTCCATCCAAATCCTTGGCATGTGTTAGTTTATTGATGATGATATTTTATAGGAATGGTGTAGTAGAGGCTCCAATTTCCTTGATTGTCTTGGTGACTCATCAATCTTTGTTGAAACTACCCTCTTCCTTATCTAAAAGTGATAAATGACATTCTTGATCATCAAAGTCACCTTGAAATAACCTCTACCCTTATCCTTGACACCTTTCATATGTTTGTGAGTTATTATTCATATTGATGTTGCAATGGTAATCATGTGTTATTAGGTGTCTTGAAACCCATCAATCTCACTACACCTCTCTCATAAGGTTTTTTCAATGATATACTAGGATATCATGCCCAAGTTTTCTTATAGTAACATGATTAGAATTGTTCATGATATAATGAGGTTCCAAATTAATCAATAAATTGTCTTAGTGATGTTTCAAGGGCTATCAAACTTTCTATAATCCTTCATAGGTCTGCAATTCAGCTTCTTAGGCAAGATAGTAATACAATCACCTTTTTGGCTCAAATTAGTGACTTGAATAGCTCATGTATCACATTTGAGGTATTTATAATGGAATAGAGGGACATATAACCTCTACCTAGGCTTAAAAATCCTTTTTAATTTATTTGAGAGTTTATCACCACTTTGCACACTCATAAATAGTCATGTAACTATGCCTTTTAGGCATTTTCATATACTTTATCCTTGGCACATGCTATAAATATGATTCATAAAAGGAATTGGAGAAGGATAAATGATATTGAATCAATTTAAAGGTTAATCTATCCCATTTGAGGCACTTAGAGGATCTCATTTTCACATCGGGTCATTGTGAGGGTTTAAGGAGGGTTTAAAGTAGCCTAGTTTCTTAACAATTGTTTATATCCTATAGGACCTAAATGCCTAAAATAATGGAAATAATTATGAGTAAAATAATCCCTTCACACTTCCTAATGAGATAGGAACACCATGCATCTTCTCAAGTTAGTTCTCACATGCCAAAAGTGTCTCTTAGGTGATTAGGTCTATTACTATGAGGTCGAGAAAGGAAATTTTGAGTGAAAAGGGGTAGGAATGCTTGGGTTTGGATCTAAAAAATTAAATGAGGTCTGAGGAACTCATGTTGATATTTTAAAATTGTTTCATTTATTTTATAACTCCTTAGAGCCTTTACAATCCTCATTAGCTCGTGCATAGGGATTATAGTCAAATTGGTGCACATGACCCTAGTGGCTTGTTTGGTCATTTCTTCCCTATTCCTTTGATTTAAAACCTCATTAAGATTAATTTAAATATCTTATACTCATACCAAAGGAATTTATACCTTTATCCACTTCAATACTTGTGTAGAATACTCATATTGATGCTCAGACTTGTAGGTGTTTATCTAATCTTGTTGACCATCACATCTGAGATTGAATCTTCTTTATAGGCCTCCTAACTATTATGATGGCATTTTTAAATTTTTATAGATTTTATATATGTCCCTATTGATCCTATATAGTCTTTATTCAATCTCAAACCTATCTTTTCCCTTCATCCTCCATGATAGACCTCTAGGTGTATGTAATTAGGCCTTTTAATTGTATGGGCTCAAGAATGCCTTATTTTGAGTTCTTATTATCATCATGTAAGGTATAATAACATTTAAAATGTTTTAATTTTGTGTATTTAAATTTTTATTGACCTCAAGATAAATATAAACTTGCATATTTATCTATTTTTTTAGGCAAGTAAGTATGGGGTCTTCAATTAGGCTTGTAGATTGTCATGTTAGAGTTGCATCCTCTTTATATGCCTCTTGCCACTTTGGTGATTTTTGGAACATATTGGGAAGTAAATTAATGTTTATCATAACATACCTATATCCTTATTTAACCTCAATTTCATTTTATACCTATGCTTTTTCTCATTTTTGCTTGACACATGCTTGTAGGTCTGTATTGGGCCTTTTGATTGCAAACATCAAGGTATACCTTTCCATATTGGTTTATTGATGATTTTTATTTATGTTATAATATGTATCATTATTAAATTAACCTATATAGATCTTATAGCCTTCTGATTCACCTTCTTGATATGGCATTTGAGGGCATTGCCTATAAGGGATGTAGGTGGTTATTTGGATTTGCTTGACTACAAGTTGAGTTTTTTCATCTTAAATTGTCCTCCTTGAGAAATTTTATATTATTGAATAGTTTTGAGGAGTCAATTTAATTTCTTATTAACCCTTTAACAACTCATGTATACTCCCTAATATTTCCATTATGATTACATTGTCTACTAGCAAACTGTAAGTAGCTATAAGGCCTGAATCTTTCTTTTTCTTATGTTTGGTCTTCCTTGAGATTAACCTGACCAATGGTGGGATATGAAGTAGAATGGAAATTAGTTTTTAAGTCATTTTAATTCCCTTGATGTTATTAATTCACCTTAAATATCTGTTCATAGCCCTCACAATCTTTCTTTTGGACTTATACAATCCCACATAACCATACAATCCATTTGAGTTGTAAGGTGAAATGAAGTTTTATATGAAAAAATGTTTTAGGGTGATTAAATAAAACTCATGAAGTATTAATAATATGAATTTTAGTTCATTAAGATAAAATTTTTATGCTAATGGTGACCTATAAGTCTGCAAACTTGTAGGCTCATAGTACTCCTTTGGATAGGGGCTTAAAGAAAGACATTATAACCTCTTATCTTGAATATTGTCACCCATTGATGTTTTATAAGAATATGAAAGAAATTGAAGAAATTTAATTCAATTTTGAAGCTTTATTTTACTCATTTCAAGCACAAGACAATCCACAACTTCTTTGTAAATAAGACTGTCATACCTAAACTAGCCAAAATAAGGTTAGTTGACCCTGTACCAAACATGATAATGAATAAAAATGAAATGAAATCATATTTAAGGGTTATAAGAGTGATCAATATACCATTATAAATAATTTTCATCCTTTCATTTGACCTCAATACTCCACACTTTAGTAAAACCAACCCTAGTGGGGTCTGAAGCTCCTTTTCTACCCCTTAGCTTCTTAATTATTGTTTATAAAGATAAGGGGTTTAAATAGGAAACCAATGCCAAAAAAGTGGAAGGAAATTAATGTCCCATCCTATGGATACAATATTGGAATCCAACTCTCTCTCTCTCTCTCTCTCTCTCTCTCTCTTGAAATTACCAAATGAAAAACTGTTGCTTATCTTGAGTTCCCAAGAAGGCCAATGGAAAAATGGAATGGGTTTTTGAAATATTTGGCTATGTAGCTCCATTTACTACATGGATGTAAGATTGATAATACCATGGTGAAATTTGTAATATTTTTCACCTTGTCAACCATAAGAAACTCTCTATACATGACCACCAAAATCATGATTTTCTCAAAGTTATGATTGTTCTACCTCTTAGAGCTACTAGAGATGATGAAATCAGTGGCTCTTCCCCTTATTATAACCTATAAAAACTTAGAAAAGGATTCTAAGATGTTTTAGACCTTTCTTTCCCTATAGTTCTCTCAAAAACTCTTCACTTGTGCATTGGAGAATGATAAATGGTAGTAAAAAATGAATTCCAACATTGAAAATCAATTATAAAAGACCTTTGGAGGATGGTGTAAAGTAAGGTACAAGCATGATGTCATCATATAGGTTTTATATGACTTAAATCCCTCATTTTCCAAAGACAAAACCTTTATATTATTCTTGACTAACTAGTACCATTTTCACATTGAAATACATAATGATACTAAAGTTATGGAATAACTTAATCTTATTAAAATTACCTTAAACACTCCAAAATTCGTTATAAACAATGTGATCAACTTACTAGTTCTAGTTTCTTGACCAATTTTATTAGCTTTAGACCATGTTTGTTTCTTGTGGGGTTAGCACCTTGTCTCCTTGGGCATGCCTCCACATTGACTTGATTTCCCACTTACCTTAACTTTGTCAAACTTACCTTAAAAAATATTATACAAAAAGTGAAGACCATAAAGAATGACAACTTGATGACAAGACAACATGACTTGAACTAGTTTCTAATTAGGCCATCCTGAATGACCTTGTAATCTACCAAGGGAGACACATTACCTATAAACTTAAATCATTAATGACTAATACAAATCCTTCATAATGACTATTGTTGATATTTTTATCCTAAAAATATCAAAATATCAAGTAATTTAAGGGAGACCCCTATTTTTTTAGAATAATGCCTTAAATTGACCCAAATCAGCCATTTACTTAAGCTTATAGAATATGGAACTCTGCTCATAATTTGTAGTTTACAAAATTAAAAATTGCTTCCTAGACTCACATCCCACAATGCACTAGCCAATAAAATCTATAGATTTGGCTACAATTTCAAATTTTCAAATTTTCAAATTATAGCCAGACCTCTAGATCCCATAATACACTAGCTGACAGAAACCAGAAACTCACTTGTAAGTAATTTAAAAAATTACAAATTACAAGTGGGGTTCTAGTTCTGGCAAACCAAGTACCCCACAAAAATTGGAACTTAGATTGTAATTTGTAATTTATAAAATTAAAAATTGTAGATGAAGTTATGCTTTATGTGAAACACTCTATCCATAATCTGAAACTTGAAGAGTAATTTACAAATTGTAAAATTGCAAATTGTAATTCAAGTTCCACTTCACGCCAACTACTTAGCCCATGAAATCCAAAACTTCAAGTGAAAATTGTAATTTAAAAAAATTCCAATTTTTTCTTGGAGTTTCACCTTCCTATTTTTGAAGAAGTTAACCTATCCATGTTGACATAATCTGGAGGTCAACATGTAATTTTCAAAATTACAAAATTATTTTAAGACTCAAAAATTATGCCACCCATCACCATGAATGCATTAATTGTATGAGATATATATAAGTGAGATTAGGGTTTGTTTAATTCATTATTTAATCTTGAAAATTTTGTTTTGAAGCTTTCACCTTAGATTATGAACCTACTTGATAACCACGATAAGAGACCATGACCCCAAGCCATGACCATGATGCCATTACACCCCTGCACGGTATTTCTTGGACCCATCTATGTTTCAATCCATCATTTTTTCAAAATTGCACTTGTCTTCTATTTTTCTTATGAATCCATTTTTAGAATAGGGTTTTCATTATTTATTTAGATGTTTTAAGGATTTAGGATTTCTTTTCATGGTGTCTTAGGCTCTGTTATTGTTCTATCTTTCTATGAGGTTATATTTTCTAGTTTTTTTTGTGCATTAAGTCCTAAGATTTTTCCAAGTTTAATATTGAAAATCTAGGTCTTGTAATTCAAACCAGGTGAATATACCAACATATATTCTTAAAGTCTAGGCAAATATTCCTTGGTATATCCTTCCAAGTCCCTAAATTTTTTGACCTACTAAATGCACCTCCTATCTCTGTGGGTTTTCAACTTGCAAAATGCAACTCCAAGTTTTGCATACTTTTTCATTGTTTTAAACACCTCCCATCCCTACAAAATTTAAACCTAAAAATTACAACATATAACCCCATGGACATTCCTATTACTCACAACACCTCCAAGTTCCACCAAAGATCAGACTTGTAATTTACACCTCTAATCTCTACTAGAGATTTTAACATGATTTTGTAGCTACACTTTCTCATGGAGTTTTCAACTGCATAGAACAACTCCTAGTTCTACTAGAGTTTCCAATTGCTTCTAGCACCAGTAAATCCCACCAACTTTGTAGTTAGTTTTTCCATCAATAGTTTCTCTAGAGTCCATGTCTGGGAAAGCGATGAAGTTCAATTTGAAAAGACCCAGGGTAACTCTCAGTTTGGAATCCAACACTACTAAGATTATAGATATATACCTATGTCACATTGACCTAGGTGACTTTTGGACCAAATCAACATAGAATTTAAGAATGAGTCAATCTAGAGAATCTATGACTCAGGATTTCCCCAAGTAGTAGCTTTTTCCTTGATGGTGTAAAGCCCTAAATTGGTACTTACACTAGCACAACATTATGATGATGATAAGAGAGAGGCCCTAAATGATAAAGGGGAAAATATTCTAAATTTGAACCTAGATTTCATTAACTCTATATTTGTGATACCAAAGCTTGAGATTTATCTAGACATAATTCTAGAATCATCCAAAAAGTTCTTTCAAGATAATAATATTAGATGTCAAAGAGTGATGAATAAGTAATAGCTAATAATCCCTACAGCTGCTTCCACCATATTGCTTAAGACACTGGTAAGAATTGATTTCAAGGATGAGGTAGGGGATATAATAATATTACTACACAAGATCACTAGTAGCCTTGATGTAAAGAGCTTCTAGGATTGGATGTATCAATACATATGGGTCATCCATGAGAATAAACAATACATCCACTGGTCTGAACTCATTAGTGAATCCCCTTATAAGTAGTTGATGGAGGTACAAACTATAAGGAAATTTTACATGACTAGCTACCTAGTATATATATTGGCTAAAGGAAGAGCTTTCCCAAGCCTCAACACTATAGTTAGTGAGGCGAATAAAGTATACAAATATTACCCTAACCTAAATTTGGAGGTAAGCAAAAAACACTTTAGGAGGGTCAATGATGCATTCACCTATTGCATCATAATAATGTTTGATAAGGAACTTGAGAGAAAGAGATTCTCTAATGCAAATACTACATAAATCACCCAGTGGGGTTCCAATTTCATCCAGTTCCCCACCTACTCATACTTTAGGGTATGTAGATTCAATGATTTCCCTTACACACTTCTAAGATTTGTGAGTGATAAATGGGATTTAATGGAGCTAGTGAGATAACTTGTTGAGACTCACAAGCTATTATCCAGTAAACACAAGTAGGGAATTCATTTCTCAATTAGTATAGGTAGATACACATGCCCTCCTTAACAAAAGCCATGTGTGATGATGAAAAAATGATACAGATAACCTTGAGGGATTTGGAAGTAAGACCATAATATGATGTTCATAAAAAGATCACTAGCACACTGTGAATCTCCATATATTCCCATGTTCCTTACTTTGAAGATTTTTGGGAAGATTTGGATGATGAAGAGGAAGTTAGATTGAGGGACTATTCCAAAATGACCTTATATCAAGCCAAAGATTTTTATTTAGCATCAATCCCCAAGGAATTGGTGGATGATGAGTCCCTAGTATACAAGACCTACTATAAATAGATCATTACTCAACCCCTTATAGTATTAAGGTGGTCTGTTCCTAAATCTTTTTCTCTTGTAGATAGAACTGCCCATGTGATCAATAAAACACTCAATTATATCAAGATTAAAGGGGTCCAAGTGACCAAGGATATATTAAGTATGATTTAAAAAATATTAAAACTCAAGGAACAATGAATTCAAACATCAATGTGTTGACATGGTCATTGATGTCAAAGAGGTCATTATTGATAGTGCATTAATGACAAAGTGACCAGATTGATATCTTGGAGAGTATATGGCATATGTGTAGATTATTAAGGATAAATAAAAGGTTATGAGGCATCTATAGATGTCTTGGTGAAGTTTTAATGTGTCATTTGATCATTTGGAAGGAGAAACATGCATCTTTTAGCTTAAGAGAATCCAGACCATCACTGCACGTCATGCATATATAAATAAACCAACAAGTTTATGCATTTAGTGTAGGTACTTAGAAGGTCAACAGTGGTCATAGGTTTTCATGGAGATTTTTTTTATAGTTACAAAAATTTACCTTGAATATTTGGACTCTTGAAGTGTTTTACAGTTCAAGTTATAAACCTTTAAAGTTGCTCTTGCAGACTATGATGTGCTAGAGACTATCAAGTTTAACTACATTGAAATCTGGGCTCAACTATCAAGATAGATATAACAATGAGTGTTCATCATATATATTGTGATCCAATGAAATTTTTAAAATTCAATATGTCAAAATATTATCAAAATTCACGTGCTAGTGACATGTGTCACAATCATGGAGTTTGAGCAACAAATCTAATGACAAGTGTGAAACCTATCAGACAAAGATCCAATAGAGAAAATGATCTTATTAGTAATGATATAAAAATGTGTATTAAGTAAAAATTTAAAAGGATGCTTAGAAGGCACGTGGGTATTCTAAGTGGCATAATTTCATTAGAGTCAAATAGTTAATGTGGTTAGAAGGCACGTGAGGGTGCCAAGTGTCTTAATCATGGTAGAGAAGATCAATGATCAATAGTGAGTGATGCAAGGTAAAGACCAAGTTCATAATAAGGAGATAGATGGAGAAATTTTGATCAAATTATGTGAAGGCATGAGATGATGACAAAGCGTCTGATGTTTAGTGTTTGAATAATGATCATTGGAATTTGAATATTCAAATTTGTGAAGGAAAACTAATGACAGGTTTTTAAGCTATAACTTTTGATGTATACAATATTTGATAATGATGTAAAAGGAAAATTTATAAAGGGATTAAAGTCACATACATAAAATTTGATTATAATATTTGAATGTATTTATATTCAATGACAATAATCTCTAAAGTTGATTGTGTGTTTGACCATGTTCTGCAAGTGACTTGAGAAGGATAATTGAGTTATTCTTGATAGTATTTTGATGTTTAAAGATGAAATAATATCTAAGAGTGTTTTATAATCTATGAATTCTATATTTATGTATTTTTTAGGTTTTAAAAATTCATATTTAGTATGAATAAAATATTATAAGTTGATTGTATTTGATGAATGCACTAGTAGTTTGAGTGACCATGTTGCAAGAGTAAGTTGAAGGTGTTTTGAGAAAAGTTAAGGAAGAAAATTAGTATGGAGATGTTATATAAGTATCTAAGGATTATGATAAGTCATTAGTTGTCATATTTTCTACATTATTAGTTATGGAGAGTCAAAGTATCTTGACTATATTATGACTGTATATGACCAGTCTAAGTGGTCATTTTGAGAGAGTTGATTTGAGTGCTTAGAGCCTATGTTGAAGTGTATAAATAACATGGAGGTGTATTATAGGTCCTAAAAGGTTCACCCATGTTATATAATCATATTTATATGTGAAATACTTGATTAGTTGCTTTATAAGTTTGAGACTGTGCTTTAGAAGTTTGAGTGTTGAGTTGGTGTTCCATATGGCATGAAACCTTGAGGGAGTAAGAAAGGAGATATTGGAAATAGTTTTGATGTGTTTGAATCTTTGGTAAAGGATGAAGGTGGTCTAAGTAGTCTCACATGTAACATGTGAGTATGAAGGCCTAATTTTTTTAGGTCTCACCAAGACCTAATGGTGGTTTGGAGATAATGAGGTAATGACCAACCTATGAGAATGGATTTGAGATATGTATTAGTGTGATATAAGTATTAAGGTTTAATTCAAATCTTATGTTCAACCAAGAAGATAATGTTCATGAAAAATCTATAAAGATTTAAATCAAAGGTGATGGTTTCTATATTTTGTGTGTGTAGAGTTGAGAAGTTGATAGAGCATGGAGCCAAACAAAGAAGAGAACCTTTAAAAGAGAAGGTATAGGCCATTTAGGACCATTAGTGTGTGAGAAAGATTAAAAATGTTTATTTGATTAATTTGATGCAAGAGGAAACAAAAGTCATTAGACCTAATGAGCCTAGAAGAGATAGTTTGAGCAAGTTAGCCTTAGAGGCAACTTGAGAGAGATTGGAGGTGAAGAGTGAAGATAAAGGTCATCATCATTAGTTAAAGAGTAAAAATATGTGTTCAAGGTGATCTATTTAGGTAGTTGAGTGGGTTCTTGGTTGCCTATGGGTTGGTTCTTCCTTGCATAGTAAATCTTGTTAAAGGTCTAGTTGTTGTGGGTGCTCAATTAGACAGGGGTAATAGCTCCTTATGGGATTAGTGTCTCACTAAAATAAGGGATGGGTGTTCCTTGATCAGTGAGTTCTGGTATAAATGTTGGATCTTATTTTATAGGACTATAGTTTATCTTGTAGGATTTAGTGGGTTTTATCCCCTAAGAGGTTTTCCCACATATATGATGTGTTCATTTGATGTATGCTCTTATGTATGCTTTGGATGTATGTGATTTCATGTTTATGTTGCTTGATCAAGTTGATGTATGCTAAATGTTTAAAAGTTTGGAATTAAATTAGATTATCTTGAATCATTACTTTACCCCCCCTCTTAGTTATTGTACTTCTAATAATTGGTATTAGAGTAGGACCTTTTGTGCAAGTTTAACCACTAGAAGGTGATCCAAAGTACAATATGGGTGGAAAGATCATAATGTTTAATAAATTAGTTTTCAATGATAGTGGAGAAGAAGTGTTCTATGATATCAAGGAAGAAGTTTATCTATAAGTTGAACTCATGGGTACACTTGGTGAACTGAAAGAGTAAAAGAAGAGAAATTATAAAACGAGGAATATTATCAAAGGTCTTGAAGCACAAGTCAGTTCTCTTGAGGTAAGTTTGTTAGGCATGTTCAAGAGAGAGGAAAAGAAGAATCAAGAATAAATAAAGATCAATAAGGATCTAGAATCCTTGAAATGAAGATCAAGATCAAAAGATGATAAATAAAATATCAACATTATTGAGGATCAATAAAGGTTACAAAGATAAATCTGAGTTCAAAAGAGGAAGAGTGCAGACATATTTAGACTTAATTAGAAGAGATAAATGCCAAGTTGAGTTTAAAATAAGGTGAGCATGATGAGTTGAAGTCCAATTTTGATTTTATAAATATTATGGAAGATCAAGAATGTATAATGAAAGGTGACATGGCTAAATAAGCTAAGAGGGATAAGGACACTATCCAAGTTCTCATAATTCAATTAGAGGATACAAGTTCAAGTATGATATCTAAAGAGGATGAGAGTGTTCAATTGAAGACCAAGCTAGATTTATTAAAATATGAACATGAGCAATTTAGTGTCAAGATAAAAAATATTAAGAAAGAGAAAAAGAGGTTAGCTCAAGATAGGAAGGATGCAGTAACTAAGATCAATAAGAAAATATCCATCAGGTAGCCAAGTGCCATGAGGTATGAAAGATATTTTAATGGTCATTATTTTGCTTGTCACAAGTTTGGTCATAAGGTAAAAAACTATAGAAGGAAGAGTAGCTAGTTAGCTAGAAGTATGGATAATGTAGTCTGCTATAATTATCATGACATGGGACATATTCCTAGATTCCACCCCAGAATGCATGGGAAAAGACTAACCCAAGTTTGGAGGCCTAAGATAGTCAAGCTTGAGAATAATGAACCTAAGAGATAAGATGTTATTTGTTTCATTTTTCATCAGGTTGGTCATATTGTAAGATATTGTTTAAGAAAGCTCTCAAGTCATAAGAAGGTGCATGGACATCCTAGTGTGCTCAAGAAAGGTCAATCCTTGGTATGGAAACCTAAGGAAGTGAAGACCAAAAAACTAATTCAGTTGAGTTGAAAGATCAAGGTAGACTACCTACTAAAGCAAAAGAGGAATAATATATGAAGAAGGTTTAGTAATTCCAAGATAATATATCATCTATCTAAATAGAAAAGGAGAGTCAAAAGTTAGTTCAATTCAATTTCAAGGAAAAGACCAACGTGCTAATTGAGGCTAGTTTTAAGGTATGTATGGATCTAAGAGAATATTTTGCTATTGTTGAGAAAGTTTCATGTAATGAACATCAATTTTTAATGTCCAGTGATGAGGTTATTTCTTCAAATGAAAAGTTATGTCATGAATATTTGTTATCTCCATGTATTGTTAATTCATTATTAAAAGAAAAGGAGAATATTGTAGTGGATGAGCATGTTACTTCTCTTAAGCCTAAGAAGAAGAAGAAGAAGAACTATCATTATCAAATGAACAAGGAAGAGAAGGAATATGAGGAGATGTGGGCAAATCCTAGTTTCAAATTGTTCAAGGACATTGTGGGTCAAGGTGGCTCTATCTAAACTTCAAGGAGACACTTGACAAGCAAATAAGAAGCATGGTAGATGCCAGTTAAGCTTTGGTTGATGTTACAAGATAAGAATATCATTTGAAGATGTGTTTGGCTAACATGGAGATAAATCAATTAGCTTGAGTGGATTGAAGAAGATGTGCATGATGTGAGGGGGAGCATGTGTGAAGATGTTTGCTATAGTTGTGAATTAAAGAAGATTGGTATGATGACTTGATCAAACCAAGTCATGTGTTTTGACAAGGTATTGAATATTCATGCATGAGAAAAGAGAGATTGTGAGTTTTATAGATAGACAGGTCCAAGGATCAGAGAAGCCCAAGTTCAGGTTGGTTTATGTCAAATAATAGATGACATGATATGGAGCATGATGTTAGGGGGAAGTTTCTAAGATCTATGAGAAATTTGTCAGGTGCAAAGATTAGAAAAGTCCAAGTTTAGATTGGTGCATGTCAAAGGGGGAAAAATTGATTCATATGCTTGAAAGTATGTAAGTATCTTGAGCATCTTAAATTATATTTGAATGCACACATGATGTTGAGGAATGATTATTCACATATTGAGGAAGAGACCCTTTTTCATTAATGTCAAAGGGGAGAAAGACTAGAATGAAGAAGTTTAAATGAAGTATTTATTCAAAATAAGTCATTTTGAGGGTGTTTTACCATCAATGACAAAGGGGGATTATTGAGCATGGTCATTTATTTTAGGTTGTCATTGATGTCAAAGAGGTCATGATTAATAGTACATTAATGACAAAGTGACCAAATTAATAGTTTAGAGAGTATATGACATATGTGCAAATTAGTAAGGACAAAGAAGAGGTTATGAGGCATCTATAGATGTCTTGGTGAAGTTATGGTGTGTCATTTGATCATTTGGAAAGAGAAACATGTATTTTTTAGCTGAAGAGAAGCTAGGCCATCACTACACATCATGTAGATATGAATGAACTAGTAAGTTTGTGCATATAGTGAAAGTACTCAAAAAGTCAATAGTGTTAAATTTTTTTCATGGAGATGTTGTCTATAGTGCCAAAAAGGTACCCTGAAGATTTGGACTCTTGAAGAGTTTTCTAGTTCAAGTTATAAACCTTGAAAGTTTTTCTTGTAGACTATGATGTGCCAAAGACCATCAAGTTTAACTACATTCAAATCTATGTCAACTAGTCAAGAAAGATCTAATGATGAGCATTCATCATCCAAATTGTGATCGAATAACACGTGTAAAATTTAATATGTCAAAGGATGCTCAGAAGGCATGTGCTAGTGACATGTGTCATAATCATAGAGTTTGAGTAGCAGATATAATGATGAGCGTGAAACCTATCAGATGAAGATCTAATGGAGTGTATGATATTATCAATAATGATCCAATAGTGTGTATTAATTCAAAATGTCAAAGGATGATAAAAGGAATGTGGGGATACCAAGTGGTAGAATTTCATTGGAGTCAAATACTTAGTGTGCTCAGAAGGCACATGAGGGTGTTAAGTCTCTTAATCTTGGTAGTATAGATCAATGATCAATAATGAGCGAATCAAGGTAAAGAATAGGATAATCTTGAGGAGATTGATGAAGTGAATTTGATCAAATTATGTGAAGGCAAGAGATGATGATAAAGTTTTTGATGTTTAGTGTTTGAATAGTGATCGTTGGATTTTGAATATTCAAATTTGTGAAGGAAAACCATTGATGGGTTTTTGAGCTATAAATTTTGATATATGTAGAATTTGATAATGATGTAAAAGGAAAAGTTATAAAGGAATTCAAGGTACATCCATAAAATTTGATTAAAATATTTTAATGTCTATAAAATCAAAGATATTAAGCTCAAAAGTTGACTATGTGTTTGACCATGTTCTACAAGTGACTTGAGAAGGATAATTGAGTTGTTATTGATAGTATTTCGATGTTTCAAGATGAAATAACTACCAGAGAGTGTTGCAAAATCCATGAAGTATACATTTATGGATTTTTTTTATTTTTCACCAATTCATATTTAGTATGAAGAAAAGCTTATAAGTTGATTGTGTTTGATGAATGCACGAGCAATTTGAGTGACCATGTTACAGGAGTAAGTTGAAGGTGTTTTGAGTAGAGTTAAGGAAGAAAATTAGTGTGGAGATGTTATATAAGTATTTAAGGATTATGATGAGGAATTGGTTGTCATATTTTTCCCTTGATCGGTTATGGAGGGTCAAAATATCTTGATTGTATTTGATTTTATACAACCAATCTGAGTGGTCATTGTGAGAGAGTTGGTTTGAGTGTTTAGAGCATATGTTAAGGTGTTTAAAGAACTTAGAGGTGTAAAATAGGTTATGAAGGGTTAACCCATGTGATATAATCATATGGATATTTGAAATATTTGAGTAGTTTCATTAGAAGTTTGAGATTGTGTTTTCTATGTATGAAGACCTAAAGAGCAAGGAGACCTAATTGTTAGGTTCGAGTGTTGAGTTGGTGTTACTGATGGCATAGAATCATGAGGGAGTAAGAAATGGGTTATTGGAAATAGGTTTGATGTGTTAAAATATTTGGTAGAGGATGAAGGTGGTCCAAGTAGTCTCACATGTAATTTGTGAGTATGAAGGCCTAATTGTTTTAGGTCTCACCAAGACCTAATGGTGGTTTGGGGCTAATGAGGTAATGGCCGACCTATGAGAATGGATTTGAGATATGTTTTAGCATGATAGAAGTATTAAGGGTTAAGGAAAGTATTATGGTTAACCAAGAATATAATATTCATGAAGACTCTATAAAGAGTGAAAACAAAGGTGATGGTTTCTATATTTTGTGTGTGTAGAGTTGAACAATTGATAGAGTGTGGAGCCAAGCAAATAAGAGAAATTTGAAAGAGAAGGTATATGTTATTTAGGACCATTAGTGTGTGATAAATATTAGACATGCTTATCTAATCAAGTTGATATAGGAGGACACATAGGTCATTAGACCTAATGAGCCTAGAAGAGGTAGTTTGAGTAAGTTAGCCCTATAAGTAGCTTGAGAGAAATTGGAGGTGAAGAGTGCAGACAAAGGTGATCATCATCAGTTGAAGAGTAGAAATTGGTGTTTAATGTGATATGTTTAGGTAGTTTAGTGGGTGATTTCTTGATTAGTGGGTTGGTTTCTCCTTATAAGGTAAAGCTTACTAAATTTTTAGTTGTTGTGGGTGCTCAACTAGCCAGGGGTAGTAGCTCATTATGGGATTGGTGTCTCACTAAACTAAGTGATGGGTGTTCCTTGATTAGTGGGTGATGGTCTAAATGTTGGATATATTTTTATAAGACTGTAGTCCATCTTTCAAGGTTTAGTGAGTTTTATCCTCTAAGAGGGTTTCCCACATATATGATGTGTTCATGTGATTATGTTCTTATGTATTCTTTGGATTTATGTGCTTTCATGTTTATGTTGCTTGATCAAGTTGATGCATGATAGATTTTTAAGAGTTGGGAATTGAGTTAGATTATCTTGCATCATTGATTCACCCCCCTCTCAATGATTATGCCTCTAACACAATGGAGGGTCCTAGTGGTGTAGCAGTAGAGAAATCAAATAGGCTAGTGATCTCTCATATGAAGAAGAAATATAAGGATAAGAAGGGGAATTAAATTAAGGGTGGAGAAATAGCAAATCAATTGATCATTATTTCATCTAAGGATGTAACTATAGTTGAATCATTCATAACTACAACCTTTATCTTAATGATAGTCATAACTCCCATCTCTATAATCCATCCCCTACTTATTTCTATCATTCCTATAGATATAACACCTTCTTCTCCTATCTCCACTCCTCATTCACTCCAAGTGACTCCACCCTCTATTCCCATTAGTTTACCCACAACAATAAGTCTATTACTAATAGTGAAATTAGGTTAAATGGACAATCAGGTTCCCCTTTTAGTGGATGCTAATGTTTTCATTCAACTTTATCTTCCCACAATTTCACTCCCTCCTTCCATAATTCCTTCCATTTCATTTAAAACTCCTTCCATTCCATCCTTATTAATCACCAACATTACCTAATAGTATATATCCATAGATTCAATCATTTTGACTTAAATTCTATAGGGCATCTTTACTCTTGGGATAAGTACTACTCCATCTTCATCCCCCTTTATATTTACTACCTTACCACCCTTGAGTGTCCTGACCACTTTAATTGAATCCTTTGATTCTTAGCCTCCACACTTACACCAACCCTTAAGTTTTAACTCCTTGTGTCTACTCCTCTATCACTTCCACCTCCCACACCCCCAGTAGACATATCCATTTCCATTACCCCCACTTCTCCCACTTCCATAGTAATCTAAAACCCTTTAGTAGAGATAGGTGAGGAGTAAGTCCTTGATGCAAATGTGGAACTTCATCCTATAGATGGGGAAGAAATTACAAAAACATTTGCTAATCAATAAATGATAGTATTAGTACATGATACAACACTTATCACCATGCCTACCAATGAAACATCTTCAGATACATATTCTCAAGTGATAATGTCTGCACAATAGGATGCTCACCTAGTTGGTTAGCATAAATAATGGGGAGGAAACATAAACAAATGGCGTCCCTAAGTACATTAGATTTTGGTCTTCTAGATACATGCAAAAAATGCAAGACTACTCCCCAAAAATTTTCAAGGATATTATGTGATTCAATAGGGGAAAGATATGTAGATATTGCAGTCCTCACACTAGACAAACTAAAATAAGATCTAGTGGAGTACATTAGATTTTGGTCTTTTAGATACATGCAAAAAATGCAAGACTACTCCCCAAAAATTTTCAAGGATATTATGTGATTCAATAGGGGAAAGATATGTAGATATTTCAATCCCCACACTAGACAAACTAAAATAAGATCTAGTGGTGGGGGATTATTAGGTATCAAAAATTCACCTTGAACACCCTATGAGGGAGGGGTTGCAACATGATATTCAATCCAACATCAAATCCATCTTTGAGAAAAAGGATAGGGACAAGGTCACTAAGGATAATCTAAAAAATAAGGTTGAACAACTTATGAATGCATTGAATAAATTCATAGAGCCCATTATTTAATCATCACAATCCCAACCAATAAATCTAGTCACCTAGATCATAGATCAAACAACACTTGATGCAGTGACATAAATTGGCAGCATGGGAAGGGCCACTAAGGAAAGGGCAGAAGAGCTCATCTTGAGGTAACAAAATTATTGATATAATAATGGACCACTATACATTTATTAGAGAGAGAAGGGTCACCATGAGAGAACTAGTTAGCAAATATGACGGAAAGATATAAATCTTGAATCTTTTCTATCCAAAATTGATAGCAGTGGACTCGATTAACATAGAAATCCTCCTTGTAGAGAACATACTAAAAAATGATGGAGAGCATGAGGAATTAGATAGAGATGCTCAATTTAGAATAAAAATGCTTATAGATGCTGCCCATAAGGCCAAGGTTGCACATGACAAGGCCACCAACATGCTATATAACATGGAAGATTTTTTGAATAAAGTGTCATGCTAACCAATAGATGACTAGGATCAGATATTTTTAGTAGAAAAGGTTCAAAATAAATTCAAGGAAGTAATAAAAAAGGAATTTTCATGAGATACCATCTTTACCTTGAGCTCTATCCACTGTTACATTAAATATCATAACACATTAGATCAGATGGGTAAAGATATTCAAGAATACATAACTTTGATGAGGGAACTTTTTAATACAGTAGCAGATTGTGAGATCACCAACCTCTACTCTTTTGGCCTAGATGAGGACAAAATCCAAGATATCTTCAAAGCTTTCGATGCATATGTTCAAAAATTACAAGCCAAAAAGGATGAAGATTCAGAAGAAGTGTTGGAAATAGATTAATTCTTTATATTAAAAACATTCTTATATATTATATTTTCATTGTTATAAAAGTATTGTAAAGTTGTAAAAACATATCTTGTAAATTATAGCTATCTTTTTGATAGCTCTTTTTGAGAAAGAGCCATATGTATTTTACACTTTCTATTTTGATAGGTATAAATTATAAAAAGTAGACTTGAAAATTAAACTTTTCATTTTGACAAGTTCTATTTGTTTAAGTTGTAAAAGCACATATTGAAAAATGCAATTCTAGTTTTGACAAAAATGGTACGACTTGAAATTTTTAAAAGTCCCACTTAGAAATTATAGATTAGCTTTTTGCAAAAAAGTAACTTACGTTATATTTTGTTCTAAAAATGAGTTTCACTTTGGTGCCCCATTTACATGAAAAGCCATCATAATTGCATGAAAGAGACCAATGGTGTTGCATGAAGGTTTCTCAAGTTCCATTTATGCATTTAAAAACTGAAGATCATGCCTAGTTATTGCATGATCATTTTCCCAACTTGTTCACTATGGTAAGGATGCCATAACTATTGTAGATCATGCTCGTCTTCATAGAGTTTTCAAATTTGCATGTTTCTCTACTAGACATTGGAGTTTTTGTTAACTACATCTCTTTTATGAGATCTTTTGTATAAATTTAGGAAATATGGCATTGCCCATCTCATCTTTATACAATTAGAAATATTATTATACATTTTTAATAACTCTTTTACATCCTATAACCTAGAGAATGAGAAATAATTAAAGATTTGCCTTTCTTATCTAAGAAATTCCCATGTATGCAAAATTATTTGAATATTTGTGGATGTTATAGTTCTTATTTCAGTCATGATATTTCATTTATGGTATTTTATACCCTTTTGGAAGATTGTTTGATTAAAATAAAATAATCTTGTCCCTTTTATGAAAAATAGAAAATATTACCTTTGATTTCCCATTTGCATGAGTTTATGCTCCTACAAAATTCAATCTTTTTTTATTCTATTTTGTTCATTCAAGAAAAAATTAAAATCCACTAAAAAAATATTTGGTGTAATCACTATTTTTAGTTTTTAAATTTTCATTCTCAAACTCTTTTTTTAGTCAAAACCCTAGTTTAGGAGTAAGATCACTAAAGAAGAGGAATTTATATAAACTAGTAATTTATTAGTTGTACCAAATTTGGTGAAAGGAAGCCATCCTTCTCCATAGTTTCACCTCAATTTGACAAGGTACTACATCTTGGAGGTGTTCCCATTGTATCATTATATTTTAGCACAACAAGATTTGACATAAATAATGGGTGAAAAATCTATGTGATAATAGTTTTTAACACACTCAGTGGGACCTAAAAATTACAAAGAGATTGGTGCTATTCTATATGAACATTGTACGATCCTGATACAAATTTTAAAAGTACTTGGAAACTCCACTATCTTATGGATTCAGAATTTCAAGGCTTACATATGCCAAGAAAACCAACAAGATCATCTACTAAAGGTAAGAGAGATATTTTTTTGGAATTATCATTTTGATCTAAAAAGAGGTCAAAATCAATTGTACCTTGCCTTAGAGTATATGCTACAATTTTATTTGCCTCTCTTCCAAGTACTCCAATCAGTTTCATACCTCCCATAGTGGCTATAAAGTTAAATTTCATAGATTTCATATGAGGCAACCCACTCCAATTGGCTCAGTATGATGATATACCTACCTTGGATTTAAAAATCCTTTTTAATTTTATTGGTGAAACTTCTACCACTCCTATGAAACACATAAAAAATATTTTTAATCTTTGTTCAGTCCACAATGTGGTATAACATAATGTTGTAATCAGGATCCTAGCCTCCTCCTTTGAAGGTAAAGCCTTAAAAAGGTATAGGGATGCCCCTCCCAGTTCCATCCAAGTTTGGGATGACTTAGGCACTACACCATGCACTTATATTAAAGACAAGAGTGACCACCTTTCCCTAGTTGAATAGTTAACTACTATTAAATGGGCTTGTAATGAGCACATGATTGCCTTCAATTTCTATTTTCAAAAGACATGGAATATAATTATAGTATTGATTAAACCAAATCCAAATAATGCTTTCCTATATTACTTGAGATCCCTGAATAGTGATATAGCTATTATGATTTAGTTAATGGGTGGAACCACACTTCCCAATGCTTATGAAATTGTAATAAGGGTAGAAAATTATTTAATTCAAGTAGGGAAAATTTACCCAAGTCCACCAATGCCTCTATTTCCAAAACTAACTCCTATACCACCACCTAAAATTGCTCCAATTCCCATCACAAGCAAAGCACCAGCTTTAACTCCCACACCTACATATGATTTATTTGAGGTTAAGTCACTACTCATGAATTTTGGAAATGAGTTAGTAGCAATATAGATGCAGTAATCCCTGAATTACAAGCTTTATCAATAGGATAACCTAGCATACCAACCAAATAGGTAGCCATACCAAGGTAATTCATAGCCATAAGGTCAAAATATGCAAGTAAAACCTCCAAACATCTATGCTCTACCTACACCAGGTGCTACCAAATCTATTATACCTATTCTAAATAACCTAGCATAAGAGTATGAATGGTGTTATCCTTGTTCTCAACCACATAACTAGAATACTTGTCCTAATGGTGTTATCATTCAAGCCTTGATGGTAGGAGGCATATCAAAAACATAAGGACAATAAGAAAAATCCACTTACCAATAAGTAGATACAAAAGACCCTACTCAAGGTGAGGCAACTCTTCTAAACTAGCAAGAGGAGGAATTTTGTGGTGTAAATTAGGAGGAGGCATTTTTTAATGGTGGAGGTCTAGTGGAAGCCAAAACGTGTTCAAAGAAAAAATCAATCAAAAGTGATCAACCCTCCTAGGGTGGAATAAACTACAACTTCTAAATTTGCATAAGAACTTGGAAAGAGCAATGTTGACCAAATTTGAATTTTAGTCAAATTGGGTCAAACCCTACATTTTTGAACTTTTAAGAAGATTCCATATGTATTATAGAGGTCTCATGTTGGTCTAAATACTTTACTTATCCCTAGTCTATCCTTGGTTTAAACTCATGTCCCTTATACTTGCCAAGTCAACTCTAGTCAAACATGGTAAAAGGATCAAATTATGTTGAAAATGTCACAATGTGGTCATTTATATGTTTTAATATGTTCACAAGTCATTAATTTATCCTTTACCATGTTTCATATGTCAAATATGCCTTTTGGCCACATTTTTAGCATAATAAATGATTTGTACAAATTTTTTAAAGAGTATATTTGTCACCAAGAGATATTTTAATGTGGAAGAGGTTAGGATATGTTAGCGATCAGTTAGAGGTCAGTCCAAGAAGTATTTATATGTAGAAGAAGATAGATTTTCCTTGAAAATAGGCCATTAATGAGATTTATGGACTTGGGAAGCCCTCCTTAATCAAAAAACATGGGAATGTGTCTCTTCATCTCCTTAAGGTATTTTAAATACTTGATGTGTAGTGTTTTTATTAGAAAATTCATTCTTTGCTTCTATTTCTTCCACTTTATCTTTGCAAGACAAGGAGGGTCAATTTGGAATGTTTAGTGTGAGCCGTACATGTGAAGTTAGAATAAATTATCTTGGGGATTGAAATTACTCTAATTTAGCTTCATTTTCATGGAAAGAGTTCTTAGTTTAATGGCTTTTCCTTTATGAACCATCACGTAGACCCCAAACAACTTTTTATGTACTTCAATCCATGAGGGGTCTATTTTTTGAGCTAGTTTTTGATTCTTCTACTTGGTTGTTTTCAAGAGTTTATCCATGTTTTCTAATACATTTCCATAGGTTATTCATTCTTATTTTCGCTTTGGAGCACTCAAATTCTCAGAGAATCTCTTCTAGACTTGTTTTAATTGTTTTAGGTGCCATGAGGGAGTGTTCCACATTAAGTTGAAGACATGGGATGTTATTTTAGGTGATTTAAAGAATGAATATGCATTTTGGGGTGTTGGGATAAGTATTTAATTCATAAAATGTCAAGACAATACTCAAATGTCTATACTTCTCCTCACTATTAGCCTTCACAGTTGTATGCACACCTACAAGTGGCTTGAGTAGATGGTTTTCACATTAGAAAAGATGTTTTAGAGTTAATTTCAAGGTGTAGTTAGTGGAAACCACATGCTTGATAAGTTGATAATGAGTTTAAGAGCCCATAAGGTCTTTTACATATCTTGGATGCTCTTTTCACTACCCACCTTCAGTGCATTCACACCAATAGAGACCATTCAGGATGTCATCCTTGAGAGTGAGAATGCTTGACATATTTATAATCCTTAAATATTTATAGAAGTGTATTTATATGTGTGATAGAAACATACAAGGTCCATATGCATTAAAATAACAAGGTGAAAATTCCTTCTTAAGACATGTCTGAGGTTGGTCCCCTCTCCCTAAAAGTATTGAATAAAGGCTTGCGATATTTTTAAAGGTAGCATATAACATGTTTGATAAGGATTTGAGGCATCTAGTTGAGTGGTTTTTGTTGCCTCTAGCACAAGATAGAATTTTTCCAAGTTTGAGGTCAAGATACTAAGGAGAAGACAACCATTTGGATGCTTAAATTTGCTTGCAAACACACTAAATCTATTTAGTGTTATCTATAGATCTAAAGGAGATAATGGACCATTTATTGATTTGAGGAACATATAGAGAATTAAAAATTGAATAGGTGACTAGGTAAGTTTAGTGACATTATAATAGCCTAAAATAATATCCATGAGGTTGATAAGAAGCTCCATGGCCTCCCCAAGTCCATACCCTGTCCGTACATAGGGCAAATCATCACCTATAACCAACCAAAGCTGAGGTTCAAGAGAAAGTCATTTACTTGGGATTTGAGGCATGGTTTGAAACCTTATCAAGCATGAAAAGTAAAATAGAGGTTTAAAACATCATGAAGACATATATAAAGGCTAAAAGGTGGTCCTCACAAATACAACGCACCCCTCAAAGGTAAAATATAGTTGATTATGTTATCTTAGTCAATAGGTAGTGGGAACTTGAGGGTATTGAGGTGTTGATATTACTCATGAATCAGAATACTAAACTCAAATAGGTGAAATATGACCCAAATAAAATATAAGGAGGATTTATAATGACTCTATCAGTTTAATTAATCCATGATCACCTACAGTAGGGGTAAATGTGGAATACATAGTCAACACCTAAAGAAACTTCGTCTTGAAGGTCATGGTAACTAGGAAAAGTAATGAAGAGTTAAACATGATGAAATTTTATGAGAAATAAAAATGTAGATCATTCAAGATGACCAAGGCCTAATTAATGCACATACAATACCTACAACAAACCCTAGAGAGTTGTCACAGTCAGTTAGACAGGAAGGTTCCTTCTTGCAACTTGAAGCTATAAATGAGAGGATATATAATGAGATAAAGTAATGAATTATTAATACAAACATAAAAAATGATTTTAAAACTTTTAATTCATTCTAAAATTATCAGATTCACTAAGGAAAGGAGTCTAATCAAGATAAAAACATAGTCAACACTCAAACCTTGCAGGTAGCCTACCTTGAAAACTCAGTCTTGGTTTTAGAGGTTTTTAGAGGGTCTATACTTGGATTTTAAATATAAAATTTAGTAAAAAGTACCATAATAAAATATCAAACAACCTATTTTTTCTTTTAGGGGATAATAGAACATGACTCTATTCTATCTCAGAGGTAGGGCATTTCCCCCTTGCATGAATAAATAGTTTTGAGGGAAATGTGATGAAACATGGACCAGAAGTATTAGAGACAACTCAAGGTGGTTTTATAAGGTAAAAAAAATATATTAAAGCATGGTAAGCCTTTCTATAATGTTGAAATTTAGATAGGGTGGTCTATGCAACAAGGTTTTCAGGTAGGGTAGCTAGGCAAGTATAAGCCTAAGCCCTCATAAGGGGTATTTTCCAATTACAAGATTTGAAAAGAATTATGATGATTTGGATCATATTTATGGAGGTTGATATGATGTGTTGAGGATATATTATAGGTTTAGAAGGCCAAAAAGAGGTTTCAACCACCACAGTGCAGGTAGACCCTTTGGATAAGGTTTAGGCATAGTTTCTAAGGGGTGGTAATTCTCATTTAGAGATATTATGAGCTATTATAATGATTGGATAATGTAAATATAGGTACAATATAGGTTTATGAACTTTTAGTTTGCATAAAGGGTCATCAAAAAAACCATTTTGGGCTTGAGACACCTAAAGCCTCATAAAATGTAGGAAAAGAGCTTCAATAGCCAACTTGAGATGCTTGTATCTTCTATGATACTTTAAATGGTAGATAAAGATATTAAAAGAGGTTAGGGAGGGTACTTAAGAAAACCTCAGTGGAATTTAGATATGAGTTGAATGTCTAGTCTTTATGAACAAATGTTAAGACTAGATACCACTCCAAAACCCTTACAAACCTTCCTAAGGACCCAATTGTGGAAAGAATCACATTAAATCATGAGGATGTGGTGGAAATTCCATGAAAATAATTTCAAGATGTATATGACTCTCTAGGGTCTTGACACAAGTAATTGAGGTGTACTACACTTATATAAATGGTGTAAAATAGGGCTCTTTTTAACTAATTTGTGTATTTTATAGGTGTGATAAGGTTTCAAAATATCAAATCACCTTTGGGAGATAGATATCTACTAATTATAAGTATCCATAGAAATTTTATGAGGCATATAAATTTGTAAGTGTGTATGCTATCTTTTCCATCTCAACCAATCGAGAGAGTAGATAATGAACACTTAGTGAGAAAGGGTGAAGCTCTAATTGGGAAGCCTTTTAAGGATTTTTTCATGAACCTAATGACTTAAAAACTCTTTAAAAGTGTCATACCTCCTTTTACATGGATAAAATAGTATAATTGGAAAGGTTTTTGGTGCCAAGTGTGAGAGGTGCATGGAAATGAGTCATTTAGAACTGTTAAGGATGATTATGCATTGATAGAGGAAGATAGATGATTATAAACTTATCCAATGCATGTGAGGGATTTTTTTAAACCCTTCCCACTTATATCCATCATTATAACTAACCTTATGTAGAGATGAGGTAGTTTTGTGAAGGCAAATGATGAGGGCAATTTCTTATGCAAGCACATGGAAATCTACATCACATGTGGAGGAGTTGAACAAGTTCGAGGGATATTTATCCTTGATTCACTTTAGGACCTATCTCATACATTATTCCATTACTATCATAACTCCTTTTTATTACTTGACAAGTGTCTTAATGACTCTTGACCTTCCCTTTCTCTCCCTCCTTTCATAATTTCTATTAATTCTAGCCTTTTAGGCTATTATAGGGATGATCCACCTGAGTATGGTGAAGTAATACTAAATTGTAAAAATTTTTATCAATAAAATGACTAATTTTTACCTCTTACATAATTTTACTTGGCGTGTTTAATTGAATGAGTGATCATGCATAAGTGAAGACTAAGGATTCCTTAGCATGTTGCTCATTTATTTCACCTATTTGCATCTTATTCTTGTAGGGAATGTGGTGTGTTATAGGAGATGTCAAGGTTAAAGTGATAGCATTTTAATTATTTCCCTCATAGGCACCCATAATATAACATTGATGCAAGGAGTCATTGATTGGAGAGTGTATGTTCTAGTTATATTTTGATTTCAAGTGTGAGATACTTATGGTTGGATGCCATCAACATATCTAGTTTTATCACCTACATTAGATTAGATTTGTTTTATTTATCCTTCTCTCTTTTCACCCCCCAAAATATATCAATAGGCTTGAGCTATAGTGATACATCAAGGGGAACTAGACCCTCATCTAGAGACCCACCTCTAATTTGGGACACCCATAGCCCTGAGGTGGTTCCATTATGCCACTTAAATGAGGAGGGACTTATCCTCTCCTAAATGGGTAAAAGTTTAAGTGAATTTTTTTAGCATGCCCAGTGGGACAAAAGGTCCTTTCCTTGAGGAGTTTTGGTGTTCTCCTCAAGATACTAGCCTTTGGGAGGCAATTTCACTAAGCACCAATGGTGACTCCAAGCATAAATCTACTAGTTAAGTAGTCCAGCTATCCCATTTGAAGTGTTTTTATTGTTATTTTCACTTATCATGAAGGTTTTATGGATTATTTTGATGTTGAGTTTATCCTAACACAAGTTGGGGAGATATATCCTTCTTTGCCTATTCCTCCTCAATATGAGCAAGTACTTGGCCAACCTTGACATGATCTCTATCGACCTCCATATGAACTTCATCAGCTTCAATATAATTATTTTCATCTATATCAAAATAACCATTAGCCCCATGAGCTATGTCAGCCATATAGTCCTTCATTCCCTCTTCATATGGGAAATATGTTGATGGGCAATCCTATGAAAATGGCTATCAAGAAACACATTCCTATCAACCTCAATACGAGTCTTTCCCTTTATGCTTTGATGCCTATCATACTAAAGAATTTTATTATGAGCCTTGTCATATTATTCCCATGGATTTTACACCAAGATATTATGGACAAAGTGAAACCCCTGCTCATGTTAATGTTTCCCTTCCTAACCAGCCCAATGTTTCACTTCCGTATGATCTCACTAGTGCTTTCCTCTTTTCCAAATCTTCTAATAATCCTTATCCTTCATTATAAAATCCATCTCAAATAATTTTACCTTCCACTACATCTCATACTCCAACTCCTTCACCTCAAATCCATGAGCCTACTCATCATTTTTTCACTTCACCCCTTTTCAAGGAGGAACATATTCTGAGAGAGGCAAGTAAAGAAGAGCAAATCCAATTCATGGCTGATAAAGAGAGTCTCATGAGTGATTATGAGGAAGAAATAAAAATAATAAATCCCATTAGTGAGTAAAATTATAGTATAATAGCTAATTTTTCTAGGTTTGAAGGGATGTGTGTCCATGAAATATCCTGCACACCACCCTCAATTTGATTCTGAGCCCTATGTGTCACCCTCACCAACTAGTTAATATTTACCACACCCCATCACACTTTGGCCTAATGGACCTATGGTATGGGAGCCTAAGGAGGAATATTTGGATGATAAGGAAAATGAGTTCTTGCATGAATAAAACCTACCACCTTGGCAGCCTCATTGGGCTAGAGGACATGATTTTAAGATGCCTAGTATTTGTGTTACCATGAGAGAGAAGGAGGTAGGGGATCTTGAATATAAAAATATATCTGATCTAAAGGTTAAATATTATGATAATAGCATGAAATAAAATTTACCTTAGAGGATGAAGAACATATTCAAGCTACCTATTAAGAAATGGAAGTCTTAGGAGAATTTCATGAAACTAAGGTAGAAGAGTCAACTCTTGAAGATGATCATGAGGAAGAAAATTTGTGGCAAAAATTTGAAGACATATGCAATAAATTTGAGAGCCTCAAGAGGCATACAAATCCTTTAGAGCTAACTATAAATGATGACATTATTCAAAAAGAAGACATGGGCCACACTTATATGCAAATGTTCCAAGAATATGAAGATGAAGTTAAATTAACTCTTGAGGACATTAAAGTTGAAGAGAAGGATTTTCCATATGTGCCTAATGAGGAGATTGAGGTTTCCAACACTCTTCAAATCCAAGTAGGAGAGGTAACAGGTATGGAAACATGTAAGTATGATGAGATATCACTATCTTTACTTTATGGATTCCCATTTTATTTTGATGAAGATGGTGAAAAAATTATGGGATGTGATGATGAAGAGCTCCAAGAAGATTCCCATGATCAAGATGATGTCTTGGTCCTTGATCAAGAAGAAGAACAATTAGATTGGTATGACTTTGATATTGAGGGAGGAGACTATGATCAAATTGAATAAGTAAGCGATTTCTTTTGGGATGAAATTGAATAATAATTTATTAATTGTGATATTAAACAAACTTCCCTTCCACAAGAAAATAATGAAGAGGATAAAAATTAGTTTTTCAAGATCCTTGAATAAATAGAGGGAGATGATTTGGCTCAAGACACATACCAAGTAGGACATGAGCCAAATTAGCCTTAAAGTAATGAATTGATAATCATGAACACCTTGGGAAGATACACTAGCACTAGAGACCAACAAAAGATATGTCTTGAAGATCATAATGAGTATGTGTACATTGGAAACTACTTTGATGTTGATCCATTTGGAGCTTCTCCAAGTAAATTGGAAAGAAAGAAGGTTGGTTCACCAGGCATCCACTCCAATAAGCAACTTGTTTGGCACCATGAGATTTTTTGTCACAGAAGAGACCCAACAAACCTTTCCTTTGATCCAAGAGGGAGAATAACATATCAGGTTAGATGTAAATAAGTAGTTTGTTTCTTGTCTTGTTGTGTTTCCTAAGTGCTTAGTGCACATATGTGTGTTTATTTTTCTTATTCTGTGTGTCTTTACTTTGTGTGGAAGAGGTGGTCTATCAATTGTCTCATTGGTAAAATCAAGTTTTGATCCTATTATTTAAAAGTGCATTTGTCTCCATTTGACCAATGGATGGGATAAGGCTACTGGTCCTTAACATAGGCAAGCATGTTACCCCTACGAATTACCAAAAGTGTTGACCAAATTTGACTTTTAGTCAAATTAGGTCAACTCCTACATTTATAATTTTTAAATAAGTTTCCATATGTCCTATTCAGGTCTCATGTTGGTATAAATACTTTAGTTATCCCTAGTCTAGCCTTGGTGTAAGCTCATCTCCTTAATACTTGCCAAGTCAACTCTGGTCAACCTTGGTAAAAAATGGTCAAAGGATAAAATTGTGTTGAAATTTTCCTAATGTGGTCATTTAGATATTTTAAGATTTTTAAAAGTCATTAATTTATCCTTTACCATGTTTCATATGTCAAATATGCCTTTTGGTCACATTTTTAGCACAATAAATGACTTATATAGACTTTTCAAAGAAAAAATTTATCACAAAGAGATATTTCAATGTGGAGGAGGTTAGGATATGTCAATTATTAGTCATAGGTCAGTGCAATAAATATTTATACATAGAATAAGATATTTTTCCCTTGAAAATAGGCCATAAATGGCACTTATATAGACTTGGGAAGTCCTCCTTCAACAAAAAATGTGAGAATGTGTCTCTTCATCTCCCTATGGTCTTTTCCATACCTAGTGTGTATATTTTTTATCAAAAAATTCATTATTTACTTCTATTTCTTCCTCTTTGTCTTTGCAAGCCAAGGAGGGTCAATTTGGAATGTTTGGTGTGAGCCGTATAGGTGAAGTTAGGAGAAATGATCTTGAGGGTTGAAATTAATTTGAGTCAAATTAATTTTCATGGCAAGGGTTCTTAGTTTAATGGATTCTCCTTTATGAGCCATCACTTAAACCCCAAGCTACTTTTCATGTACTTTAATCCATGAAGGGTTTATTTTTTGAGCTAGTTTCTGATTCTTCTACTTGGTTTTGAAAATTTGGTTGTTTTAAAGTGTTTATCCATGTTTTATAAGACATTTATAAAGGTTATTCATTCTTATTTTTGATTTGGAGAACTCAAATTCTCAAAGAATTTCTTCTAAACTTGTTTCAGCTATCTCAAGTGCCATGAGGGAGTGTTACACATTAATTTGAAGACATGAGATGTTAGTTAATTTGATTAAAGGAATTAAGATGAATTTGGGGGTGTTGGGATAAGTATTGAATTCATAAAATCTCAAGACAAGGCTCAAATGTCTATGCTTGTCCTCACTGTTAGCCTTCATAATTGTATACATACCTATAGGTGGCATAAGAAGATGGTTTTAAAATTGAAAAAGATGTGTTAGAGTTAATTTCAAGGTGTACTTAGTGGAAACCACATAAATTATAAGTTTGAAATGAGTTTAAGAGACCATAAGGTCTTTTACATATCTTGGTTTCTCTTTTCTATTCTCACTACCCACCTTTAGCTCATTCACACCAATAGAGACCATTGAGGATGTTATCCTTGAAAGTGAGAATGCTTGACATATTTATAATCCTTAAATATTTATATAAGTGTATTTATATGTTTTGATGAAATCATATAAGGTCCATATACATTGAAAGAATAAGGTGAAAATTCCTTCTCAAGATAAGACTAAGTTTGGTTCCCTATCCCTAAAAGCACTAAACATAAGCCTGTGAGATTTTTAGAGGTGTCATATAACATGTTTGATAAGGATTTGAGGCATATAGTTGAGTGGTTTTTGTTTCATATATCAAAATATATAATTATTCCAAGTTTGAGGTCAAGATACTAAGGAGAAGGCAACCATTTAGATGCTTAAATTTGCTTGCAAACACACTGAATCTATTTAGTGTTATCTATAGGTCTAAAGGAGATAATGGCCCATTTGTTAATTTGAGAAACATATAGAGAATTCACACTTGAATAGGTGAATAGGTGAGTTGAGTGAAATGTTAATATCTTTAAGGAATATCCATGATGTTGATAAGAATCTCTATGACCTCCCCAAGCCATACCCTATCCGTACATAGGGTAAATCATCACCTACAACTAGCCAAAGATAAGGTTAAAGAGAAAGTCATTTTATTAGGATTTTAGGAATGGTTTGAAACCTTATCAAGAATGAAAACTAAAATGGAGGTTTAAAATATAATTAACACATATCTAAAGGCCAAAGGGAGGTCCTCACAAGTCCAACACACCCCTCCAAGGTAAAACATAGTTGACTATGTCATCTCAGTTAAAAAGTAGTATAAACTTGAGGGTATTGAGGTGTTGATATTACTATTCAATTAGAATAATAAACTCAAATAGGTAAAATATGACCCCAGGAAACTCTAAGGAGGATTTATAATGACTCCATCAGGCTAATTGACCCATGGTCACCTATAATAGGGGTAAAAGTGGAATACACAATCAACACCTAAAGAAACTCAGTCTTGAAGTTCATGATAACTAGGCAAAGTAAGGAAGATTTAAACATGATGAAATGATATGAGAAATAAAAAGGGAGATCATTAAATATGAACAAGGCATAACTCATGCACATAGAATACCTACAACAAAACTTATAGAGTTGTCATAGTCAATTAGGTAGGAAGGTACCTTCTTGCAACTTGAAGCTGTAAAGGAGAGGATATATGGTGAGATAAAGTGATGAATGATTCCTAAACACATAAAAAATGATGTTATAACTTTTAAGACACTTTAAAATGATCATATTTACCAAGTAAAGGATTCTAAACAAGATAAAAACATAGTCAACACTCAAACCCTGTAAGCAACGTACCTTGACAACTCAGTCTTGGTTCTAGAGGTTTTTAGAGGGTATATACTTGGAGTTGAAAGATAAAATTTGGTAAAGAGTACCCTAATAACCTATATAAAAACATAAAATGATTTATTTTGAGGAGATAATAGGAGAACACGCATTTTTTATATCTTAGAGGTAGGGCATTTTCCCCTTGCATGAACATACAGTTTTGAGGGAAATGTGATGAAACATGGAATATAAGTATTAGAGAAAAATAAAGGCGGTTTTTAAAGCTGAAAAAAAATATTAAAATATTATAAACCTTTATATAGTGTTATAATTTAGAAAGGGTGGTCTATTCAACAAGTTTTGCAGGTAGGGTAGCTAGGCAAGGTATAAGCATAAGCCCTCATGAGGGGTCTTTTCCAATTTCAAAATTTTGAAAGAATTATAGTGATTTGGATCATCTTCATGGAGGTTGATATTATGTGTTGAATATATATTAGAGGTTTGAAATTCCTATAAGAGGTTTCAACCACCAAGGTGTAGGCAGACCCTTTGGACAAGGTCTAGGCCTAATTTCTAAGGGGTAGCCATTTTCATTTATAGCTCTTGATGAGATATTATCATGATTGGATAATGTCAATGGAGGTAAAATATAGGTTTATGAACTTTCAATTTTTATAAAGGATCACCAAAAAAACCATTTTGGGATTGAGACACCCAGACCCTCATATAATGTAGGAAAAGGGCTTGAATAGCCAAATTGAGATGATTGTATCTTCTATGATACTTTATATGGTGGCTCAAGATATTAAAGGAGGTTAGGGAGGGTAATTAAGAAACCATAAATGGTATTTTTTAGGAGTTAAATCTCTGGTATTTATGAAGAAATGTTAAGACTAGATACCACTCCAAAACCCTTACAAACCCTCCTAAGGACACAATTGGGGAAAGAATAAAATTAAATCATGAAGATGGGGTGTAAATTCCATGAAACTAATTGGAATATGTAGAGGAATATCTTGGGGCATAACACAAGCAATTGAGGTGTACTACACATATAAATGGTGAAAAATAGGGCTCTTTTTCACTAATTTATGTGTTTTGTAGGTGTGAGAAGGTTTAAAAAATTAAAATAACCTTTTAGAGATAGATAGAGACTTGTTATAAGTATCCATGGACATTTATGAGGTATTTGAACTCATAAGTGTGTATACTATCTTCTCCATCTCTGCCAGTCTAGTGAGCAGACAATGACACTTAGTGAAAAAGGGTGAAACACTAATTAGGAATCCTTTTAAGGCTTATTATATGAAACTTATGACTTGGGAACTCATTAAAATTTTCATCCCTCATTTTTAATGCATCATATAGTATAATTGGAAAGGTTTTGGGTGCCAAGTGTCAGAGGTGCACAAAAAATGAGTCATTTAGAACTATCAAGGATGATTATGCATGGCTAGAGGAAGATGGATGATTAGAAACTGATCCAATGCATGTGAGGGTTAATTTTTAACACCTAAAACTTATATCCATAATTAGACCTTACCCTATGTAGAGATGAGGTAGTTTTGTGAAGGCAAATGATGAGGATAATTTCTTATGCAAGCAGAAAGAAATCTATGCAACATATGGAGGAGTTGAACAAATTTGAGGGAAATTTGTATTTTATTACCTTTAGGATCTATCTCATAAATGATTCCATGACTATCATAACTCATTTTTCTTTCTTGACAAGTGTCTTAATGACTCTTGAGCTTCCCTTTCTCTCCCTCCTCTCATAGTTTCTATAAATTCTACTATTTTAGGCTATTATAGGGATGCTCCACTTGAGTATGGTGAAGCCTTGATCAATTTTACACATTTTTATCAATAAAATGACTAAGTTTTACCTATTACATGACTATACTTAGTGTTTTATTTGAATGTGTGATGTCACATAAGTGAAGACTAAGGATTCCTTAGCATGTTGCTCATTTGTTTCACCTATTTGAAATTTATTATTACATGGCATGTGGTGTGTTATAGGAGATGTCAAGGTTCAATTGATAGTATTTTCATTAGTAACATCATAGGAGTCATTGATTGGAGAGTTTAACATTGATTCTTTTTATTAAGCCCACAATGTAACATTGATGCAAGGAGTCATTGATTGGAGAGTGTATGTTCTAGTTATATTTTGATTTCATGTGTGAGATACTTATGGTTGGATGCCATAAACATATATATTGTATCACATCCATTAGAGTAGATTTTTTTCAATTATCCTTCTCTCTTTCAGCCCTCAAATGTTAACAATAGGTTTGAGCTATAGTGATACATCAAGGGGAACTAGCCCCTCATCTAAAGATCCACCTCCAATTTGGGACACCCACAACCCTAAGGTGGTTTCATTATGACAATTAAATGAGAAGGGAATTTTCTTCTCCTTAATGGGTGCAATTTCCAGGGACAACAAGCAACATAGTACAAAGGCCACCCTTTTTACTTATGGGCTAGCCCAAAGCAAAAGTGCCAACTCTAAATCTTGTAAAAGAAGACATAGATCCCATAAAAGAAACAACAAAGGTTGGTAATTTTCCATTCAAAATTATTGAGAAAATGAATAATAACAATCTAAATGTTGCTATGTGGCAAACACTATCCATTATTGTGTAAAGGGATTTGCTATAGGAGGCTTTGAAAAAATTCTAGATAACAGACAAGGTTCTAGCCAAGGGGCCTAATGCTGTAATTAATTTGTGTCAACCAAAAATTGATACTAAAATGAGAAAAAATGGTAAGCCTCCCCCTTTCTATCTTTCACTCATAGTATGGAAACATCTTATTCATAATTATATGGTCAATTCAAGGGCCATAAGTTATATTATTCCTAATAAATAGATGATTCCCTTGGTATAAAGTATACACCTATCAATAAAGGTGTGGTTTAATTAGATGGGACCACTATTCAAAGAGGACAAATAGTAAAAGGGATAAATCTCACTATTCATGCTTGTCCAATCTTGTCAATCTCTCAAGATATCTTAGTTATAGATCTTCCTCCTTATTTTGCCCTTTGTCTTTCATGAGATTTTAATACAAAAATGGGAGGATATCTATTCGAGGATTGGTCTCAAATGTTGCTTAGGATGAGATATGGAGCAAGAGTAATAATAAGATTTGAGCCAATTGTAAAAGACCATATTGAGCTGTATAATCCTATTTTATGGACATGAACTACACACTATGAGATTAGGAAGAAGAATATGATCATGAAGTTGCAACCCATATATAATATATTCTAGACACTCATTTGGATGAATGGGGATTAACCCTCCAATTCAATCCTTATGAATATATATAAGAAACAGGTTGGGTACACATTTCATTCATGAAAATGATGCAATTATCCCAAACCTAGTAAATTCATCTAAAAATATTTAAGGAATGTGACAACTATTCTTTGATGGTTTGAAAATAAATAATGGTGTAGGTGTAGGTATTGTTTTTATCTCTCCATAAAAAGAGAACTATTTATATTCTTTCAAACTTTAGTTTAGTTGCACAGACATTGTAGTTGAATACAAAGCATTGATTTGATGTCTTCAATTATCTAAGGAGAGAGGGATAAAATACTTACAAATATTTAGTGATAATGATCTAATTTCTCACCAAGTGAGATCCAAAAATGTAACTAAGAAAAAATTGCCAAGGTATATAAACACAAGGTTTGGGACATATTAGAAGACTTAACCACTTTGAAAATTCAAGTGGTACCAAGAGTAGAGAATAAAGATGCTAATCGTATCACCTCGGTAGGCTTCCAATATAACCTATCTAAAGAAATAAAGAAAAAAATAGCCAACATGTAAAGATGATAGTAAGGTCATCTATTCCTGATAGTGAAAGCAATTGGAAAGTATTTGATAGTGACCAACAAATTGTTAACTTCATGAGAGAAGAAGCTAAATTCTTTGATATGAATCAATAAATACTATAGGATCAATATGGAGATAAAATCATCTTGTTGAAGACAAAAAAACTACTTATGGATTTTGTCACACTAAAAAACATCTTCAATTCACATGATCAGCTAAAAGGCAAAAAGAAGAACATCATGGTAGATGAAGAAGACTATGAGCTTGTACTCATCTAAAAAGGAAAATCATTGAAGATAGGAGAGGTATGCAATGATTCTGAAAATCAATATTTTATTGAGTTGTGTGAAGAATTTGATGATAACTTCTCTTGGAGCTATCATGATCTATGGGGGTTTGACCCTAGCTTAGTCCAACATACAATAGAGCTTGATCCAAATATCAAGACTATTAGATAAAGGCCAAAACCAATTAATTAAAATATAGAACCCCTAATGCAGAGTGAGATATCTAAATTGATAGATGTTAACATAATATTCCCTATCAAACACTCATCTTGGGTTGTAAATTTGGTCCCTATAAGAAATAAGAATGGTGAAATTAGGATTTGTGTAGTTTTTAAGGACCTAAATAAAAAATCTCTAAAGGATCATTATCCCCTTCCCCAATGGAATAAATTATACAAAATATATTAATATTTGAAAGGTTTTCTCTTCTAGATGGTTATTCTAGCTATGACCAAATCTTGGTGCCAAAATCAAACCAGTTCAAGACTAATTTCACCATAAAATGGGGTATGTATGTACATAAAAAGATGCCCTTTGGTATAACTAAAGTTGGTACAACACCCCAAAGAGCCATGGCTATGGCTTTTATAGGTTTGATAAATGAGATCATCCTGGTATACCTAGATGACATCACTATCTGCTCAAAGTATGCTGATGCACACCTAGATCACCTTAGGAAAATTTTTAAAAGGTGCAAATAATTTGGGGTTTCCCTCAACCCAAATAAGTGTATTTTCATAGTTCATAAATGAAAACTACTAGGAAATATTATTTCAAAGGAGGGTATGGCAATGGACCTAGAGAGAATTTTAGTGCTATATCTGTATTAGCACTACCAAGCCATAAGAAAGGATTACAGAGTTTTCTTAGATAAATCAACTTTATAGGAAGATTTGTTCCAAATTTTACCTTTATGGCTAAAAACCTTACTTCAATGCTCAAAAAGGGTATCATTTTCAACTAGACAGAGGAGGGAAAAGACAACTTTGAAGCCATCAAATAAGTTATTTCCCAAGATCCTACCCTAGTCAACCCTAATTATGAGAAATATTTCATTATCTATGATTTTGGAGGGGAAGGTAACAACTCAGCTATTCTAACTAAACAAAATAAAGAACAATTGGAACAACTAATATCTCTCTTTAGTTAATCCTTGAAGGATTATAAAGAAAATTATAGTTTTATGGAGAAGCAAGTATATGCTATGATTAAATCTATAAAAAAGTTTAGACATATGCTCTCTAATAATAAATTTCATCTAATGGTTAGTCACCAAAGTGTCAAAGAATTTTTGCTGAGCTAGGAGATAAATTAAAAAAGAGTAGGATGGATCACAAAGGTCATGGAATTTGAGATGAACATAAAAATTACAAATCTTGTAAGAGGGAAGGGATTATGTGAACACCTGGATTCTGATATCAAGATTGATAAAGTAATATCTAAAATAGTGTATGCTTAAAGTGCATCTCAACCAGCTGATCCACCTCTTTTCGATAGTTGGATCCATGACATGACCATTTTCCTCTAGACTAGTGAATACCTGTATGACTTTTAGTAGTCCAATAAAATGTATTTTATACTCTAATCCATCCCTTATGTTCTTATTGATGGAATATTGTTTATAAGAGATATGAATGGAGTCATGCTAAGAGGTATTGAGCATAATCAAGTCCCCAAGGTGCTCGAAGAATTTCATGATGGCCCGTCAGGTGGACATTTCTCTAAAAGAACTATGGCCATAAAAATAATGAGAGGGGGATATTATTGGCTTGAATTATTCAAAAATACCCATGAATGGGTAAGGAACTATGATAATTTTGTTTACTTCATGTGCAAATAAATATTAATAATTTTCCTTTTCAAACCAATTCAAGGAGATCAACCATTTGCTCAATGGGGAATGGATTTCATTGGAATGATCAATACACCATCATGAAAGACATAAATAAGTCCTCACAATAATGAACTATTTCAAAAGATGGACTAAAGCAATTACACTAAAATATGTCATAGAGGCATCTATCCTAGAATTCATGAATGACATAATCTTAAGGTTTGGTGTTCATCACACCATTATCTCAAACAATACCAAAGCTTTTATGGGTACTCAAGTGAGTGAAAGGGATGTAAAACATAATGTATACCTAATTAATTCTTATAATTATTACCCATAGGGTAATCTCTTGGCTGAGTCTACCAACAAGAACCTCAAAAATTATCAAAAAAATAATGGAGGATAACCAAAGGACATGACACATAAAGTTGAAATTTATACTATGGGATGATAAAATCACACCTAAGAGAGCCATTGGAAACTACCCATTCATGTTGGTATATGGAAGGGAATCCTAAGTTTGACTATCAATTGAGTTACCATATTTGGGGCTCAATTACCAATTGGATTTGATTGATAATGGTGAAATGATAGTGAGATTGACTAACCTAGTGAAATTAGAAGAAATTAAAAACAAATCAATGAAAGTCCTAAAATCAAACTAGGCTCAAACAAAGAGGAATTTCAACAAAAATACATCTAATAAGAGCTTTAATGAAGGAGACATGGTTCTCAAATGGGATGCAAATAAGGCTAAACCAGGCAAGCACACCAAGTTTTATGTAATATGGATTAGTTTATATATTATAACTCAGTAAAAAGGAGCCAATGCATTCCAACTATCCAAGCTCAATGGATCTAAACTACCTATCCTAGTCAATGGGATATAACTTAAAGCATGATTTTGAGGTTGGAATTCATTATAAAAAATAAAATTTTGTATATAATAAGGTTAGTTGTGTTTTCTAAAATAAATGATTTTGCATAGGCTAACTCATCAGGAATTTTTATTTCTTTAGTTTATTTTATTTTCTCTATTTTGTCCTATTTTGGCAAATCCTAGTTTTGTTCTTCACTAGTTAAAGTGTGTTAAGGTTAAAATGAATCCATGCCCAATAAACTAGAAGGTTACTAGAAAAAGACTGATTAGTAGGCAATCATCCACATAAGTTGCCAAAAATGTTAATATTTTTATCCCAAAAATATCAAGTACCCTAAGGGAGACCCCTTAATTTTTGGAAAAAATGAATTTTATTGACCCAAAGCACCCATTTCCTTCAGCTTATGGAATCTGGAACTCTACCTATAATTTTTGGTTTAAAAAATTTCAAATTACTCCCTGGACTCAGCATCTCACAATGCACTAGCCAGTGGAATTCATATATCTAACTACAATTTACAATTTGAAAAATTGAAAATGGCATCCAAAACTCCAGATCTAGTAATACACTAGATGATGGAAACCAAAAGCGTTCTTACAATTTGAAATTTGCAAAATTATGATTTGCAAAATTACAAATTGCAAGTGGGATTTCGATTCCCAAAAACTAAGTACCCTATAAAATTAGAACTCAGATTGTAATTTGTAATTTTTAAAATAAAAAATTGTAGATGGATTTCTACTTCCTATGAAACACTCTATCTGGAATCCATAACTCAAAAATGAATTTGTAGTTTATAAATTTCTAAATTGTAATTCAGGATTCACTTCGTGCTAACTACCAAGACAATGGAATCCAAAACTCCAAGTGTAAATTGAATATTATTCTTAGAGTTCTACCTTTCCATTTTCAAAGAATTCAACCTATCCTTATCCATATAATTTTGAGGTCAACATGCAATTTGCAAAATTACAAAACTATTTGAAGACTCATAAATTTCACCACCCACCACCATGAATGTATTAATTACAAGTAGTCTATATAAGTGAGATTAAGGTTTGTTTAATGCATTGTTTAATATTAAAAATTTATCTTAGAGCTTTTGCCTCAAATTATGAACTCACCTTTAAACATGATAAGAGACCATGACCTCAATCCACAACCATGATGCCATTACACCCCTGTATGATATTACTTAGACCCTTCTGCATTTCAATCCATATTTTTTGCAAAATTGCACTTGTATTTCATTTTTCATGTAAATATAGTTTCAAAATAGGCTTTTCATTACTTATTTAGACATTTTTGGTATTTAGGGTTTCTCATTGTGGTATCCCAGGCTTTGTTATTATTATATCTTTCCACTAGGTCATGTTTTCTAGGTTTTTTTTGTGCACTAAGTCATAGTAATTGTCCAAGTTTAATAGTGAAAATCTAGGGCTTACAATTCAAACCAAGTGAATATACTAGTGCATATTATCAAAGGCCACGTGAATATTCCTTTGTATATCCTTATGAGTCCATATAGAATTTTGACCTGCTAAATGCACCTACTATCTCTACATGTTTCCAACCTATAAACTACAACTCCAAGTTTTTTAGACTTTTCCATTATTTTAAATACCTCCCATCCCCAAATGATTTCAACCTAAAAATTGTAACATATAACCCTACATACATTCCTATTGCTTAAAACACCTCTAAGTTTCATTGAAGATTTGACCTACAATTTACACCTCCAATCTCCATTGGAGATTTCAACCTACTTTTGCAACTACACTTTCTCACAAAGCTTTTGGCTCCACAAAATAACTCCAAGTTCTACTAGAGTTTTCACTTGATTTTAGCACCTACAAATCCTACCAACATTGTAGTTGGGTTTTCCCTCAGTAGTCTCTCTAGAATGCATGTCTAGGAAAGAGATGAAATTCAATTCAAAAGTACCTAGGGTAATTATTAGTTATAATCCAACACCATTGAGATTATAGACATAGACCTAGGTCACATTTACTTTGGTAACTTATGGCCTAGGATTAATACAAAATTCAAGAATGACTAGATCTAAATCATTTATGAATTTGGATTATCCTAAGTAGCAACTTTCCCCCTGATGGTACAAATCCCTAAATTGGTACTTAAACTAGTATAACATTGTGATGCTAATAAGAAAGAGGTCCTAAATGATAAAAGGAAAAATATTCTAAATTTGGAAAATTTCATTGACTATGTGTTTTTGATACCATAGTTTGAGAGTTATCTAGACATAACTTGAGAATCATCCAAAAGTTTCTTTTAAGACAAAAATATTGGATGTCAAAGAGTGATGAATAATCAATGGTAGATAATCCCTAAGGATTCCTCCACTAGATTTCCTAAGACATTGGCAAGAATTGATTTTAAAGATGAGTTAGGGGATATAACAATATTGCTACACAAGATCATTGGTAGCCCTGATGTAAAGATATTTTAGGATTGGATGTATTAATATATATAGGTCATCCATGAAAATAAACAATACATCCACTGTGCCCAACTCATTAGTAACTCCCTCCATAAGTAGTTGATGGAGTTACAAACTACATGGAAATTTTACATGACTAGCGACCTAGTATATATATTGGCCAAAGGAAGATCTTTCCTAGGCCTCAACACTATAATTAGTGAGGCAAATAAAGTGTAAAACTATTACCCCAAACTCACTTTGAAGGAAAATAAACAACACTTTAGGAGGGTCAATTATGCATTCATCTATTACATCATAATAATATTCGATAAGGAACTTGATAGAAAGAGATTCTCTAATGTAAATACTACTAAAATCACCTAGTGGGGTTCCTATTTTATCCACTTCCCCACCTACTCCTACATCAGGGTATGTGTATTCAATGGTTACCCTTAAACACTTCAAAGATATGCAAGTGATAAATGGGCTTTGATGGAGCTAGTGAGATAACTTGTTAAGACTCACAAGCTATTATATAAAAAACACAAGTTAAGAATTCATTTCCCAATTAGTATAGGTAGATACACATGCCCCTCCTTAGTAAAAGCCATGTGTGTTGATGCATAAATGACATAGATGATCATGAGGGATTTTTACATGAGACTATACTATGATGTTTATGGCAACATCAATATCACACTAGGAACCTCCACATATTCCCATTTTCCTTTGAATATTTCTAAAAAAATTTGAATGATGAAGAAGTTAGATTAAGGGACCATTCTAGAATGACCTTGGATCAAGTCAATTTTTTTGATTTAGCACCAATCCCTTAGGAATTGGTGGATGATGAGTCTCTAGTAGACATGATCTACTATAAATAGATCATTACTCAACCCATTCTAGTAGTAAGGTAGTCTATTCTTGAATCTTTTTCTCTTATAGATAGAACTGCCCATGTGATCAACAAAACACTCAATTGGCTCAAGAGTGAATGGGTCTAAGTGACCAAGGATATAACATCATTTAAAAAGTATCGTAACTCAAGGAAAAAAGAATTCCAACATTAACAAAGGGTCCTAGTGGTACAATAGCAGAGCAATCAGATAGGCCAATGATCTCCCATAAGAAGAAGAAGAAATCTAAGGTCAAGAAGGGGCAATCAAGAAAGATGGAGTAACAATAGATCAATTGATCATCATTTCATCTAAGGACACAACTATAGTTTAATCATCCATAACTTCAACACCTATCTCAGTGAGAGTCATAACTCCCATCTTTGTGATCCAACCCCCACCTATTTCTATCATTCCTGGAGATCCAACACCTCCTCCTCCTCCTATCTCCTCTCATCCTTTAATCCAAGTGGCTCCACCCTCCATTCCCATTAGTTTACCCATAATAATAAATACAATGCCAATAGTGAAATTAAGTCAAGTGGGAACTTAGGTTCCCCTTTCAGTGGATACTTAAGTTTTCATTCCACTTTCCCTTCCCATAATTTCACTCTCTCCTTACATAATTCCTTCCATTTCATTTAAAATTCCTTCCATTCCATCCCTATTAATCACCAACACTACCCAACAATATATAAACACATATTCAATCATTCTGACATCAATTCTGTTAGCCATCCCAACTTTTGAGATAATTACCACTCCATATCCATATCCATTTATATTTCCTACCTTAAAACCCCTAAGTGTCCCTACCACTTTAATTGAATCATTTTATTCTTTAACCTTTACACTTCCACTAGCACCTAAGTTTCAACTCCCTGTGTCTACTCCTCTATCACTTCCACCTCCCACACCCACAGTAAACAAATCCATTTACATTACCCTTACCTCTTCCACTTTCACATTAATCCTAACCCCTTTAATGGAGATATGTGAGGAAAAAGTACTTGATGCAAATATAGACCTTCAGCCTACAGATAGGGAGGAAATTACAAATACATCTACCAATCAATAACATACAATATCAATACAAGATACAACACTTGTCATCATGCATACTAGTGCAACATATTTAGCTACAAATTTTCAATTGAAAGTGTCTAAATAATAGGATGCTACACCTAGTTGGTTAGAAAAAATAATGGGGAAGAAATGTAACAAAATGGTGTCCCCAAGTACATTTTATTTTTTTCTTTTAGATACAAGCAAGAAATCCAAGACTACTCCTCAAACCTTTTCAAGGATATTATGTGACTCATTAGGGGAAATATATGTATATATTGTAGTACCCCCACTATTTAAATAGAAATAACATCTATTAACAGGGGAATATTAGGTATCAAAATTTCACCTTGGACATCCCACGAAGGAGGGGTTGAAACATGATGCTCAATCCAGCATCAACTCCCTCTTTGAGAAAATGGATAATTACAAGGTCACTAAAGATGAATTTAAAAAAAATGTTGAACTAATTATGACTACATTGAAGAAATATTTAGAGCCCACTATTCAATCATTACAACCCAAACCAACACACCCACTCACCCACATCATAGATCAGGCAACACTTGATGTGGTAATAGAAATTGGTAGCATGGGAAGGACCACTAAGGAATGGGTAGAAGAGATAATATCAAAAGGTAACAAAATTATTTATATACCACTATACAGTTTTGAGAGAGAGAAGGGTCACCGTGAGAGAACTAGTCAATAAATATGAGGGAGAGATAGGAAGCTTGAATCTTTTCTATGTAAAATTGATACTTGACACAATTAACATAGCCATCTTCCTTTTGGAAAATATAATTAAAAATTATGGAGAGCAAGAGGAATTAGACATAGTTGCTCAATTTAGAATAAAAATGGTTACATATATTGCCCAAAAAGCCAAGGTTGCATAGGCTAAGGCCATCAACATCTTATATGACATGGATATTTGTTGAATAAAGTGTCTTGCTGACTAACATATGATCAATATCAACTCCTTTTAGTAGAAGAGGTTTAGAATAAATTCAAGAAAGTGATCTAAAATGAATCTGCATGAGATACTATCTTTACCTTGATCTATATCCATCATTACATCAAATATCATAACACATTAGATCAAATGGGTAAAGATATTCAAGAATACGTAACTTTGAGGAGGCAACTTTTCAATACAATAGTAGATTATGAGATCACCAGCCTATACTCTTTGGCCTAGATGAGGATAGAATCTAGGACATCTTCAAGTCTTTTGATGTATAAGTTTAAAAATTATAGGTTGAAAAGGATAAAGAGTCAGAAGAAGTGTTGGAAATAGATTAATTATTTATATTAAAATCATTCTTGTATATTGTATTTTCATTATTGTAAAGTTACAAAAACATGTCTTGTAAATTATAGCTATATTTTTGAGAACTCTTTTTGAGAAAGAGCCATGTGTATTTTACACTTTCTATTTTGACAAGTAGGAAATTGTAAAAAGTAGACTTACAAATTACACTTTTTATTTTGACAAGTTTTAATTGCTTAAGTTGTAAAAGTACATATTGAAAAATGCAATTCTAGTTTTGACAAAGTGGTATGACTTGAAAGTTGTAAAAGTATCACTTAGAAATTATAGATTAGGGTTTTGAAAAAAAGCAACTTAAGTTATTTCTAAGTTATATTTTTTTCTAAAAATGAGTTTCACTTTGGCACCCCATTTTCATGAAGAGCCATTGTAGCTGCATGAAGGAGACCAAGGGCATTTCATGAAGGTTTTTCAAGTTCCATCCATGCCTTTGAAAATTAAAGATCATGCCAAGTTCTTGAATGATCATTTTCCCAACTTGTTCACTATGCTAAGGATGCCATAACTACTATAGATCATGTCTCTCTTTATGAAATTTTTAGATTTTCATGTTCCTCTATTAGACATTGAGTTTTTTGTCAACTACATCTCATTTATGAGATTTTTCGTATAAATATGGGCAATATGGCATTGCCCATCTTATCTTTCTACTGTTAGAAATATTATTCTACATTTTGAATAACTCTTATACATGCTATAACCTGGAGAATGAGAAATAATTAAAGATTTTCCTTTCTTGTCTGAGAAATCCCTATGTATGTAAAATTATTTGAATATTTGTGGATGTTATAGTTATTATTTTAGTCATGAGATTTCATTTGTGATATTTCAACCCTTTTAGAAGATTGTTTGATTAAAATAAAAGAATCTTGTCCCTTCTATGAAAAATAGAAAATATTGCCTTTGATTTCCCATTTGCATGAGTTTGTGCTCCTAAAAAAATCAATCTATTTTTCTGTTCTATTCTGTTCATTAAATCAAGCATTAAAATGCACTATAAAAATATTTGGTGAAATCACCATTTTTAGTTTTTCAAATTTCATTCTCTAATTCTTTTCCCACTCAAAACCCTAGTTTAGGAGCAAGATCACTAAATATGAGGAATTTATCTAAATTGGTAATTTATCAGTTACACTAAATTTAGTGAAAGGAATCCAACCTTATCTAGAGGTTCACCTCAATTTGCCAAGGTCCTACATCTTGGAGGTATTCCCATTGTATCATTATATTTTAGCATAAAAAGCTTTAACATCAACAATGGGTGAAAAATCTATGTGATAATAGCTATCAACCAAATTAAGATCAAGTAAGTTCAAGTTTTGAATGATCCTCATTCAATGTAGCCACATTTTGGACAACATCTTTGATGACCTCCTAGGATTACATACCTACTATGCACTTTAGACCAGTTGCCTAGTCCATCAATTGGGATATGGAGTCATCTCACCTCAACACAAAGCATGACTTGACCTTGACACTTGACTAAAAACCCATTGAAACAACTAAAATAATTGATTTCTTTCATCAACATAATAAGACAAAATCAAACACACTAAAGTAAACACACACACAAAACAAGAAGACAAAAAACTATGAAAAAAAGCACTTAGAGGAAAGATAAGATAAGAGGTCCTGTGTAAAAATAACCTATTAGAATTGATCCTCTTGAATCAAAAGGAAAACTATTTAAATCACCTTCATGTGATGATCAAGATGGTGTATAAGCAACTAATCATACTTTTTTATTTCTTGACCAACTCTTTTCTTGACTGTTGGGTCATTTATGATTCATGTGGTATTTACTTAGTTTATTTATTATCTTTATTTGTAAGATTAATTACTTATTATTTTTTAGGTTTAGTTGAAACCCGTAACCTCCTATGAAAGTTTTATAAGCTTTCATTCTCTTTGTAAAATCAATTAGAAATAATATGTTATCAATTTTATGTTGAAAACTATATCCACAATATAATTTATGAATTATTATTCTCGATCTTGGTGCTAATAGTGGTATCAAATCTTAGTTGAAGGAGGAAGATTAAAGGAGGAAAGAAATATTTTTTTATACACTATGTGCTTCACTACAAACCTATATGGTGTTTGAGAGGAGGTCAAGTGAAATCTAATTTTGTACGATGGAGAAAGTGTAACTATATAGAGATTGGTAGAGGGAGCAATCATGTCTCATTTTAGAAATAAAATAACATATTATAGCATTTCTTTGCATGATATACAACCTCCATTTCATATTTTATTAATATTGCACAAATGTTTGATATCAAAAGTTGTATCTTCTGAACCAAGGACTCATTGACATGTATTGATGGAAATAACAACTTCATTTGTAGCTTTGATTCCAAGCACTATTTGACCAGATCCAACAACCATTAGAGCATGATTGATCTGTACAATCTTTCTTAAAGGACTGAAGTGGTATGATGCCTTTATAGATCTATAAAGTGATTTAAATTGAATATGGCATTGCTATAAGGGTAAATAATATGAAAAAATATAATTTTTTGGTATATAACACAACATGGTTTAGGGTTATGTGACCAAAGATTTTTAAAAGATTTATATTTTGATTTACCTCTGGGGTCTACCAAATAAAGGAAGTAGCTACGAAAAAATAACTATGAGGTAATTTCATGATGGTGAAATTTTTTACACACACACACACACACACACACACACACACAGACACACACACACACACACACATTTTCACAAACTACAAATTAAGGACATATTAAATGTCTTCTTATTATTTTCCATACAAGTTTGAAAGCAAGATGGATAGAGTTTTTTTGGTAGTCACTTGTAAATAAGGAAGTTTAAGGTTCAAAAATCTATTGTATAATTTTGTTGTTATATTTTGATTAAATTTTAAATTTGTAAAGAGAATAGGTGATATAAGGGTGTAAGTTGTGACTTTGGTTATAACATTTTTTGATAAATCACTATTTTTTCCAAAAGTGGTCATGTAACCAGGTAATTTATAGGTTTTTGGACATTCCAAACATAAAAAATGGTAAATTTTATAATTTATAGTGTCCTTATATTATTTTTCAACCAATATAATTAAATTAATGTATAAAGGTACATTTTCAATCAAAATTGACACCTTCCAAATGATAATTTCCACATTGTCACTTCTTGCTTGTGTTGTTGACAAACCCACCATCCTTTACAGGTCCCTTAGGATCCTCATGATTAACAAATTATGAGAATCATACTAGAGGCTGGAGGATTATTGGAGGATAAAGGAAAATTAGCCTTTCCAATTAGCTATTCACTTGGAGTATGGGTTTAATGTTTAAATGGCCATTTTGGCTTGTGATTTTACTTTCAATTCCATTTTTAGCTTTCTATATCTATTAGTCATGACATGGAGTGGACAGAGTTAGTTGTTTTCATTTCTCTCAATGCATAACTTCTCACTTATTGCCTAATAGGGGGAGAAGATTTTGGAATTATTTAGACTTTGATCAATCATCAGTGATATTACGAGTTGATAGGGGTTACATTAGCACTAATAGTGTTGAGTAAAGGTCATCAATATTTGTTGGGCATCAGGAAGATGTGCCATATAGTGTACTAGTTTGTCCCTTGGATGGGTTCCTCTCTAGGATGTTATGTGGGTTGATGTAGTTAGACATGCCAAATCATTTTATACTATAGTACGGTATGTTGATCACTGGGGATGAACATGTATTGATCATGTTCATCAGCCATTTTTTTTCACAACTCATAGGGGTAGGCTTATTTATGGAGAGGTATAATTTTTGGTCAGTGTAAAAGGTACAATGCACCAATTATAGTGATGACAGATATTTTGATGACTTTAGAGTCATTACTTTAGTTCAATCATATGCTATACCCCTTTGGATCAAGGGGGAATTTGTTGGGTCATTTATGATCCACATGGTACTTAGTTAATTAATTATCTTAGTTTGTTAGATTAATTGATTTTTATCTATTCAGGGTAGTTGAAATCTATAAGGTAGTTCTAAACTCCCATGAAATTTTTATATTCTTTCACTATCTTTGTAAAATCAATTGGAAATAATATATTATCAATTTTATGTTGAAAACTATATCCACAACGTAATTTTTGAATTATTATTCTTGATCTTGGTGCCAACATTGACCACCACCTTATTGGGATTGATGTTGGATAGGTATATAGTAAAAACCATGTCTCTGAAAAAGACAAATTCATCATGTTCTTCAATTCTCACCTCATACTGTTATCTATATTTAGAAATGTGAGAGGCCTTCAAAGTGACTATGTTTTGATTCATAAAGGTATCAACAATCTTAGCTTCGTCTTCTACTGATTCCTCAAATTCCATCTGATGTTCATCTTGAATAGTGTCATATTCATCATACCTTGATATACCATAGGTTTTAACTTCTTGATGATGGATAATATGATTTTTTGGAGAGTTAGGAACTTTTTAATTTGCATCAACAACTTCCTTTTGTTATTGAGGTGTTAGCCTACCAAATTCTTCAAACTCCTTGAACATGTCCATGTAGGACTGCCATATGTCTTCAATACCTCCTTAAACCTAATTATGAGACTCAAAAGGATCATAAACCATGGTGTTATCTTCAAGATCCTTCTCATCCATGTTATCATCATGTTCATTGGCCACAAAAACAATGTTAACACTCTCCTCATTGGCTATAGTATCACTATCCAAAATAGAGCAAAATGTTTCTATCTCTTCCCAAAAGGTAGCTTCTTCTTCATCACTTTAAAGCTTACCAAGCTCAATTTTAATATTTCCATTATTTTGAGGGACAACATGATGGTCAAATAGTTTAAATTCTTGGATAGATCATGACATGACTAAAAGTCATCTTCTTCAAGTTATATATTTTGACCATGAGGTTCAATAAGACTAATAGTCAATATATCATCAAAAAGACTTACCTCATGTTCAAATACAACCTGATCAACTACTGTATAATCATATTTCTCTTCATCAAGACTTAATACATGAGAAATATATTGCTCTTCTTCTTCCTCCATGAATAATTGAAGTTCATCTACCCATTCAAGACTAAATTAATCATGTATCTCTCGTGCTAAACCTGATGTGTCCTCTTCTAGGAGGTTTCCAACATCACCAATTTCATTTTGATGTTCACCTTCTTATTCTAAAGGGCTCACATGATTTTCAAGTAAGACCATTCTTCCATGAAATTTTGGTATAACTAATGTCATACCTAATCAAGATCTTCTTCTTCAATCTTTTCAATGGAATCACTTTGACAAGGGGTGGTTTTCATGTTAGCTTGCATTCCTATATCAAGACCATGTTCCTCATCATCCTCAAAGACTAGTTTGTTTCCTTATTGAAAAAGAGGAGTACCAAGAAATATTTCCTCATCATACACACTAGAAACACTATCCTTATAACCTTCTTAAGGATCACTTATAGATAATTTATATTTGTTTTGAAGAACTGCCACCTCATCACCTAGATTTTACAAGCTTTCCTTCACATTTGAATGTTTATATATTTCCCTCAATGCAATTGAATCTTCTTCATAAAAGGAGAGGGTGGGAAGGAAAGAGACTTAATTGGCTTACTTGAATCCTTTTAGAGTGTCCTTACAACTTGGGTATTTAGGAGAATTAGGCTTATCATGATGTTCTTGAAGGGATGGAGAGGAGAATTGAATTGAAAATGTTGTATTATTCTCTTTCCACTCTTCAATTTCTTTTTCAAACTATGACCTGTCTTGAACATCATGGATGGTTTCAATCTCATGTTGGGATGTAGGTGAAGACCTTAAAGAAATTGAGATGTATCTTGAATTTTATTCCTTACAATTATGATTTTATTGAGTTTGGATAGTCATGGGAGGAGGATCTTTCTCAAGAGTAGGCATGACATAATTAGGGGTCTTGGTCCAAGAAGGTCTCTAAGATAGAATGGTCTTAAGATTTTGAAGAAGAGAGGGTGAAGATAAAATTGACATAAACCTCTCTTGATGAAATATTGCAACTTGGAATGAGTTTGGAGAAAAAAGATATTTAGGTAGAGGAGGAGGAGGCATACAAGACTAAAATGTATTGCATTTAATGCCTCTATTGAGGTACCAATCTACTCTCAAGACATTGAATTAGACCTCTTATTTCCATCACATTACTAATTGGAAAATACTAATTTTCTCTATCAATAGATCTCCACTTATTCTTGATCATCTGAAAGAAAATTATTTATTTCTAAATGACATCACTTTGATTGAAAGGGGTAGGGACACTTAGGCTAAGATCCTTTTATCTATCAATCTCTATCATTTACATTTCATATTCTAATAGAATTTATTTTAGGGATTGAGTAAGATTATCATAGCTTTGACAAGGTTGAATAGAGGGATAAGTAGGCTACCAAGGAGGATAAGTTGGATTGGAAGGGGGCACGTAAGGCTACAAATAGCCTTGGCAAGGTTGATATGTTTCTTCTTGGGAGCCACTTGGGGTGAATCCATGAATGCCATCAACTTGATATGGAAAATATGAAGGCATATAATATGTATCTTGACCAAAAGAATGATTAGGATACATACCAATTTTATAATTATAGACACCTAGGATGATTATACCAATTGATATTCACTTAGAGTCCCCATTGATGCTTCAAAACATTTATGTGTTGAAGATCAAAATTAATAACTCTTCAATGAGATGCAATCCTAGTCCCATGGGGTGTGCCAAAACTATTATCAACAAAAGTTTCATCCTTGAGGAGGTTGTTTAATCCTCCTCACATAAGTGATAGCATGGAGACAACTCTAGGATGTGGGTGGCCTAATTAGTGAGGTGAATATATGGATAGGGCTAGCTCCCTTGATGTTATCACCTTGAACTACTACTAGACCTATTACTTGTAAAAGAAAGGGTTAGAGATAACTAATAATAACCTAATCTAGGGAGTTAATTCACCAAATTGACACCCTCCACTTTATTATCATGTACTAAGAACATGAATTAGGCCTAAATATGATCACACTACTTAATAAGGACCTTCAAGCCTAAGTGTTTCAACATGAAGGTCATAGATAATACATTGAATGAAAGGGCTATTCAAGAGGTCTAAAAAGGACACTAATGACTAAAATCCACTTTAAAACCATGAAAATATAATTTAAACTCACCATGTGACCTATAATAAGACAATCCATTTTCAAAGAGGTAGGAGAGGACAAATAAGAGAGAGTAAAAGGACTAATACTAGCATTCATCAATAGTCACACAAGTACACTAGTTGTAAGCATATGAGAAGGTAATAATCATTTGTAGTAATCATTAAAAGGAATATTAAAAGTGTTTATTTGAGTAAGTACTGACATACTTAGTATAATTATCCATAACAATCCATTCAAAGCTGCATATATAGGAAAAATGAAGGAGATAGAGAAGAGAGGCATATAAGTAACTCCAATGACAAGTGTCACTTCATCCAACTTAGTTATAGTCCAAGAGGAGAGTCTAATATCAGTTTAATCCATATCCTTGGAATGTGATGCATGATTTATGATGATATTCTAGAGGAATGGTGTAGAATAGGCTCGAATTTCCTTGATTGTCTTGGTGACTCATCAATCTTGTTTGACATTGCCCTCTTCTTTATCTAGAAGTGATAAATGACATTCTTGATCATCAAAGTCACCTATAACTATCCTCTTCACTTATAAATAACACTATGCATATGTTTTAGAGTTATCCATACTGATTTTGTGATGGTAATCATGTTTTATTAGGTGTCTTGAAACCCATCAATCTCACTACACCTCTCTCACAAGGGTTTTTCAATGATATACTAGGATATCATGCTCAAGACTACTTATAATCACCTGATTAGAATTTTTAATGATATAATGAAGATATAAAAGGCATAAAATAGTGATCTTATTGATGTTAAAAATGATATCAAACTCTCCATAATCCTCCATAGGTCTACAATTAGGCTTCTTAGGCAAGATAGTAATATAATCACCTTTTTGGCCCTAATTAGTGACTTGAATAACTAATGTATCATATTTTTAGGTATATAAAGGGTAATATAGGTGCATATAATCTATAAATAGGTTTAAAAATCATTTTTAATTGATTTTTGAGACTATCACCACTTTGCACACTCATAAATAGTCTTGCAACTATGCTTTTTAAGCCATTTTTGTACACTGTCCTTGGCACGTGCTATAATTATGATTCATAAAAGGAATAAGAGATGAATAGAGGATATTATATAAATTTAAAGGTTAATCCATCCCATTTTAGGCAATTAGAGTATCCATTTCTCCCATCAGGTCATTATGAGGGTTTAAGGAGGGTTTTAGGTAGCCTAATTTATTAATGATTATTTATAGCCTATAGGGCCTTAATGTATGAAATATTATTAATAATTATAATTAAATAACCCAATTAAAAATTAAAAATTATTTAGGAACACAATTCATCTTGTCAAGTTAGTTCTCACGTGCCAAAAGTGTCTCTCAAGTGACTAGGTCTATAACTGTGAGATCAAGAAAGGAGAATTTGAGTGAAATGGAGTATGAATTATTGGTTTTTGATATAAAAAATTAAATTAGGTATGATAAAATAATATTAAAATGTTAAAATGGTTTACATTATTTGATAACTCCTTAGAGCCTCTGCAGTCCTCACTAGCTTATGGTTAGGGTTTTTAGTTAACTTGGTACAGGTGGTCCTAGTGGCTTGTTTGGTCATTTATATCTTATTAATATAAGTTAATACCTCATGAAGATGAATTTAAATATATTATAATCCTAGAAAATTAATCTACACCATTTTATAATTTATGGATTATGTAGAATACTTCTATTGATGCTCAAACTTGTAGGTCTCTATCTAATCTTGTTGACTATCACATCTGAGATTGAATATTATTTATAGGCCTAATAAATATTTTTATGGTATTTTAAAATTTTTATAGAGTTTATATATTCCCCTATTGATCCTCTTTAGGTTTCCTTTCATCTCAAATAGACCTTTTCCCTTCATCCTCCATGATAGGCATGTAGGTGTATGCATTTAAGCCTTTTGACTGTCTGGTCTCAAGAATGACTTATTTTAAGTTATTATTATCATGATGAAAGGTATAATAACATTTAAAATGTTTTAATTTTTTGTATTTAAATCTTTATATCCATTCATATCCCTCATAGTCTTTCTTTTGGACTTACACAATCCCAATTTAACATATAGTCCATTTGAGTTGTAAGGTGAAATGAAGTTTGAGCTGACAAAATGTTTTAAGGTGATTAAATATACCTCATTAAGGATTAATAAGATTAATTTTTGGTCATTAAGACAAACATTTTATGTTAATGGTGACCTATAGGTCTTCAGACCTGTAGGCTCATAATACTCCTTTGGATAAGGGCTCAAAGAAAGACATTATAACCTCTTATCTTGAAGTTTATCACCCATTGATGTTTTATATTAGTATGAGATAATTTTAAGACATTGAATTAATATTTGAAGCTTAATTTCACTCATTTCATGCATAAAATAATCCATATATTCTATGTAAACAAGACTGTCATACCTAAACTAGCCAAATAAGGTTATTTGACCTTGCACCAAACATGATCATGAATAAACATGAAAGGAAATGGTATTTTAGGGTTATAATAGTTATAAAGAGACCATTAATAATCATTTTAATCCATTTATTTGATATCATAACTCCACACTTGAGGAAAACTAACCCTAGTGGGGTTTGAATTAATTCTTTTCTACCCCTTATCTTTTTAACAATTATTCATAAAATTAAGGGGATTAACCAAGAAACAAATGCCATAAAGTGGAAGGGAATTAGGGTACCCTCCTATGGATAATATATTGGATTCCAATTCTCTCTCCTATAAAAGTACCAATTGAAAACCTATTGTTTGTCTTGAGTTGCCAAAGGGCCAATGGAGAAATAAAGTGGGTTTTTGCACTATTTGGATTTGTAACTCCACTTACTACATGGATTTGGCCCTGATAAGACAATGGGGACCTCTTTAATATTTTTCACCTTGTTAACCATAAAAAACTCTCTACCAATGACCACTAAAATAATGATTTTCTCAAGATTCTAACCATTCTACCTCTTCGAATTGTTGGAGGTGATGAAATAAATGACTCTTCATATTACTCTAACTTATAAAAACATGGAAAAGGATGCCAAAACATATCATACCGTTATTTCCATAAAATTATCTCAAAATTATTCACTTGTGCATTTGATAATGATAAATGGTAGTTAAAAATGAATTCCAACATTGAAAATTAGTTATAAAATACCTTTGGAGGATTGTGTACAGTTAGGTACAAGAATGATGTCATCATATAGGTTTTATATGACTTAAAACCCTCATTTTCTAAAGACAACTTTTATATTGTTATTGATTAGCTAGTATCATTTTCACATTGAAATGCACAATAAGACTAAGTAATAAAATACCTTAATATTATAAAAATTAACTTAAACTCTCTAAAATGCCTTAGAAACAATGTGATCAACTTTACCTATTTTTCTTCCTTGACCAATTTTATCAGCTTTAGACCATGTTTATTTTTTATAGGGTTATCACCTTGTCTCCTTGGGAATGCCTCCATATTTAATTGATTTACCACTTACCTTAACTTTGTAAAAATTACCTTAAATAATGATAAAAACAAAATGAAAACCATAAAGAATTACCACTTCATGACAAGACAATGTGACTTGACCTAGCTGGCAATTAGACCATGCTAAATTACCTTATAAGCTACCAAGGGAGACACATTACATATCAACTTGCATCATTAATATTTAATACAAAGCCTTCGTAATGGCTATTAACAATCTTAATTTCAAGTACATCTAATTTTTGAATGATCCTCATTCAAGGTATCCAAATTTTGGCTAACAATACCCAGATCAAAGATCAAGTTTTGTAAAATAAACACCACCATGCAATTCATCTATAAAATCATCACTTATAGGAATAAGAAACTTATATTTGATGGTGTACATATTAATTTATTTTTAGTAAGGACACATGCACCAAATGTCATCTTTCTTACACACCATTACCACTAGAGAGGGATAAATACTCTGATTATGATAGATAATAATTTCTTCCAACATCTCATGTACCATATTCTCACTCTCATTATTTTGGACATATAATTACCTTTAAGGCCTGATGTTGTGTGGTTGGCACACTGAAACTAGTTGAATGACATGACCACGATCAATTTTAGAGGAAGTATTTTTGGAATATTACCCAAAACTATTGAATGCTCCTCCACAATAACATTTAGAGATTGAGCCTTTATTGAAAAACATGAGCCATAAACCCATATGATCCATTTTTTAGAATATTGTGTATTTAATGAGAACTTAGTTACTATGGGGAATTTGAATGTAATTGACATAGTTCAAATTTAATTCCCTCAAAATGGAAATGGATGATTATCTCTTGGAAATTCATCTCAATCATTCTTGAGCTAATTAGCCATTGGATTCCCAAAATAATGTCTCCTCCACCAAATTGAATGGAAAACATAGGGATATATGTTAGATATTCTCTGATAGAGAGTTTAATACTATGGAATTTACTAGAATAATTGAATATGTCACCATATACAATCATGACTTTAAACTATAGACTAGGATAGAAAAATATTTTAAATGCATTTCTAATTTATTGTTGATCAAGTTGTGTGTACTGTCCGAGTCAATAAATACTTCGACCTAATAATTTTTTTATAAAACCCAATATATTAAGGGTTTATAAAGTGTTAATGCTAGAAAGTGCATGAAAATAGATAGTTTTTTTCAACACAATTCTATCCTCTTTTGTACTTGTTATCATAGTTTTATAACATAACCCTTTTCCCATCTTTTCTTTAATTTATTGAGGAGATAGTTTGTTAGGCTTAGGGAGTGACTATGTTGTAGTGCTCTTATATGTTTTAATTATGAATGGATTCCTTTTGGTGACTAGTGATATCTCCTTTTAATCTATGTGCCATGAAAATAGCCTCAGAGATAGAATTCAGATTAAACAAGCACACCTTGTGTTGGATGTGATCATTGAGCCTACCAAGAAATAAGTCATTCAAATTTTCATCTATGATTGTATCCATATGTAATATATATTTTGGAATTATTGAATATAATCCTTGGAAGATCTTGTTTGTTGTAGCTTTTCTAATTTGATGAAGTAATTATCTATCACACTATTTCAATAGTGGAACTATAATTCAGTAGTAAAAATTGACCAATTGACATAGACCCTTATTTTTATTTTGAGCACAAAGCCTTCAATACCAAATTAATTGGTTAGTTTAAAAATATAAATAATCCATTACCACCTTATGTCCACATGGGATCTGTTGTACCTAATTTTTTTATCCATTTGGTTTATCTAGGTGACTGGATCCTTACCATAAAACTTATGCATTTCCACTTTTTAAATCACATTTCACAACTCTAATGGGAGCCAATTGAAGGTAGATGTTGAGTTGTATTAGAGATTGCATTAGTTTTACTTGAATATCCACATTGTTGATATGAGTATTGGTGATTTTTTAGATGATTTGGTGGATTTAGAGGAACATTCAAAAGTTTGAGTTGCTACTCGAGCTCATCCAATTAGTAATTGATTTTATGCACATTTATTTTATTAAACACATTATACTATATTTTTTTCACATTTTACTTAAGTTTTCTCACCTTGTGAATTTATGAATAAAACATTGTGAAAATATCTCCATTAATTCCTATTTGTAACTCCACCTTCTCCTTATTAAGAGTTTTAATTAGACTTTTGTAACCCTTACCTTGACCCCTAGTTTGTCATCCTGCCATACCAAAGCTTCATAATTCTAAATTTGATTATCATATTTGACCAAAAGGTTTCCAACCTATGTTATCCTTAAATAAAAAAATTAAAATAATATAGCCCCACTATATTTTTTTCAAGCTTTCTAAAAATGTAAAAAAAGCATAAAAATTTCTTAAAATACGACCTGAAAAGTGAATTTAAAAAAAACCATAAAACCATATTAGATCACTAAAAATGATCATGAAAACCTAATTTATTTAATTTAGCATCCTTAAATGATTCTACAACTCTCTCTCTCTCTCTCTCTATATATATATATATATATATATATATATATATATATATATATATATATATATATATATATATATATGAAACAAATTGTAAGATATAAGCTATTCTCTACAAATAGGGTTTCATCCACACTTTTAACCAAATAAAAGAGATAATACCACTTGTAATGAGATTACTTCACAAATAAAGTAGAATTATGGTTATAGATTAAAATATTACTAAAATAGAGCTTAATATTTGAATAAATGATGAGCCACCTTAAGCAGACAAACTCCACAACCATATAATATTAAGATAAAATACTAACTACTACCTTATATATACACCTTAACTATGATATGGAAAAAGCCTAAGATGACCTTACTATTAATATGAATCTATAAAAATAATCACATGACTTAATTAAAGGTTATGATAGCCATAATTTGGCTACACATATCCCAATACATGTTATAGGCTAAGGGCTTGTGTTGTTCATGTTTAGTTTTCCTAACCATAACTACTTTTTTGTTGATCCTAAATTCATTATGTGATGTATTTACTCCATGCATGTAGTTTTATTATAAATAGTGTTTAGTTTTATTGTAAATTTTCTTAGTGTATTAATTTGATTTTAAGCTTGCATAAGAGATATGGATTCTATAAATGTGTTGTTAAAATTTGAATTATCTATTGCACATGATGTGCCTTAATTGAATGATAATGATGTGAAAAATATGTATGGTTGAAAATATGAACATGACTATGAAGTTGAAGTGGAAGAGAAAAATAGAGATGATCACATTGATTATATAACGAAATATGTTATGGCTAACCTTTTGATGTTTCTAGATTTATAAATATATTGAAATAAATTATTTATCAAAACATCCCCTCTCATATTGTTGCTTGGAAGTTCATTATAACTCTAATTTTGTTTTTATTTATTTTAATATTCATTCTTCTTAAAATGATATGCTGTCAAATTCTCAAAAATGTTCCATTTCTTAGTCTCATAAAACTTTGCTTACTCTAAGTATGCTTATGTAATTACTCCAATCCAACCATATATGGGTTCTAAAATTTATTCTAATATTGTTAATCCCTATTTTATTTCTTACATTACAATTTATTCTACTCCTATCCCTACCCAAAAACCATAAAATGACTACTTTGATGCAAAGTTTGCATGATGTAGAATGAGTTAAATTACTTTCTCAAGGGTCTCAAAATCCAAGTGGTAGAGTAACATCTCATGATATATTTTAAAATGATTTGGATGATGATGAACTTCTATACCCTTTTCCATTTGATTTTATTTCCCATAAATATATATTATTTAATGGAAAATTAGATCCCTCCCACCATATTAGATCATTTTATGTCTCTTGTTTGTTTGATCACAATGCTAAATTATTTATTAAAATATTTTAAATAAATTTGAAGGCCTATGCTCTTAGATTAGGATTTATCCTTGCCATATGGATGCATACACACTTTTAAATCATTAATGGATGATTTTGTAGCACATTTTCAAAAAAATATTGGTATAAAGGTAAAATTTGTACCATTATCTTAGGTTAGACAAGAATCCAATAAAACTACTAGTATGTGCTTATGTTCAAGACATTGATTACTAAAATGATCTATCAACCACCAAATAATGAACTTAAAAGAATATTTATCAATAGTTTACCCTAAATTATAAAATAAAAATTATATATTTCAATATCTATCATTTGATACATCACCTAAGAGGATCCAAGTGGACACCACCATAAATGAGGTTATAGATGTTTTATATGCATATGCATAAGCTATATGAGATAATGTTTTGAGAATAAAGAGAGAGATAATAGAATTAGAACACACATGTTTTATACTTATGTGCATCCTATAGATGACATACTTTTGAGAAAGATGTATGGTTGTCTATCTTCTAATATTATTTTTAACTAAAGCTACATATGTGTATACACATATTAAAAAGTTGAGAAGGCATGAATAACCATTTATGGAAGTTTAACCATTTCCATGTGTGACTATTCATATTATGATGATTAGGTGGCTTAATAATAGGGGCATAGTATGTTGACAAATGAATTGGCAAAATGCAAGCCCTAAGAGTACCATCTATCATGACATAAGAACTATGTTAATTAAATTTTGAAATGTAATACTAAGAATAATTTGGTATTGTGTAATGTGATTTGGTTTTGTGGTATAGAATGAATGTGTGTCACACACTAATAATTTATATGATAGGTATTACAAAAGGCTTATTTCATGCATGGGTGGCACTAGGTTTGATCTGCATAAAATGAGTTGTGCCATTATAGGAGTGTGTGTGACATATGTTGGAGATAAATGGATGATGTTGGAGGTATGATAAAATTTTGGAGCCTGTGTTAGAGTATCATAAAACTTTGAATAGGAATTATAATTACCATAATCTATGACAAAAGAATTGAATGTGTTTCAAAAACTGATGTTGGTAGATCCTCTTAAATCATTTTTCCCTCCTTGTAAATATATAGCCTTGAATGTGTAAAGTTTAGGAAGTAGGTGCGGAACATTGGCTTCAAGATGATACCTCGTGAGCCATTTGGCTTATTTTTTGATTTATTTTGAATATTTTTGTATGTAGGCATATAATATTAGTGTATACATAATTTATAGAATATGATATATCTTTGTTGGTTGAGGTTGTGTGTCAGAAGGAGGTTATATTATGAATGTTGAATATACATAGTTATATGATTTTTTTTGTGTGTGGGCTAGGATGACCAATGTAACATCACACCCCCCTCTATTTATTAAGATACACATAATAAATCATAACATAGAGGATGCATATACTTAGATGGTATAATGATAGGTCTTAGGGTGGCCATAGATATAGTATAGGGAAATCCACAATTAATATCAAAGGCATAAGGTTCCAAAGCCTATGCTTAAGATACGAGGTATGGTTATAATTAGATCACATAATAAATAAATGATGTAATGGTAACAAAGGTGTGTCAATGATATAATAAGGAAAGTGCATGCAAGGAACTAAAAACCAAGGGTAACCTAGATCCAAGATAGTTATAAAAACTAAAGTAATAAAAGGTAAATGACACAATGGTGGATCATAAGTATATTCTACATAAACTAAAGTGGTAATGGAAAGCCTAAACACCCTATAACTATATAACCTTATTATGTATAAGGAGAACTTAAGAAATGATAACAATTTACATGCTACTATTGAAATAAGAAAATAAGATCTATCAACTAGTTAAATAAATAAAGAGATACTTAAATTTATATTGACAAATTAGTGCATCAATATTACCGTTGGCTCTAATGTAAATTTTCAATATATGTTTTAGGATGAAGACTTAAAATGTTGAGAAATATACTTAGATGTCCTTAATTGGGGACTCTAAAGACTATGAGAAACCTCCTTGATTAAAATCCTCCTAATGAGATTCAAATACCTTGAGCAATACTTGACATCCAAGAAAAAGAATTTAATCCTATAAGTCCTCCTCCTACTTAAGGGAAGAAATACAAGCATAAGCATAGTTTATGAATGTTGTATTGGGAATGATAATTATAACCCCTATATATGGTTCCAAACCCATACATAACCATAAAATCTAAGTGAACAATATTTGCTAGGTTGATATAGTCGATTAGGATGTTGTTTTACATATATCCATATTAGCTAGGCGAATACAATTAGGAAGACAAGGATACAATTATAACTATATCAGCTAGGCCAATACAATACAAAAATTTTCAAAAATAAAATACACTATATCATCTAGGCTTATCAAATAGGAATATAGGGTGGTTATAAAAAATTAGATGTAAGGAGATGGAGAAGGAAGATGAAAATAGAATCAAAGGAGGTTAGATTGATAGTAGTGAAGGTATAACAAAATAGTATCTAAACATCTCTCAAAAGTACCATGAGCTAACTCCACCCTTTTCTCGGTGAACCTCTTAGGACATGCTCAAGGAGACTAATGCAATGATAAGTCCTACAAGAGAAATAGTTAGTAAAATGATAAGATGAAAATACCAATTATATAGTCTGCCCCACCTAAAGCTCATCACATGTCAATAGTGTAATGTGGGATGGTGCTTTGAAAAATATACATAGTAACACAAAAACATAATAGGAAATGTTCTAAGAAATGAAAGTAATGATAAAATTAAATAAATAAAGATAACATGTACCTTCACTTACCTTACCAATTGTAGAGATGATTCTACATGTGATGCTAATGGAAGGAGCCAATCTAGGAGCACAATTGGTAGACCTAAAAAATAGGAGAAAAATCCAAATTTTTAGTTTTTTTTTTGTTGGAAACCCAAAATTATTTATTATCTAAGATCAGATATATTATTTTAGTTTTTCAAAAGGACCCACAAAAATAAAGATAAGAGAAAAACATAAAATCTAGAGGTAAATACAAGGGAATTTTGACATTTTATTTGGGAGGTATAAATAGGCCATAAGGTAAATAATTTGGTCATTTATATTTTCATAAACATAAATCTATAGATGACCATTTTTGGCATGATGAGAGATGATGGATAGAGGATGACAAGGATGATGACTGGGAGGTCATCAGGGAGGTATTGTAGGATACATGTAGGTAGGTGATGCTTTTATTGTTTAATTAGGCAAATAAGGTAAATAGATTAGATTTTATGAAATATACATGCTGGGGTAAGTCTATATAGAATAATTATCCCTAATAAGAATCAAAATGTAGAGAACATTTTGATGGGTGATGAGTATAAAACTAAGTGTCAAATTTAGGACCATATTTATATATTAAGGCTGAGGGAATAAATCATTACCTTTAGTAAATTTTATCTACTAAGCCTATGAACTTGAGTGGTGTAAAATTACAACCTTTGTTGATTACCATACGGTATGGCTAATGTAGTTAATTGCACAGATAATTGTAGTGGGTGATAACTTATATGATGGATAATATGGTAGATTAGGTGACAAAAATGGCCAATGTGTAAACCCATGGCAAGTACTATAGTAGATAAATTGGATGGATGATAAGGTAGGAAAATAAATTATATGGCCATTACATTATATATTTGGCTAATTTTATATGAATAAGCTATATGGCTGATATGGTTAGGTATGGCCAATGTAGTAGAAGAAGAACACATGGTCGGTGTAGAAGAAAATGTAAGTTTTTGCTAGAGTAACTTAGGAAATAAATGGTCAATATAATATTAATGAATACCAATTTTAATTTTAATGATATTTATAATTATATTTCAATTATATTTTTTATTTTTGTACAAAATATGATTGATTACTATTGTTTGGATTTTTCCAGAGGTGATAAAAATTATGGAAGAACATAGAAGTGAGGTAGATACTAAATCAACTATCCAAAATTATAAATGTGGATGATCATGTCTAATCAACCTAGGATTCATAGGCATTATGGATTAATACATCAAATCGAGGACCACTTACCTTGGGTAAGGATGTGGGAGAAAGATCATATGGTACAATGGATTACCTTATAACCAACATTAGAGACTTTGAGGTGAGATAATATCATATGGATGTTGTATCAAGTTATTATGGATTCATGGCATAAATGGCCATATATGATATGGTCACATGTGAATACTAAGATCATGATCCACTACACATGGTTATCTAAGCCTCACTCATGTGTCTTGGTCTTAGGATAGTTTAGGAAACCACACTTGATACTACCTATACTTATCCCACTCCACTGGGTGAGGCACTCAAGAGAATAATGAGTAGTTGGAAGACATGGGGTCACAACTAATGTCCTAGTATTGAGACCTCATCATGCCCCACAAGGTAGGAGATGATGATAAAGGCAACTCATATAGACAAGGGTAGAGTAACAAGTCAAAGTTGATCTAGATGCACCTATGATATGGGCTGACCTACCTAGATAAAATAAATGGGTTTCTTAAAGATGCATAAGGAAATTGAGGCATTAAATCATAATAGTATAATAGGAGAGATGGATGGCATCTCAACCAAGATGGATCCAAGAGGATGGGATTTTCCTTAGAGGCAAATAAAATGAGGAGATTATCTTAGAGAGATTTCCATAGATAGGTAAAAATTGTACTAGGTATTTACTATCAATTTATTTTTCTAGGTTATAGATATGCATGATAAATATTAGTGATCCAACTTGGTTGAGATGCCATCCATCTTTCCCATTATAATATTATGATTTAATGACCCAATTGCCTCATATATGGATATCTAATGTTAATTTGGTTTAATATTAAAGATTCTATAGTAGAGATGACATAATGTGGTACCATGATTGAGGATTCACACCATGAGATCCTAGATGATATACTACTTGAGCGTGATACCATATCTATGATGGATCCCATAATACATAATTTTGGTGAGCACAATAGCTATTTTAGGTTGGTTGGAGATGTTTCACAAGAGTGGCGATGGCAAAAGTAGGAAACTTATGCTATTATAGTTATAGTACTAAAGGATAAGAGGTTACAACATGATAATATGTGGAAATGGCATAGTGGTATTAGCCATAGATAGAGATATAAAGGTGACTAATTCCACAACCACTGCATAGAGTGGAATGAAGATGAAAACTAGAATCCATGAGTTTGAGATAGAGGTAGCTAGAACATAGGGGAGGCCATATGATTGTAGTCTCAGACTGATACATAGGTCTATATATATGTTATAACTAAAAATTATTTATAGAATAGGGTGCATTTCCCACTTATAGATTAATGGGACCCATATATATAAATGTATATGTTATATATTGATGAATAAAACTTTTAACACACAAACACACACACACATATCATGATTCCTCATTTTATACATGGACTTGTATTATTAACACAGTTTTGGAATTCTAGTGTCATTTTATGAGGATGATATCATGTCATGTATATTTTATTATTTTATAGTAAATGTGATAAAATTTATGGTAAAAAAGAACAAAAACTAAAGTGTAAAAATGGAATCTTAAGTAAGTAGAATGGAAAATCAACAAACATAAGATGTGTAATAAAAATAAAATTAAAACATACCAAATTTATGAAAGATGAAAATATCAAAGAAAAAGAAAGATATATAAAACATTGTAAGCAAGAAGTCCTAAATAACATAAAATATGTAATATAACACAACATATAAGATGCCAAAAATAACTATAAAATATGGATATCTAATGTGTGAAAATGTAAAAGTTAATCAAACAAGGATATGACATGACTTTAAGATCATCCAATGTAAGACATGTAAAATTTAAATCAAACAAAGTGTAATATAAAATCAATGTAAAAATATATAATGAAATAAAAGTGAAGAATTGAATCAAATAAGGCTATGTAAAAAAATACAACAAAGACACTAATGAGTGAAAAATTGAAATTAATACTTGTGTTAAATAAAAATATAGGAAGGCAAGACCATATAGAGATATAACTATGATGATGGAGATGGTGTAGATAAGGAAAGTGATTTTATTTTGTGAGGAATCACTATTTATACTCCCTAGGGTCTTACAATGCAAATCATAAACTAAAAATCCAAGAGGCATCATAATGGAGGGTAGTAGTCAAATTTGAAGAAAATAGATATAAAAATGAAATATAAATAATAGATATGTGATAAACTAAAAGAAATATACATCAAGAGGATATTTAGAAATATAACATGGAGATATAATGATTAAAGTGCCATAAGGGTGATGTATAAATCCTAAGTGAAGACAAGACACTCTAATCAAGTAGACAAGGATAAGAGATTTAGATATCAAATACATAAAGAACCCCACATTGATATAGGGGAATAGATGATGAAATTTTAAGGATGTAAGTCACCATAAATGAGATGTATAAATACTTATTAGATATAAGACAATCTAATCAAGTGTGTAAGGCTGTCAAACACTAACTTGGGATAATAGGTGTAGTATATAGATCATCATCTGAAGGCTATATGCATGAAAATTTAAAGGATCCTACCTTCCCACAATGTGTTCCATAATCCTAAATACCCATTATAGATATGTTGGGTTATTTTAATTTAGTTTAGTATGAATTTTCTTGGTCATGCACCCAAGATGATAATAAGTACAACTATCTAGCAATTGGCATATCACATGAGAAATAGTCCCATGCACTCACCCAAAGTGCATAGATTAAGAGTAGTTCCCATCAGTTTTATCATGTGATGGTGTATACATTGGGATATCTATAGAAAGGTGCTTGAACGTGCACTTATTTATAACAAAATACAACATAGTAAATGTAATTTTAACAATATGATCATTTCATACTTAAGTTACTCATCAAAAGAAAAGAGATAGGTGTACATCAAGAAAAAGAGTAGTAGTACTATTGGTTCCATAACAAGTTTAAAAAAAGTATTTGAGAATCATAAATATTCCATATTATTATATATCAGTGATCACCATACACATGTCTTGATACACATCATGACATCCTCAAGTGACCCAAACTTTGTTAGAGCATGTCCTCAAAATGCCACAAAACTAGTATTGAGCTCTTAACAATGAACATTAATATTGTATTATAATGCTTCCATATCCTAGAATTATTTGGCACACTACATTATATCCTTTATTGTTAATGCATTATTAACTATTTGCTAGTGATGGTGTTCATCTAAGTAACGCCTATCTTCTAAAACTTTAGTGGTTCATGCCAAATTAATAAAAACCCCATTAGTTGTGGGAACTATGACACCCACTTAGGCCAAAAATCTCTTACATACTTTTATAGATTCTAACATTGATTTATATCCCAAGTATACTCACACTAGGGATTCAATAGGTCTTTGTATTTTTTAATAAAATATCTACTAGGGTCTCCAATTTATTAATAGTTTTCCCTATAAGTGGGATCCCATAAGCTAGTGTTAGATCTTGTTGTAAATTTGACTTACAAATTTTAAGTCTTCACTCAAGATGCCATTACCACTTCCTGCTAGAAATTGAGCTCTTCTAATTCCAATTCAATCCTTATTATTTCATCACATTCATGTCAATACAAAGCAACAACCTCTTTGTGCTTTCATTGAAGCTAGTCAACATCATAACCATGTCTAGCATTTTACATTATGATCATGAGAGCCAAGTTAATGAGGGTCATTAGGATGGTGAACACTATTTTGGATCCACCTAAAATGACTTAGAATATCCACTCCATTTGATGCCAAATTTGTGCTAGCCAGTGGAAGCTAAAAGTAGTGTTTTTAATTAAAAATATCTATATAAAATGAAAGTTCATGTTGATTCTTTTTTGGGAACATTTTGTTGGAGATAGCCTTGAATGTGGATGTTATCACCATTTTTACCTTGTTACTAATAAAATTCCTTAGTAGGACCATTTCCATTATTTAAATAACATTCAAGGATCTCAATGTGTAGATCAATCTATTGTTCACTCGAACCAACATCTTAGTCACTAGTGCCTAGAGTTGTGGCTCCATCTACCCCTTCTTCACTCATGGGATTTTTAATGTCCATTTGTGCATCATTAGGGGTAGTCTTTTATTTTTTTAATGGGGTTTCCTTTTTTGTCTTAGGTGTGGCTTCCTTAAGTTCTTTCTTAGGTGATGCCTTAGGAGTCTCCACCCTTTGTTCAACTATCCTAACACTTGGTAAATAATGCTCCTATATAAGAGGAATAATGGTCTATTGGGTATTATAAAGGCCCTATTATTATATTAATGAAATCATCCCTTGGTATTATTTAATTGATGGGCCATACTTTCTTACTTAGGTTACTTTTATGACATGCTTCTAGTGGCATTAGACCTTGGCCTCTTCTCTTATCTACATTGCCTTCTTTGCGCTATTATTTTTGGATGGAGGGGAAGGGTTTATCTAGGGTCTTAATTGATTTTTAAATATTTTTTAGGCTTAAACATGTAATATAACAAATTAATATGGTCTTTGATGAGAATTTGGTGTGTGTTGATATGAATACTATCCATTTCATTGTTCTCCCTATATGCCTTATTTACTAGGTAGACATATAATTTCCAAAGATTATGAGTCTCATCATCAATTTTAATATTGTCAATACACACCTTTCATGAATTATTAATGTGATTCATATAATTCTTAAAATACTTGGTAGTGAATGCATATGACAATTTTAGCCACCCAGACAAGTTATCCATGGGATCCATCTAAATGTACACAAGTGAATAATGTTGCATCATAATAAATTGGGCTTGAGTTCCATTATATGTCATAAAATATTTGGGGATGCACCATTCATTTATAAATTATTACTTCATCTCTTTGAACCATCATTTAATTTTAACCTTGTGAGAAGCGGAGATGGTGCTTGGACAAGTGACCTATTAAAACTGTTCCATAGGGGACTTATTTTGTAGTGGGTTCACCTAATTTATCTCTTTGTCAATGTATTATATAATTATAATATCATCAAAAAATAGACAAATAAGAATCACATCCTAAGGAAATTTATGATTTGGAAGCTAGTGGGCCGTCTCAACATCCTCCACAATCCTTTCAATGAAATATAGGTCATAAATATGCTTTTTACCCTAGGTTATTTGGATTTCCACATAGAGGAAAAACCATATCAACCTACTTTAATTTGTCCATGACCCTAAGCTTGGTCATTTACATTTACACAAATACCTAAATGGTGTGATATTAGACATTAGAATTGTACATGTCATGACCCTCTTTTTTATACTTTAGTGTTATTAACACCTTCTAAACTACCTCATGGTCCTCCAAATACACATTAACATCAATGATCAAACATTTTAACCTTATTACCTTACTAATCCTTTAGATAGTGATTTTCATCCTATTCCCTACAAAGTATAAATAGTCCTCATGGATGTGTGAGACTAAAAATATCACTAATTCCATGGGATTACCAAAATAAGGCAAGTGGAAAAGTTGGAACACCCCAAAATATTTCAATAAATTTAATACCATGAGGTCATATGTGACCTCATTCCTTGTGTTTTATAACTTGAATCTATAATCATGATGCAAGTCTCACTCATTTCTAGGCTAATAATGGTTATAGTTGAGCACTTGATAATAAGACACCCTAGATTCCCAATTTTCACCATACAAGACCAACTCAAGGAATTACATTTATTAAATTAATATAGAGGGTGGAGGTGGTGTTGTACACTTTTTTTCCTCTCATGCACCATCATTGGTTCCTTTTTGATATATGTTTCCACTATTTATTGTGCCACATTTTTTGTTGCACACTAGACTCATTAGGGGATTCCTCCTAGATTAAAACAAGACATCCTCTTATGCTCTTATGCTCTCATGCTCTTCCTCTTCATGAATGAATCTTAAAGGCTCACTTATATGGGACTTTTTATTTGGTTACATCACCTTCCATGGGTCTTAAAGGTTGAGGTGCATCCATCTTACTCTCTTAAATGAATACATGTTTCTTGCTTTGAATTTCCTTAACCTTCTTAATTTAGCATCCTCTAATGGTAGATGCCAATACTTGTAACCTACACTCTCTTCAAAACATTCATACAATAACAATTCCACTCTTTTTTCCATTCATGATCATCAACTCACTTATTAGATTCAAATTTATCATTGAAATTTGATGAACAGTCATTATGGCTTAAACATTCTTTGGTTGAGCTTAATAAATTCAAAAAATTTTAACAATAAATTTTAAAAATGAGGATCTTCTAGCTTTATATAGACTTGAGGACTTGCATACATTTACTCTCCCATGCATTCATCCATCACTTCACTAATTAGTGCTCTCAAATGGAATGCCATGACATTTGTTTGACATGTTTTCCATTATGCTTAACACTTTGTAAATTTAATACACCTATCCCATCCTTATGATTTTCTCATAGTGCATGTTATCTTTAAAAATGTTTAAAATTCTATTCTCAATGGTGGGAATGGACTTTTACCTCATGACCCATTCATAGCAACTTTTCCTTTTCCATCATTTTTCCATGTTTCTAGTCATGTGCCACCTCTTGCATGCCTTCTTACCCTTACGTGTTTTCACTTGGGAACCCATAATATGCATTTATTTTCACCTGCATGTGCATAATGTGTACTAATTTCTTCCTACGTGGATTTTTTATGTGCTATTTTTTACTTGTGTACCTCTTATATGCATGATTCCTTTTGAATTTTACTTTATGTGCTCAAGCGTTAATTTATTAATCATGAAACTTACCCCACACTAAAAATGGTTGTGGTCCTCTATAGGCACGACCAAAAATGAAAAATAAAACCATGTGCTGAAATAAGGTATGCAAACAATGTGATGCTTTATTGGAGAACAAATAAGAAGCCTAAAATAATCTAGTGGCACATGCCTTATTGACAAAATTTGAAATATTACACAAAATGATATGGATGAAGCTAGATACCATTAAAATGACCTAAAATAAATTATCCATCTAATCATCTTAACTCACAAGCACTAGTGGGATGGATGATATAAATGATGAATGGACCATCCCAATGTACATAAATTTTACCAGAGTGACACACAAACTTTGAATCATAGACCAAGATGTGCATATTGGGAGAACAAAGTTTTGTTTTTGAGATGTCTATCATGTTAATATTTTTGCTTCTATTTTTCAACTCCTTAAATCTAATGTGCAATAAAATGTGCTTCATCTAACTATAATAAAGAGTTAAGGGATGATTTTAGAGATTCTTCATCATCTAATTAGCTAATGTGCACAATACATAAATAAAGAATAAGGCAATCCATCGGTAGAATTGCTTTAGTGCCAAAGACAATATGAAGATGAGTATTTTTGTTCAATCATTTGTATGTGGTTTGATAAGATCATAAGACTAGAAAAAATTTATCATCCCAATTATTGTGATCTATATTTAAAATCTTAGTCAATGTATGGCCTAATATTTTGTTAAAATCTTTAATAGTGCTATTAGATTGAGGGTGATATGGAGTTGTCTTATGGTGCACAATCATGAAATCAGCTAAGAGGATGTGTATTGTCTCATTGAGGAAGTGAGTTCCATGATAAATTATTAAACATAAAGGGAATCCATATTTGGTGATGATATTTTCCTAAAGGAACCTAGCAGTGGTTATAACAGTACAATCATGTGTGGGCAATGCTTCAACCTAACGTTTGAGATAGTTAGTGGAAATAATGATGTAGGACATTCTAGTTAATCTTGTAGCAGGGTTAATGGGAATAAAAAATAATATCCCATTTTTCAAAAGGTTCATGAGAAAATATTAGATGAGTAATCATAACATCCGTATAGTTTGGTTTACCTACTCACTGATAGATATCACATTGGCATGCATAAAATTTGGCATATTTGAATAAGGTAGGCCACCACAAGCTAACTAGAAGCACTTTTTATGTCATTACATCATCAACATAATGTATTTTAGAAACACCCTCATGGACCACTTGAAGGACATCCATGCACTCATATTACATTACACACATTCGTAACACTTCATTGCTTCCAAGTTTGTATAGGTCTTTGCCAATAAGATAGAAAAGTATATCATGGATAACCAGTTGATTTTTCTCTCAGGTGCTAAAATGGTCTAGCATGAAACCTATTAAAAAAAATTTACTATTTCCTATAATTATTCAAGCATGTACATAACATGAAAAATTTGTAAATCAGGTAAATCATCTTTTATGACACACACTAGTTCACCAAACTCAACATGCAAAAGGTGGTTAGGACCAGAATTCACTTTGCCAGGTTTTACAATGATAGATAATTAAAAATACTATAAGAGAATAATCCATCAACAAATTCATCCATGCAACATTGATTCGTTCATAATGTACTTGATCACCTCATGATATGTAAATAAAGTGAATGGAGTGGCTAATAAGTACTGAATTTTTTTTGGATTGTATACACCATGAATAAAGCTTCCCATTCTATAGTAGAGTAATTATTCTCTATCAGTGTTAGGTTTTAGCTTGAAAAATATATGGGATGGTCTAGATTCCATTCACTAGGATATGAAAGGGTAATGCCCACTACCATGCCAAAAGTGTTGATGCATACATGAAATGGTGTTATCCAATTTGGGAAATAAAAGATGGGTGTAGTTACTAATTTATCTTTCAATGTCTCAAATTCCTGTTGATGTCATTCAATCTAGAGGAAGAGGCCATTTTTTTGAGAAATTCTTCAAACAAAGATGCTATGTTAGTTTAACTATGAATAAACATACGATAATAGCCCATGTGACCAAGGAAGACACAAAACTCACACTAAGTGGTTAGAGGTTAGAGTTAAATAATAACCATAATCTTGGCTAGATCCATGATTAGTCCATCCTAGCAAATGATATTCCCTAATAAAACCCCAAAAGGCATGGCAAAGATGCATTTTTTTACGTTTAAGGAGATATAAAGTTTTTGATATCACTCAAGCATGAGACACAAATTGGAATAGTGGTCATGCACCAATCCATACATAGTCTAATCATCCAAATATACTTGAAGGAACTTGTGGATGAAATATTTAAAGGCTTTTACCACAATATGAAAGAAGGCTATTGATGCATTATTTAAGCCAAATGGCATGCCATTATACATAAAGGATCATAATTCAGTTGAAAAAGTTATTTTTGCCTTATCTTTCTTAGTAATTTGTACCTGATGATAGACTAAAAATCCATAAGTGAAGGTATATATTTCACATCCAGTGACACCTTCCAAAATCTCGTCTATGAATGGTTTTGGGAATGGGTTCACGACACACAAAAAATTTGATTGTCTATAATACATGTAAATGTGGAGCCATCCATATTTTGTGATGCTAATTACCATGGGGATAACCCATTCAAATTCATCAATGGGTGTGATAACCTCAACATGCAACATGCCATCAATTTCTTCTTTAATACATGGATTCATTTGATATGGTCTCTTCCTAGCTAGGTGAGCACCCTTAATCAATTTGATGCGCATTTACCCCAATTTTAGATGCATTCCTTTCATCTTTATGTAGTTTCATGGTAAAATGTCTGTTAAATATTGTATAAGTTCAAATATTTTAGCTAATTCTACTTCAGACTAGTTATTTCCTACAGTGGCCATCTTGGGTGTGTCTTCAATGCTAATATTATACTAAACTATTTGGAGTTGTGTGGAATATGTTTTATACTTAGATTGTATATTATCTCTCACCTCATGTGCCTCATATTACATAGGCAAGTTTAAATGGTCAAATGATAGTTTTGGGGGACCAGTGTTAGTACCCTCATCAACTTAACATACAACCTTCTGCTTACCCTTTAAAATATGCTCCTTATGTTTATATTAAAATTATGATTTTGGTTCCAACTACATCGTATTAAGAGTATCATGTTATTAGAATATGGATAAGTTATCCTTAATTTCACCATGCATGGTTTATATTCTATCTTCAACTAGTGACTGATCTCTTAGTACTAATTTATAGATCACTTGCAAGGATAAATTTATATTTGACTAGGGTGAAGAAAATTCAAAGATGGTGAGCATACCATGCTTTATGAATTCCCAAGGATTTGTATATAAGTGTATTTCTTGATGAACATACCATACTCTAGCCTAAGAATGCAGAATGCCATAAAATGCATGTACCCATAAGGATGCAAGTAAAATTATCTCACTGACATTTTAAATATCCTCACAAGAAGATAGATGGTCATCTAGGGACTCAACACCATTATATTTGAATACGGTGTGGACTAGGTGTCATGGTGAAAGTAATTATGTAACATGATGCATACTTGTTCCCATGTCAACAAATTACATTTATGAGTATCCCATCAACAAGTAGTTGTGCCTTGAAATACAGTAGAGAGTGCACACATATGTTCATATTCAAAAATAGAGTAATGCTCTAATTGTTGTAAGCTCTCCCAAACCTTAATTTGACCTTAAAACCTATTGGTTCTTGGTTATAAACATCTATTATTTAGCCTTACACACATAAAGAGAGTGGAAAGTAAAGATGGGAAACCCACCTAATATGTCATTGTAGTTAGGGATGGGTTTGGAATCATGACTAGACCAAGACATAGAAAATGACTAGGAGGAACCTACAAAGGGTATGGCCAGTTCTTTGCTACATATTGAGCTAAGGTGAGAGGACATAAGGGGTAGATTCTCTCACATGAAAGAATTCTACAATTCAATCTTCATGTGGATATTTTTAATAAAGGAATATAAACCTAATAGGAACACAACCAAGCTTTCTCAAACCACCCAACAAGGGTTATCACTCGAGATGAGCAAATGTTCTAGGCTAGATAGAAACTACTAAAGATAGATATGGATATGATTGTCACTTCCATTCTATAGAATCTTCAACAATCAAAGATTGAATAGGATATTCTAATTCTAATATTTTAATGCACAAAAGGCAAACACATTCCAAGTATATAATATTTATGTGCTTATAGGAAAAAAAAAGACTTCATATATGCATAGGTCATATTGTATGCAGGGTAAAATAAGATAGGACAAAAACTATCAATTAATAGAGATTAAAAGTGGAGGGTTAACATATGATCACAAAGAATTTCAAATAAATTGCTATGTCACCTTTATCAACAAATGTACCATATACCTAACACAATTGAAACTGAAATCATGCACAAGTGATATCCTTTAGGAACCCATTCTAATCAAATATATGAGCCTAGGACTACCCATAAAAATGTTATTGATGCCCTATTCACAAATCTCAAAGAAGAAAGGATTTCATAATCTAGACATACACTCTAAATAACCACCATTAAGATGAATACATTAGATCACCAATCAACCAAGCATGTAAAACATGACATTGTATTTTATGATAGAAATAGAATGGAAACCACAAGCAAATTTCATTTATCAGTTAAATTGGAAATGATTACAATGTGTCTTAAGTAAAATAACAGTATTAATATAGTGCAAAAAAGTTTTGTAACAAGGGAGACATATGTAATGCTCTCAAATCTTGCCAATGATTTTACATAAGAAATCAATTTGACACCAAAATTTTTACACAGTGAGAACTCTTTGAGGCTATAGCTCTAGACTCAAAAACTTTACCCAGCATTATAAAGGGACTTTACCCCTCTACTTATACAACTGAGCTAAGCCTAGCATATTCCTAAAGATACTCTAGCTAAAAGATTCCTTCACAAGCGTGGAGTTCGTTAGACCTTGTAACAAACATGATTTCCTCAGATTATGCACATGCTCTTATGATCATGGAAAAATTGATCCTCTACCTTAGAAAAATATTTTTAGTTATCTACGTAGAGGTAGATCCTGTAAGATACAAAACAAACCTTTGTCTTCTTGCATAACAAAAAATTGTCCCTTTGCTATGTACATGATAACAAAAAACTACTTTGAAAGGGACATGCTAGTACTAGGTGAAGTACAATGGTTTCCAAGTGGGAAATGAGAAAATAAAGGGGAAAAAGAAAGGAAAAGGGAAGTGAAGAGAAAGGTGAGGTAGTACCAGCTCAAGAGAAACTAAAATATTCAATTAGGTTTTGTAATTGATTTGAATGATGGAATCCTTTACCAACCTATTTTTATATTTGGTATATTATGTGATCATGGGGGTGAGACTCCCTTGGTATAGGCCTACTTGGTATTTGAATTTGATTCTATATTCTTCAATCTAGGTAATAGTCCACTGAAGAATGGTTTGCTTCCATCCAATGAGTTCCTTGAGTTAGTCACAAGATTTATCAAGTGACACTAATTACTTTATTTTATTAACATTAAAGGAGTCTTATTGTGTATCAATGATATTTTTTAGGGAAATGCACACTACCTCCTCCCCCAGATCATCTTCACCATCAATACTCACCATCTTTCTTATTACAACATCTATTTCTTTTATCATATTTTGGAGAGACTATTCTTCTTTTTTCAAATCAAAGATGCCATCCTTGAGGATCATCAAATGATGGTTGATCACCAGTTGATATTATTTGGGACTTTTGTGATCATTTAGATCAATGATATTCTCTATAGTCAAAACATCTGTGCCCATCGTACATATCTCATCTATCTTCTATTGAGCTCGTTCCCACTTCTTGATGTCTACCTCATAAAGGAACATCTAGGTATCACACTCCCTTTTATTTTCCACTATGTCACTCAACCATTTAACTATTGAGTGGATTATTTCCTCTACCCTAGTGCCTAGGTCTTGTTTCTAGTCTTCAATTACCCATCCTCTAGTCTTCAAATCATCAATTCGGCTAGAGTCAAGAGATGTAAAGGAGAGATGGAAAAGACCTAGAGCTATGATGGTAATTGGATTTACTACCTTAAACTCACTCAATAAATTTTTCAAGTACTAGATTAAAGGCTAGTTATTTTCCTTCAACTCCTCCATGGTGGTCTTATCTTTATCCATTCTATGTTTCACCATGTTAGTAAAGACCTATGAGCTATGTTTCAACTCATTCTCTGATGGCTCCCCTAGATTGTAGCTATAGATAGTGTAAATTTTGAGGGTGTAATACTTATTTAATGCATCAGGTGGAGGGATAGCTATCTCAATATTCCTTTATCTCATGGTTGTAAAGGTTGTTTTGGAATGTGTTATGGCCTTTTTAGGGGGCTTAGACTTATGTGCCTCAATGATCTTCATTACGTTGATCTCCCCTATTTTATTCATAATGTCTTTTTTTTCCTTGACTTCCTCTTTGACCTAAATAAGGGGTCTAGTCTGAAATCCCATTGAAGTGGTAAACATTGTTGATGGCCTTGAGATAGTGAAGGGTGGTGTCAATGAAATGAAAAATATAGGGAGAACCACAGGTTTTGGCTGTGGGTTGAACACAAAATGTTTAATTTAATCATCACTCTTTTACTCTTTGCCTCCTTTATCTACTCCATGCTCCTTTTCTAGGCTTGGCTCTATCTATTCCAAAACATCAAACTTTGACCCTAGCTAACTATATTCCTTGAGAAAATTCTCAATTGAGCTTCCTTATTCTATTAATTAGCTGAAAGGCTATGTAGCCATTTTACCTTCTTTATTTACTTGGGCCTCATGAAAGGATGAGGCTATGGTGACATCCTTGCTACCTTCAGGCAACTCTTCACTAGTCATAGCCTCAGGACCTTTATTATGGGCTAGGTCATAGACCCTGATGTGAGGGAGAAGACCTCATGGTACTTTAATTAAAGCACCACTCCTTGAAACATCCTCTTTAATATGTTTATTTAAATAATCTAATTCCTTATTTATTTAGGTATGGATGGGGCTACCCATTTGAAATTTTAATCCCCCACCTTCTTTGGCACTCACCTTCTCCTTCAATGCTAAAGTTGAAACCTTTAGTGGTGAAGGGGCATCTTATGGTACCTATAGATCTACTTGTGATTTTTCCTACTCATCCACCTCTTTTGAATTAATGGTAGTTTGAAAATATTATTATATTTCTACTTCATCTCTTTCATTAGGATTTCTCAACTCTTCCACTCCACCCTAATTAGCTTGGCCTAGTGGTTGGGTGATGACATTATCAATAAATGTCTCTATGTCTAATGAAACTACTTCTTTCTCTTGAGTGGCCTGAGCTTGTGTATCCACCTCAATACTAACCTTTATAACATCATCAAAATATAAAGGATCATTTGAGGTTAGGATGTCTTCCTCATCACCTTTGATTTTTACTATCGAGGGACCTTCTTCTGTATATAAGCCCATTGTTGAGGCCTTCACTAGGTTTTGGGGCCTCTCCCTCAAAGTTCTCTACCTAGTTTTTACCTATGGAGGAGTGAATGTATGCTACTTCTTCATCACCTCAATGATGGGATTTTCTTCCTCTGAGTCTTTGTCATTTCTCATATCCCTCAAATTCTAGGAATATGAGGACTAGTCTTCTCTCTTCTTCATAAGAGCTTCCTTAGATGGTAGGTTCTTAAATGTAACTTCCTTACTCCTCATAGGAAATCCACTTGGAGGTTGTAGAGACTTCCTAGTAGGTCTCTATTGTTTCTTCTCCCCTTCATCCTCACCTCCCCTCTTTTTATAATATATCTTTGGGGTTTGAGTAACTACTACTCATCATGTTGATGGAGTAGGTGGAACTGTAGATGGATTGGTGATGGGGATGGATACTGGGATGGTTAGAGTTATTTGGGATCCCTCTCTTAAAATGTATATGGGGTGTCACTAGCCAATGTAACCTCCATCATAATAATTTAATCCTAATTTTACACCAATCTTGTTATATTTGAGAAAGATAACGTAGCTTTAGACTGTGATGCTATTATATACTCTATATCAATGAGCTTGGTGAAATTAACATCACTAAGCTTGCATTTGCCCTTACCTTTCACTACTGGTGGTAGAACAATGGGATCACCACTATATTATACAAGGAATCCTCTTAACTTTTTAATTTTCTCAAGTTCTTAGACGGTAGGGGTGTCATATGCACCAAGGTCTACCCCACGTTCCTTTAACCATCTAAAAGTCCTTATAATTGGAGATGATCTCCAAGGGATGGAATCATTTTTTTGTACATTAAAATCTACTTGTGAAATAGGTTGGGATTTAATATTGGCTATATTATATAATGAATCTAGTGTCATCTTGTCATCCACCATGTCCTTGGGGATGGGAGTGATAGTATAGGGAATAACCTCCTACATCATCAACCTCATATAATCTAATTTCATGACATCTTCCTTAGTGGTATAGTTAGACCAGATGTGTTCATAATGTGATTGATGTAATATCACATTAGTCACCATATTCACCAACCATCTGATGTTATAATTGGGCTTGGGAGGCATATTATCAATTTTATACTAGCCCATAAGGACATGAATAATATCCAACTACAATGGGAAAATTTAAGAAATTATTAATATTCTCAGTCACTATCATTTTGTGTGGAGGCATAATCTATTGGCTTAGCTCTATTACTTCCAATTTGTCATCTAAGTACCTTGGCAATTTTTGTGGGCACCCTGAGTAACCACTTACCCTAAAATATGTGAATGTCCTAAATTAAATGTAAGACACACCATATTTTTCAATTACTTACTTGGCCACCCTAGACATTCTATTGAGGCTTCTCAAAGGAAAGAAGACACTCATCATAATATTGAAGAAGTGATTGTAGACTCTACAAAAGTTCTTCTTGAATCCCTCCATGGTGATTTTTGGGTATATCTCATAAATCCTCATTCCATTGGGGTTCATGGTGATCCCCTAGAATGTCTTGTTATGCACTAAGTTGCACATTAAATAAGAGGACATGTTGAATGTACCTATAAATACCTCTTTTGAAAGAATTACATCTTGGAGCTACATCATTTACTTGTGTCGATTATCACCAAGGATAGGGGCCTAGTCTAGATTCTTTTCCATCTCCAACACAAATATTAGAATTAGGAACATACATGTCTCAAATTTTTCTACAGTGGGCATCCCGTAAACCATGGTAGCCATGGAAATGACATACTAGGGAAATTCATTAAATTCTACCAACTTCAAACTCTTAGACATCCTAGAGACCTTTTGTATTTTCTTGGATAACTAGTAGGAGTTAACAATGTCCCAAATTAACTTATCATTCTTATCTATGTATTATTATCATTCCTCCATGGTGAGTATAATGATTTTTAGTTGGTGAGGAATTTTGAGCATGGTACTGATCACCATGAGAGTGAAAGGGCAAACAAGTGAATACTTACCATTAACAATGATCTTGGTTTTTGGTTGGTATGCTTGAACACATGCAATGATCAATTCAGGGTATGGGGAAGCTAGGGGAAATGCTGCCATAGGGGTGATGTAGCTCATATCAACATTAACTAATATCAAGAGGGGGTATGGTCACTACAAGACATTCAAAAAGGCCATAAAATATATCCCCATGACATTTGTATCCTTAATCTCATCCAAGATAGAGACAATGATGCCCTTCACAATAGTTGAGGATGCCACCATTTCTAGCCTAGTTTTCTAGTGCAATACTTCAAATTTTGATGAACCCTTCACTCAAATAACCCTCACAATACCTCTCAACTCCTGTCAAAAAACATAACACAAGGATCTAAAAGAACACTTACTATTAATCTAGAGGGTGGCACACAATGGAAGCTAAAAATCTATGAAAAATTCATCATAATCATGTTCTCATGTTGTAGTTAGCTAGGGCACAAAAATAGCTCAAAGGCACAAACAAAATATTTGATTGTAAAGGGTAAACACAAAATTAAGATAAATTCATTAGTTATAATCCTTTTCATTTTGAAATTAGAGTTTCCATTAATGCTTCAAATCATAATAGCTAATCACCAACCACCCTCATTAATTACTTTAGCTTCATTCAAAAAAGAGATGGAAAGTATAAATATTTATTTTATGCTGGGTGATCCTCCTCATAGTACATGGAACTATAAAATTGGATAATACATCATGGTAACTTTTCAAGCCTTGGAGGACTTTTGAACTTCTTCACTCATTATTTTCCTTTGGTGCAGTGGTACAATATTTGCCGTGCTCCTTATGAGTTGTAGGAATGTCACATGTCATAATTTGGTTTTACAAATTTAAGCATTTAGGCCTTTAAGGACCTTTTGAGTTTTCCTACCAAAATTTAAGTGAGGCAATCTTTAAAAAGGGACCAAAATTGAGAAGACCCTGAGGAGCTACCATGTGACATCACTTTCTTTGCAAGTTTAGGCACTCAAGCTCTGGAGAATTTAAGCACCTTACCCACAAAAAGGTAAGTGGGAAAATCTTCAAAAAGGGTCTAAAAAATATAAAACCCTAAGAAGCTACCATGTGTCAACCTTATAATTAAACTTGGACTCTTGACCTATTTTTACCTTTACACTAGCTTTCTTCATTCAGGGAAGGGTGCAAGATTCTCTTGAACCCTGGTAATATTCATAACAGTCTCTTGAGATAAACACATGTCCTTCATTTGGTTCATTGGGAAATTCCTCACCTTAGTCACCAAAAATGTTAGGTGCAACTTGGAAATTTCATCCAAGCCCCCAAAATTTATTCTTTGATCATAAGGCAATAAGTCCATACACAGAAGGAGGATTGGATATACTTATATATTTTCATTGTGAATCATCTAGCCATGAAACCTTTATTAAAACCCTAAAATTCCTTCCAAACTTTTAAAAGTGTCCTTTATAGAAAGTGCCCTTCAAATTCTTTTATGCAGATAAAAAGTCTAAAATAAATATCCCAAAAACACTTAAGACCCAAAAAGGTAAGGTATATAATTCTTTTAGAGCTTTTAAAGCAAGCAAAATGTCTAAAAAATTAAGTCTTCAAAGCCTTTATCTAAAGATAAAAACCCCAAATAACTATTTCTATTGGGCATTATGTTTTTACAAAAATCCCAAAATATTGTAGTGAAGGAATAATTTCATCTGATAGAAACAAGATAAAAGACTTGACAAATTATGAACATGAATTTGACCATCCAAAAGAAAATATATAAACATGAATGGGCTAGTGACTAAAACATTGATAATCACCCAATTTGGACTTGGGAATTTTACTGACGAGGGCCCAATTAATCTAGTGAAATTTTGGGCACCAACATTAGCTCTTGCTCATGGATGGGTACCCTTTACAGGTACATAAAGAACACTAGACTAGATGCCTATCCATTGGGCCATGGAGTCAAAGGATTTTTCCATGGAAGTAGGGAAAAACATACCATGGGTGATCAGAGTTATAATGAGGCATTTAAAGACAATAATGAAGGAAAAGAAAAGACACAAACTGTATAGACACAAACCATAGTAGGACCCAAAAAACAAAAAGGGACTATACAACATGTACCTATTTACAAAAGCTGGCATGGAATCAATCCAAAAAATGCTTGAGATGTCTATCATTAACTAGTAGTTATAGGATTTCTCCATTAATCTCTTAGAGATAAAATGTATGGTTCCCTATCTGATAATCAATGGTGTAGGGACCCATCCATAGGGAATCAAATTTACCATGTTTTCCCTTGTCTTTATGTCTGTTATCCTAGAGTAGAACCAAATTGCCAGTCTAAAAGGCTCTCAAGGTGACTTTCTTATAGAATATATTTTAAAGCCTCTCCTTGAAAATTAAATGATTTTCATGATATTTTCTATGAGATTCATCAATCTCTATGATTTGGTTGACCCTTTCTTCATAGTGTTTTATATTTGCTCCATCTTCAGCTACTTGCTGCATGAATCAGTAAGTAGGTAACTATAGATTCAAGGGCAAAATAGCTCAAGATCCATAAATAAGATCTAAGGGTATTTCTCTAGTATACCTCTTTGGAGTCAACTTGTCATCCTAGATAGCAAATTTTAATTGCTCACCCCATTTCCTTTTATTGACATACAGAGTCCTCCTAATGATCTTCAATAAATTCTTATTACTAGACTTAGCTTGCCCATTTCCTTATGGATTATGATTCGAAACATATGATAGATCAATCCCATAATATTCACACAATGTAACTAACTATTTGGCTCTAAAACACATGGCATTGTCACATATAATTTTAACTAGCACTCCGAATCAACAAATCACATTATTCAAAAGTAAATCAATGACTACCTAGTGGGTTGATCATCTAGGTGGGATTGCTTCAATCCATTTTGTGATGTAATTAATAGATACTAAGAACCATTTATGACCAACAATAGAAGCATTTGATATCTCACCTATGAAGTCCATCCCCCACTACCTGAAAGGTCCATAAATAGAAATTGGCTATAAGAAAAGTGATCTAAATGCTTTCATTCTCCTGGAGAATTATTGGCACTCTTCAAATCTTCTTACCATAACATAAACATCTTTGAATAGTGTGGACCACCAATACTTGGCCCTCAAAATGTTGTGTGTAGTGAGTTTAGGATTAAAGTGACCACCACACATACCACTATGGAATAGTGTAACTTATTTAAAAATCTCACCTTCCACTAAGCATCTCAAGAGGACACCATCCTAGTTCCTTCAAGATAGATCATCTTGTAACAAAAGATATTATTGGGACACTAACTTCAATGTCCTCATTTGATTTTTTTTCTAATTGGGAATGACAATTTAGAGTCTTCAAATAATAGACTATCTTTATACCATGTATATTGGCTATGCTTAAATTCAAGGTTATTAACCATCCCTTCTACATTATTCACTTCTATAGCTTGTAATTTATTTCAGTCATTAGCTTGGTGAGACCCATGCCTTTGACCAACTTATTAGTTTGTATCTCTAGGTCATATTCTTGAAGTTTGTTGACCTATTAACATTTTTTGTTAGTAGTCTAATTTTGAGTTAGTATGTTCTTCACCATAGTGTGAAGAATATAAGCTATAATCTTTGAACTCAGAATGTAAGATCTAAACTATTGGATAAACTTTACAAGAGAAAAATCTTATTTCTCCATCATGGTATAATTTAGCTTAGATCCCTGTAGTTCCTTATTGAAGAAGGCAATTGGATACTCATGCCCTTCATCATTATTTTGTAGCAACACTATAACAATAGAATGTTTGGAGGCAAATGAAAAGACCTATAAATATTTTCTATAATTAGGATTAGAAAGCACTGAGGTAGTATTCAAATATAATTTGATGTCTTGAAATGATTGGGTGGCTTTATCCTCCCAGTTTACAGTTTGATCCTTCTTCAACATTGAAGTGTTAGGCAAAGTAATATCCACAAAGTTAGAAATAAACCTCCTAAAAAAGTTGATCTAGCCAAAGAAAGATTGGATACATTTCTTGGTCTGTGGGATAGGTAAGTTGTCAATGTATTCTACCCTTTTAGGATCTATAATCACACCTTATTGAGACAAAATGTGTCCCAATAACTTTGCCTTTTATACTCCAAAATGGCACTTTCTAAGATTGAGGGAGATTTTGAACTTCTTGCATCAGATAAACATTTGTTCCAAATGTGCCAAGTAGTCATCTCTTTTCTTGGAGTATACTATAACATCATTCTAACAAATAATGATGAACTAGTTGATTAATTCAATAAAAGATACATCCATTGATCTTTGGAAGGTGTCACCCACATTTATTAAGCCAAAAATCATTTAGACATATACATAGGTGCACCATGGGGTAGTGATAGGAGTTTTATACCTTTCAAAATCCTTCAGGACTACTTGGTTATAGCCAAAAAATCTATCTAGAGTTGACAATAACTCAGACTTGATAACGTCCTGGAGCATGTTATCCATGTTAGGCAATGGATAATTTTCCTTTAGTGAAACCTTGTTCAAGTTTGAAAAATGAACATAGGACTAGATGTCTCCAATGATGAATACCTAATGGGTTGGATGATCCCACCATCCCTTAATTTTTTTAATTCTTTTTACATCTTGGTAGCCAAGATGGGATTGATAGACTACTATTTTTGGCAGAATGGTTTTGTATCAGGGTGGATCAAAATAACATGCTAAAATAAATCTTTCTTATAAGCCTTCAGCTCTAAATATGACCATGCTAAATAGTCTTGGTACTTTCTCAACACCTTGATGAATGCTTATTTATCCTCCTTGCTCAGGTAAGTACCAAGCCAAATCTTCCATGGATTTTTCTCTATCCCAATATTAATCTTAGTCACATCTTTTGATATAAAAATATTTAAAGATTTGACTCTATCATCTCTATCAAAGGATGCTTCCAGACTAACCAATCCCCTAAAGATAATATTAGTTTTTAACTAGATTATTTCTTTTCCATATAAGGTTTTATTTCCATCACAAACCTATACCATAGGGTCCGAATCTATAATGGTTCCTTCAGAATAATCTACGCCACACAAAAAACTTCTTATTTGATCATCATTTTCAAATACCTACTAATGATCAATGTTGTCTGGGATAGAAAGCCTTACTAGTACCTCAACCTCATACTCATAAGAGGGATTACTATGTTTAACTTTAAACTTTGTAGCCCTCTTTTCAGGCATATATACCACTTGATTAAGATCTCAAGAATGATACTCAATATTGAAATCATCAAACCATTCCAAATAGTCCCCTATAACATTTTTGGACTTCTTTAATATTTTTTATTTTGTGGTGTAAACAACTTGGACCTATTTCACCACTAGTTTTGAATTGCCCTTAATCAATAGCCTCTTAAATCCATATTCATGAGTGATCTGAAGGCCAATTAAAAGTGATTCATATTATGTAATATTATTCATGTATTCAAATGAAAATTAGGAGTACCTATAAGCTTGGCCATTGGGGCATAAAAGATAACCCCAGCTTCATTTTCAATGTTTGAACATGCTCCATAAAAATGTATGGTCCTAATGTTGTCTACATCAGTAATACTAGATTCGAGAGGCAATTCCACATACTCAACACTTCCCACAAAATTCCTAATGTCTGTATCCACATACAATACTTCATTCAACTGGTATTTTGGATCTTTGAAGACATAGAGCATCTATGGCTTCCAATTCAAGTGAACCATTTTCCCATCTAGAGGTATAGTGGCATAAGACAAGTCCATCTGAATACTTCCCTTAATACTAAAAGATCATTTTCTTGGTACTAACATACCCCATTTTGGTGGACAATCTATAACAAGAATGTCCATACTTAGGAACTTACCAAGGTATTATGGAAGCTGCATGACTAGTCCTTTGATCATGACAACAACAAGTACTTCTATAAAATCCATGGTGAGGCATCATACATATGTTATAATTATCCTTATACAAAGCTCATTTAACATAACCAATGGCATAATATTATAGGATGCACCAGATTCAAACATGTAGTTATGGATAATTAATCCATTAATCAATATGGTGGTGTATAATGGGTCGATATCCAGCTAAATCTCTACCAATATTGTCCCCAAATACACCTATAGGTGGTGGTTAATGGATTCTAAGGTGTTCTAACTTTCCATAGGGAAAGTGAGAAATGGTTTAACTTTAAGAATCTCATTGGCAGTAACTTTCTTGATGAATTTCAAATATTCAAAAGCTCTTCTCCTATGCTCTAGAATTCTAAGTAGCTCCACAAATGGTTTTATGACCTTCAACTAACTCAAAACATGGGCCATGTCATAAATAATATATTTGGGCAAAGGAGTGTTAGTAGGTAAGTTTGTAAAATTCTCATTTGGGATACACCCTTCAAGAGTCAGGGGAATAGAAGTAGGGAAACCATCACTCTTAACTTCATTTTTCAAAGATAGATTCTTGGGTTCATCATTTTTGGGAATGATATACAACAAGGGAGTTCTATTCTTGGCATGGGCACATCTTGGTTTGACATTATTAGGTGTAGAACTAACCTTGGTGGAATTTTGGACCTCCATATTCCCTTTAGTCTCTTTCTCTCTAATCTCTACTTTAGGAACAGTAGAGTCTTTATCTTTTATAGGAGTATTCTGATCCTTACTTCTCAAATTTTACTCCTTCTCTTGGGTAATTATTGCATGGACAATCAATATATAGTCCTCAATAGATGGACAAGAATATCCATATTTTTATTTCATCATTGATCTTAGAAACTCAAAATCATGAATAGGTAGTTCATATTCATGCATCATGTTTACTTAATAAATGAGATATGGTGTTAGGACCCTTAACTTATTCACATGGTATCCAAAATAATTTAGCAATGGTGGCACTCATTATCTTTGAATTTGGAGAGGCACCCATCACATCTGGTTCAAAATTTTGGAAAGTAAATAATTTATACACTAGAATGTCTTCATAATCAGGGACCCTTAGAGCACTCACAACTTCATCTTAGGTGTAACTTTCCATGTCTTAGAATTAAAAAATGTAGATATCATCTTCATTAGATGTATATTGAAATCCTTCTACATCCTGACCATCATCATTAGCTATGTTACATGGGGGATGAGGGAGGAAGAACGTATCACACCTATAGATATCACAATCAGCTGTATTAACCTTTACAGCTAAAAGTTTTGATACTTCCCTTTTGCCTCCCTTTACAGCTAAAAGGTTATGATATTGACCTTTACATCCAAAATTTTCTTTCATGTTTGTCATCCCTTGCTAGCCCTTTTCCCTTGTCATTATTCTTGGCTTGGAATGCTGGCTTGCCTTGACCTTGATCTTAGGGATGATTCCTTTCCTCCCTCTTTTGATACCTCCTATCATAATAATGGCAAGATTCTTCATAGTTTCCTCTAGGTCTTCACTCTTGTGGGAGGCTTGAGGATTCTTAGTATTTACCATCTTAACATCAACCCTCTTATTTAAATTCCTACCCATAGCTTTAATATTATTTTCTATTTGAGTAGCCAAATTTAAAGGCATCCTTATATTCATGCGAGCCTTTTATTTGAGATAATAGGCTATTTTATTATTAAAAGCATCAAAATAATTAATCAAAGAAGTATAACCACTAGTTTTGATGTCTTCTAGTAGCCTTATCAATACCTTACTACATCTAGAATTGAAGTCCTTCACACATTCGTTAGGATTCTTCTTGAGGTTCTCAAACTTAGAAAGCAAGAATTTGGGATCAATTCTATCACCATATTACATCTTAAATACATCAATCATAACTTTCCATGTATTTATGGATCCATTGGGGAGGGATTTAAACCACTCCCAAGCCTCATCTTCAAGTGTGTTGACAAAAAGTTTTATACACACATCTTCTATATCTATTTCATAATGTTCAATGACATTTAAGAAGGCTTTGAAATGTTGTTCCCCAAATACTACATTGTTCCCTTGAAACTTAGGTAATTCATTTATAATATTTATAGGAACCTCATTAGGGAAACTAGGCATACCATTAAAGTTGATATGTCTAAAATTTAGGATCAAAAATCATCTACATCTATTAGCCAGACCTTGATCTTCTTCTCCATCATTATCATTATCTACATTAAACACCATCCTTCTCAAATCATGGTCTCCCATCTCTGAATTTGAGGATGAAGTTTAAAAAGGGGATGACTAAGAATGAATACTATGGGGAGGACTTGAAAGAAAAGAAATAGAACGAAGCCTTAATGGCCTAGCAAGAGGAGAAAGACTTCTTTGTGAAGAAGGATATTGACTTATAAGGAGCTCAGATTTCTCTGAGGCACTTTGGTATCCCTCAACCAAAGGGATATTAGAGAATAGAGGGTAAATAAAATGGGAGACAAACTAATCAGGTCTTCTTTGGTTGCTTAAGCCTTGGCCTACAATAGGATTCCACACTTTTCTCCTTTTGGATGGACATTTCAACTCAAGGATGATCTATTTAGATGGATTCTTCTTAAAGGAAGACCTAGTACCCTAAAAATTTCTAGATCTAAATAAAAATATTTAAAATAGAAAAGAGTACATATAATAGGCATTGATCTTTAAACATTGATATAATGGAGTCACCACTAGAAGTGAAACTTATAGACTAGAAAAAATAAAACTATACATAAGAACTGATATAGTGCAAACTTTTAGACATTGAAAATAACTCCAAGAGTGTTGTAAAAATTCTCATAGCATAGGGGTGAACATCCCCAATAGAGTCACCAAGAAAGGCTATAGAGATGTTTATGAGCCAAAGATGAACAACTTGACATAGTAACAATAGATAACAAAATAAGTAAAATACTTATATCTCTTTGTGAGTACTCCTAATATCATGGGTAACAAGAAATATCCCTAGTAATAGTGCTAGAACGATGTTGGTTCTTGGTTATACACCTTTATTGTTCAGCCTTGCACACCTAAAGAGAGTTGTAAAAAAAGATGGGAAACTTTCTTAATATGCCATTATAGCTGGGGATGGGTTTTATATCATGACTAGACTGAGATGTATAAAATGACTAAGAGGCACCTATAAAGGGTATGGTCAACTCCCTACTTCTTCTAGCTCTACCTACACCAAGGTGAGAGGACCTAAGGGGTAGCTTCACTCACATGAAATGATTCTATGATTTTATCTTCATGGGGATATTTTGCATAAGGGAATATAAACTTGACTAGAACAAAACCAAGCTTTCTCAAACCACCCAACAAGGGTTATCACTCATGATGAGAAAATATTCTAGGTCAAATAGAAAATCCTAAAGATAGATATGGATATGATTATAACTTCCATTCTATATAATATTTAACAATGAAAGGCCAAATAGGATATTGAAATGCTGATCTTTTAACACAAAAAATGCAAACACATGTTAAGTATGTAATATTTATGTCCTCATAGGAAAACAAGACTTTGGATATGTAGAGGTCATGTTATATATAGGGTAAAATAGGATAGGACAAAAACTACTAGTCAATAGAGATTAAAAGTGGAGGGTTAACATATGAGCAAACAACTATTAGTTAAATTTGAAATGATTACAATGTGTATTAAGTAAAATAATAGTATCAACACAATATAAGAAAGTTTTGTAACAAGGGAGATGTATGTAATGCTATCAAAGCCTACTAATGATTTTACAAAAGAAATACTTTTCACTCTAGAAGTTTTACACAATGAGAACTCTCTGAGGCCATAGCTCTTGACTCAAAAAATTTACCCACCATTATAAAAGGGACATATCCCATTTACTTATACAACTAAGCTAAGCCTAGCATATACCTAAAGATGCTCTAGCTAGAAGATTCCTTCACTATCTTAGAGTCTATTAGACCTTGTAACAAACATGATTTCCTTGGATTATGCATGTGCTCTAATGATGATGGTAAAATTGATCCTCCACCTTGGTAGAACATTTTTAGTTATCTACATGGAGGCAAATCCTATAAGAGACAAAACAAACCTTTGTCTTCTTGTATAACAAAAAAATGTCCCTTTCCTATATACATGATTGCAAAAAACTACTTTGAAAGGGACATGCCAGTACTAGGTGAATTACAATGGTTTCTAAGTGGGAAAGGAGAAAATAAAGGGGAAGAGAAGGGAAAATAGAAGTGAAGAGAAAGGTGAAGAAGCACCAACTTGAGAGAAAGGAAAAGGGAAGTGAAGAGAAAGGTGAAGTAGCACCAACTTGAGATAAACTAAAATATTCAATTAGGTTCCAAAATCAATCTAAATGATGGAATCCTTTACCATCCTAATTTTATATTTGGTATATTTCTTGAGCATGGGGGATAGACTCCCTTGGTATGGGCCTACTTGGTATTTGAATTTGATTATATATTCTTCAAGCTAGGTAGCAGCCTGTTGAAGCATGGTTTGCTTTCATCTAATGAGTTCCTTGAGTTGGTCACATGATTTATTAAGTGACACTAATTAATTTATCTAATTAACATCAAAGGAATCTTGTGGTACACCAATGAGATTATTTAGGGTAGTGCACACTACCTCCTCCTCTATATCATCTACACCATCAATACTCACCATCTTTCTTATTGTAGCATCTATTTCATTTGTCATGTCTAGAGAGATTATTCTTCTCCTTTTAGATCAATGATGCTATCCTTGAGCATCATCAAATGATTCTTAATTGCTAGTTAATATTCTTTAGGACTTTTTTGATAATTTAAATCAATGATCTTTGTAGTCAAAGAATCTATGCCATCTTATATATCTCATCCATCTTCTATTGATCTCCTTCCCACTTCTTGATGTCTGCCTCATAAATGAACATTTGGGTATCACACTCCCTTTTATTTTCCACTACGTCACTCAAGTATTTAAATGCTAAGTGGATTATTTACTTTGCCTTAGTGTCCATGTCTTGTTGTTAGTCTTTAGTTACCCATCCTTTGGTCTTTAAATCATCAATTTGACTGGAGTCAAGATATGCAAAGGAGAGATGGAGAGGACCTAGAGCTATGTTGGTAGTTGGAGTTACTACCTTAGGCTCACTCAGTAACTTTTTCATGTATTAAATCATAGCCTAATTATCTACCTTCAACTCTTCCATGGTGGCCTTATATTTATCCATTCTATGTGCCACCATGTTATCCAAGACCCATAGCCTATGTTTTAGCTTTTTTCATGATGGCTACCCTAGATTTTAGCTATAGATAGTGTAACTTTCAAGGGGTGCATCCTTCTTTAATGCACTAGGTGGAGGGATAGCTATCTAGACATTCCTTTCTCTTGTGGTGGTAAAGGTGGTTCTATAATGTGTTCTAACCTTTTTAGGGGGCTTGGCCTTATTTGCCTAAGTGATCCTCAATACATCAATCTCCCCTATTTTCTCATAATGTCTCTTTTTTCCTTGACCTGCTCTTTGACCCAAATAAGGGGTCTAGTTTGAAATCCCATTGAAGTGGTTGACATTGTTAATGGCCTCAAGATAGTGAAGGGTGGTGTCAATGAAGTGCTAGATGTAGGGAGCACCATAGGTTTTGGCTATGGGATCAACATAAAATGTTCAATCTCCTAATCACTCTCTTTCTCTTCACCATACTTATCCACACCATGCTTATTTTCTAGGCTCAGCTCTATCTACTCTAAAACATCAATCTCATTGATGAAATTCCTTGAGCAACTTCTCAATCAAACTTCCTTGTTCTATTGACTAGATGGAAGGCTACAATTCTACTTCACTTTCTTTATTTACTTGGGCTCATGAAAGGATGAGGCTATTATGACATCCTTTTTACCTTTAGGAAACTCTTCATAAGTCATGACCTCAGGACCTTTATTATGGGCTAGGTATGAACCCTAATGCAAGGGAGAAGACCTCATGGTTCCTTAATTGAATCAAACACTCCTTGAAACATCTTCCCTAACATATTTATTTAAATTAGATAATTTCTTATTTGTTTCTATATGGCTCAGGTACCCATTTATAGGTTTACTTCCCCACCTTATTTCACACTCACTTTATCCATTGGTGCTAAACTTGACACCTTTGGAGGTGAGGGGCATCTTATGGTACCTCCTGAGCTACTTGTGATTTTTCCTACTCAACCACCTCTTCTGGATTAGTGGTAGTTTAAACATTTTATTCTATCTCTACATTATATCTTTAATCAAGCTTTCTTAAATCATTTATTCCACCCTAATCACCTTGGCCTAGTGATTGGGTGATGATAATATCAACAAATGTCTCCATGTCTAATGAAACCACTTCTTTATCTTAAGGGGCCTAAGCTTTTGTAATCACATCAACATCAACCTATACAACATCATTAAAATATAATGGATCATTTGAGGTTAGGATGTCTCTCTCATCAACTTTGATTTCTACTATCGAGGGACCTTCTTCTTCAAATAAGCCCTTTACTGGGTCCTTCACTGGGGTTTGGGGCTTCTCCCTTGGAGTTATTTGCCTAGTTTATACCTATAAAGGAGTGAATGTGTGATACTTATTCATCACCTTAGTGATGGGCCTATCCTCATATGAGTCCTCATCATCACTCATATCCCTCAATTTTTGGCCATATGAGGGCTGGTCTTCTCTCCTCTTCATAGGGATTTCCTTGGAGGGTAGGTCCTTAAATGTAACCTCCTTCCTCCTTATAGGAAATCCACTTAGATTTTGTAGAGCCTTCTTAAGTCTCTTTTGATTGGAATGCTCCCCTTCATCATCACTTCCTCTGTTTCTTGAATATATCTTTGGGGGAGGAACATCTGCTACTTGTTGTGTTTCTAGAATATGTGTAACTGTATATGGATTGGTCATGGGGATGGCTACTAGAATGGCTAGCACTATCGGGGCTCTCTCTCCAAAAATGGATATGGGGGTGGCACTAGCTAACATAACCTCCCTCGTAATAATTTTATCCTAATTTTTTGGCAAGCTTATTATATTTGAGAAAGACAACCTAGCTTCAGACTATGCTACTATTATAGACTCTGCATCAATTGGATTGGTGAAATCAACATTACTAAGCTTGCACTTGCCCTTACATTTCACTACTAGTGGTGGAGCTGTAGAGTTATTATTATATTCTGGAAGGAAACCTCTTATCTCCTTAATTTTCTTGAGTTTTTGGAGGGTAGGGGTGTCATATACACCAAGTTCCACCCCATGTTCCTTCAACCATCTAAAAATTCTTCTCATAATTAGAAATCATCTCCAGGGGATGAAATCATTTTCCTAAACATTAAAATCTACTTATGAGACGGGTTGGGCTTCAATATTAGCTATATTATAAAATGAATTCAATGTCATCTTGTCATCCATAATGTCCTTTAAGATGGGAATGATATTATAGGAAATAAAATCATGTATCATCAACCTTATATACTCCAATTTCCTAACATCCTCCTTAGTGGTGTAGTCGGATTAGATGTCTTCATAATGTGATTGATGTAATATCACATTAGTCATCATATTCACTAGTCATATGATATAATTAGGCCTAGGGAGTATCTTATCAATTGCATATTGTCCCATTTACTATCTAATCCCTTCACCTTGGTGATTGAAGGACATGAATAATATCCAATTACAATGAGAAACTTGAAGGAATTTTTAATCTTCTTGGTCACTATCATTTCATGTAGAGGCACCATCTATCAACTCAGCTCCATTACTACCAATTTTTCATCCAATTACCTTGTTAATTTGTGTGGGCACCTTGAGTAACCACTTACCTTGATATATGTTAATTTCCTAAATTTAATGTAAGAGGTGCCATATTTTTCAATTACTTCCTTGGCTGCCCTGGATATTCCATTAAGGCTTCTCAAAAGAAAGAAGACACTCATCATAATATTGAAGAATCAATTTTAGACTCTATAAAATTTCATCTTTAAGTCCTCTATGGTGATTTTTGGGTATATATCATAAATCCTCATTTCATTGGGGTTCCTAGTGTAGACACCTAAAATTGGCCACCGATAACCTCTAATCAAGATTTTAACCAATTTCCACCAAAATGCACAATTTGGCCTAAAGACACTAAAATATGTTAAAAGATGTGAAACTAACATATTCATGTGCCTATTTTGGCTAGAGTATCATTAAATGGGTTAGTCTAATTTATTGGCTAGCTAAATTTGATCAATTTATTTCGAGTCAAAATAACAATTTTGCACTTGGATACTCTGGATTGTTCTTTCCTATCAAATCTCTTGCATGAGACATGTGCCTTTATTATTTGGTATTAGTAACATCATAAATGGGATAATGGATCAAACACATTTTACACCATCTTTCAATTCTAATCCAGTCAAATTTTGGACCAATAACAAGGCATTCTGATCAATTTGAGTAATTTGTGCATAAAGTGCTTAAACATGCTTAAGAGCTAATTAAACCAAATTAGAGCCTAATCAATAATTCCATGGAAACTTGTTGAATAATTTGTTTTGGAAATGAATATTGAATATTTGCATCATTAGGTGACCTCATTTCTTGGGAAGACATCCCTAGGCCATAAATGCCACAAATATTAGGATTCATGCCTCTCATGCCTCATCAAAACCCTCCATGCCTCTTAATTGCTCCTCTATCCCAAATATTTATGATCCTATTTATCAATTTAAATTGTATAATTAGATTAATCCTTAGCACACATCTCAATCTTGAGATGGATGGTTCAGGTTGATTTTGATCAATCTCAAAAATCTATAAATAGAGAAGACATGAACATCATTTTTAAGCTTAATTTGTGCAAAGTTATCATGTCAAATTGATTCCAAGAGATCTCACATGCCAAACTTATGATGCCAAAATATTAAGCCAAGTTAAGCCAAAGCCACAAGGTGTCAAGGAGAAGAGGAGATAGCCAAGACTCCTTTGATAAAGACTTCATGAGCACAAACTGAGAAAGCCACTATAAAAAGCATTTTGGAGCATCTAAGGGAGGCAAAAGAAGGTTTCTTTTGCATTTTAGTTGTGTGTTTTATTCATGTTTGTTAACTAAGCTCTACCTAGTGTCTAGGCCTAGAGATGTTATGCTAGTTAGTGTGTTTCTTTCATTACATTTTCATTTTGAAACTAACACCATACTAACAATCCCCTCTTGAGTCAAATTCCTAGTTCACATAATGACACACTTGGTGGGACCAAACTCATCCCACACATGAAGAAGATCATTTTTTAACTTTAAAATCTTCATTTGGATCATTAAAACTTTCACTATACTAACCATACTAACCATTTTATTTTCATTTTGAGCCCCTATAATGTCCTATTATACACTAAGATATACATTAAATAAGAGGACATGTAGAATGTACCTATAAATTCTTCTTTTTAAAGAATTACAGCTTGGAGCTGCATCATCTACCTATGTAGATTGTCACTGTGGATAGTGTCCCAGTCCAATTTCTTTTACCTCCCTAACATGCATATTAGAACCAAGAATATCCATGGCTTAATTTTTTTTAGTGAGCATCCCATAAACCCTAACATATATGGAGAAGACATACTTGGGCAATTCATTAAATTCTACTAGCATCAAACTCTTAGACATCCTAGAGACCTTTTGTCTTTTCTTGGCCAGTCAATAGGAGTTGACAATGCCCTAAATTGCCTTATCATTCTTCTTTGTTTATTCATGGAATTCCTCTATGGTGAGTGTAATACTTTCTAGCTATGGAGAAATTTTAAGCATGGTTCTAAGCACCATATGAGTGAAAGAGCATAAAACCAAATGGATACCATTGATAATGGTCTTGGTGTCTAGTTGGTACACTTAAGCACATGCAATTATCAATTTTGGGTATGGGGTAGCCAAAGGGAATGCTATTATAGGGGCGATATATCTCATACCAACATTAGCTACTACTGGGAGGGGGTTTGATCACTATAATATATTCAATAGGGCTAAAAAATCTAACCCCATGGCATCTGTATCCTTAATCCCATCTAAGATAGAGATAATGATGTCCTTCACAATAGTCAAAGATTATACCATTCCTACTCTAAATTTATAGTGTAATACTTAAAATTTTGACAAAACCTTCACTCAAACAACCCTCATAATACCTCTCAACTCCTCTCAAAGAACACAACATAAGGAACTAAAATAACACTTACTGTTAATCTAGAGGGTGGCATATGATGGAAGGTAAAAATCCATGAAGAACTCACCATAATCATATTCTCTATCTTCACTTAGCTAGGGCACATAATTAGTTTAAAGGTGTTGGTTTAATATTTTGTCTATTAGCATAATGGTAAACAAAATAGGTCTGATCAGCCAAAGTAGGATGATTAGTCATCCAAATGTGTAAGTTTATCACATCAGGAGACTGCTCTCTCCTCTCATCAAGGGGAGGTTCCCTGTGGATATGATATATATGTATAGATAGAAAATAATACTCAGGGATAGGACAAGCCATCCATCTCTCTTTCTTTAGAGATGATGTGTACAAAACAAAGGAAAAACTCAAGGGAAGTGACAGACAATACTCCTCTTCTTTTAGAATAAATATTCAGCCATCCACAAGAATACTCCTGGAAATAAAAATAGAATGTAACTGAGGGTATGGCAACTAATAAATTGAGACACAGCACAAAGTCTCCACCTGAAATGCTTAAGAGTAATATATGAAGGACAATGAAGGCACAAAATCTTCTCAAAGTCCTTTACATAACAATGAAAAGAAAACACACTAAAGATAGCTATGGGGACACAAAGTCTCTCCACAGTTGATTCTTTAGGACACCTTCCTGACTAATTTTAATAATCCTGCTTGTTAAATTAATGAAACAGAAAATATATCAAGGAAAAAAACATAAGAATAGTTTCCTCAACAACAAAGATATCACATCACAAAGTTTGAAAAATTCCCATGCTTTCTTATTCTAGTAACAAAATATGATCAACAGACTGAGCACAAAGTCTCAATGATGCCTCTCAATTTGGGTAGAGTTTCGTTCAGATTGTCAAAAAAGAGATCCTTTTACAATGAAAGAAATTCCCTTATATAACCACTTCAAGGACTCAAGAACAGTAATACATCATGATGCGTTGGGAACTATTAAGAAGATAGGCTAGAAATTTGGGGCATTTTACCCATTTGATCTTCTTAATGTAGATGTAATCAAAAGATTGCAACTTTCAATGTCCACTTGGTGGTTTGATCTTGTCTTCATCGTTCCTCCTTTTCTGGTTAATTGAATCGAGTCCTAGATTCATTCATTATTCTATCTTTCCTAGCTTTCTACTAGTTTTGATCTTAAATTCTGGGAATGCATTTGGGTCTGTAAATTCAAAGGATCAAAGGCTATTTCATGGACTTTAAAATTGATGTTTACATGCCCGTCGATGTGCTCTCAACGGCTAGTTCATTATCTTGAATTTTATGTCTTCGGGCGCGTCACCCCTTGGTCCTCTTTTGGCTTTTGACTTTGCCCTTTCGGGCCTTAAGAAATGATCCTTGAATGGGTTGGAAAGAACCCTTTACTTTGGCCACTGAGAGTCCCCCACAAGGGCACCTACCCTTCGAGGTCCTTCGGCAGCCCTTTGCCTTGGTAGTTCCTGCAGACAAATCCCTGGGCTTTCTCTCGTGAAAGTTCCTCGCAGACATTTTCCTCAGGGAAAATTCCTGCAGACAAAAATTTTAGGGAAATTATTGCAAACAAAAGTTGATGGAATTATTTGTTTCACCAAATCTTTGAACAAGTCTTCAGATTTTGCCTACATTTGCTTCTTTGATTTCTTTCGGACTTTTTGTCTGAAGGAATTCCTTCAAACAAAAATTCAAAAGAATTATGCCTTAGCCAATTTTAAATGACTTAAACAATCTAAAAAGAATTACCTTTTGGGCTTCTTTGAAAATGACCCTTTAAAAGGGTGCTTTTATTGATTAAGTGTCCTCTGCAAGGGCACTTGTCCTTCAAGAAGCTTCCTTTTGCATTGAACCACCCCTTTGAACTTCGGTGATGAACCATTCTATTGAACCAATATGTTGAACCAATCGGTTGAACTAAAAATGGTTCAAACTAATGGTTCAATTGAATGAACCAACTAAATGAACTAAGCGGATGAACCGACTCGTTGAACCTATTCATTGAACTAAGATGTTGAACCAAATTTTGGTTCAACGGTTCAAACAAAGCTTTGAAAAATGTCTTTGAACCTGCTGTTGAACCTTGAGACATTGAACTTGTGGATGAACTAAAAGAATGAACCAACTGAGTGAAATAAACCATTGAACCACTTGGTTGAATCGAGCCATTGAACTATTCCTTTGGTTGAACCTGTCATTGAACCTTGAACCCGTTAAACCTTTGAACCAAAGTGGTTCAATGGTTCAATGGTTCAAGTCACCTTGATTTGGCCAAGTGTCTTGAAGCTGATGAACCAATTGAAGCAATTGAACTTTGAACCTTGATAAAGCACTTAATTCTTGCCAAAGACATTGAACTTGTTAAACCTTGAACCCATTGAATCTTTGAACCAAAGTGGTTCAATGGTTCAGTGGTTTAAGTCTCTTTTTGCACTTAGATGCTTTCTGATGAATATTTTCAATTGAACTGAGACTCTGAATCAATCTCAAAAAATGACCAAGTGTTGAAAACCAATTCTTTTGACTGAAATTGCTTGTAGAAGCCTTTGAACCCATATAAATGAACCTGCCTGCAGAGTCTATAGAAATCAACATGTAAAACCCATTGAACTTGACTTGTAGAGTTTGTAGATTTTCTGAGAAGCTTGGAAAATGAGGAATTTGAATGTCTAGGACAAATTTTGGAAATTGAAGAGACAATTTTGGCCTGTAAGACCAAATTAGTTCAAATGTTGTCCTAAAAATGACTGCTATTTTTGGGGAACAACAACTGGCTCCAGTTGGGGAATTATATCAATTTCAAAATGAATTGAAAGGAGTAGAATCCAAAATTTATAGTGCCTTCATGTGTACCATTGGGCTTTGGAGTCATGCTACCTAGAAATGAAAGGCATCAAAAAAAGAAAATAAACAAAACAAAATTGAATTAAAACTGTACAAATATACATATATACAGATGAAATGATTTGATACTTCAAGAATTGAAGTATTTCAGATGTTGTTTCTTGAGAGTCAGTGAAAATAGTGTGCCATCTTGGTAAACCAGTAGGAAACTATTTTATCCCCAGAAATGATGATGGGCGAATGGAGTTCTCCACTAGGAAACCAATTTTTTGTCTTTTTCTTGGCCTTTTCTTCTTCTTATTCCAAGGCAGGATGTGGTCTTCAAACCAAAAACCATCACTCCTTACTTTCTTGGTGACATATTCCTTTGCTTGATTTTGATTTGCAGCAGCATGATCCACCATCATAACTTGCTATTCTGTTAGTTCAGTCTAGCACATGATTAGATCATCCAAGTCAAACTCCTAACAAACTGTCAGATTATCATCTCCTTTGATATGAAGGAGTTTGACTTCTTCATCTTGAGCAATCTTCAATTTAGGCAATAGAGATTCAAATCCAGCTGTGTTGTTGGTGTTGCTGACTTGCAAATTACACGAAGGAAGAATATCTCTTTGAGGAGATATCAACATAGTCCTAACTCTATCATTGGTGGAAGAATTGCTGTCATCATCAGAAGCTGATCTCTTATTAGATTTCTCTTCATTAGAGATGGAAGAACTTTCCTTGTTTATACTGTGCTCTACCAATTCTCTTGAAGTCTTATTTGAATCAATTCTTGGATTGTCAGCTATAGGACTTTCATCTATAGGAACATGAGCATCCTCTATGGTAAAGAAATAATTACCCCTGCCTAAAGATTCAAATAGAATTTGTGCTGCAGGGGATGATGTTTGGGTAACCACGTATTTTGCCTCCTTTTTAGGGAGCAATCTCTTTATTATGCCTTGGATAGGGATCCTTGCTTCAGACAGGTCCCTGCTTATTTCTCCTCCTATGTCCTTGCAAAAATTTCTTCCAAGTAAAATTCCATAAGATGCTGGGATGTCAGCCACCAAGACAGTCATCTTAATCCTCTTGTCTGGAAAGGCTACGAATGCAAATTGGGCATCTTTGATTTGCCCCAACAATGGTACTTGCTTATTCTCCATGGAGAAACATCTCCCAAACATCTTATTCAGTGTGAGACCAAGAGACTCAGTGACTTTAGCAGGCATGACATTGTCAGATGTGCCTGAGTCTATAATACAGTTTCTTATCTTGTGGCCATTGATTAACAGGGAAACATAGAAGGGTTCTAGTTTTCTAGGAGTAGCTAGAGGAGTAATGACCAAATTTTTTGGAATAGATGTGTTCTTAGGAGAATCAAGAATTACTTTTTTAGCCTTTTGTCTTATAGGGACGGTTTGATTTTTAACATATTGAACCAACTTATTCAGTTGATCCAGGTTAGACTACAAGTATTCAAATTTAGACATCTATATTTTTGTCTTTTTGACATGATCAATTATGTCAAATGGCTGAATCGAGCTAGGTATAGAGAAAGGTTTCAACTTTTTGAGTTTTAGGAGGAATGGGAGGTGGGCTAGTTTGCGAATTGGGAGTAGAAGGTGAAGGTGAAATGGATGTATTTACCTTTTGAGTGATGACTGGATCCTTTGATCTAAAAGGCAAAGCGGTTCCATGCATAACAATTGTAATTGCTGGTTGAGGTTATTCCTCTATCTTCTCTTTATCAGCTTGTTGGACTGATTGGTTCTTGGACTTGGTAAACATTGCATATGATCCATTTGAAGCTTCTCCTTTGCTTTCAGGTTCATCTTGGTAATTTAGAAAACCAATATTTGAGTCACCAACTGATTCTTATTGACTTTCTTCAATGATATCAACATCATTTTCTTGATTCAATTCAGGCTGGAAAGAGAATTCTACTTTTACTTTAAGGTATCCCATTGCTGAATTGGTTGGAGGAGCTTCTAGAGCAAGTTTTCCTTGTGGGGGAGGAAGGTGATTTTGTTTCCCTTAGTTCCTAGCAACATTGCCCTAATACGACTGATTTGGGAATGTCTTTCTGTATGTTGGAGCAGAAGACATTCCTTGAGCCATTTGCTTTTTGAGAGCAAGCAACTCATTTGCTAACTTCTACACCATTGGATCTGTGGTGCTTGTAGATGCAAATTCAGAAGATGATGAAGCTCTATTTCTATTTAGATCTCTTCTTATTTTCCTTGCTAAGATGAGATCATCTTCTACTTCAGTGGCCAAACGTTGAGCTGCAGTGAGATCTATTTGACTAGCACGTCTTAAGAGAAAATTGACTTCAGGTAGCTAAGAATTAATGAAAAAGCATTTGAGATTCTCAGCTATAGGTCTAGCAATTATAGGGATTCTATTTCTTAATTTTTCAAATTTAGCTAAGAAGTCTCTCATAGGCTCATGAGGCTCTTTCTTCATCTGTTTAAGTTGAGCTAGAAGTGTATGTGCATCCTCTACAGGTTTGAATCTAGCTTCAAACTTAGCTTTAAGAGTATTCCAATCAGTCACAGACTAAGCTTGTAGATGGTAAAACCAATCTATAGCAGCACCTTGTAGTGTTTCAACAAAAAGCTTGACTGCTACATCTTCAAATTCTACTCTGATTACTCCACAAGCTATATTGAATGCTGTAATGCATTCATCAAGATGAACTTTCCCATCACCATAGAATTTAGGGAAATTCTTCCTAGAACTGCATGGAAGCTCATGTAGAGGAGGATTAAGATTGAGAGGACCAAAAACATTACCCTAGGGGCCTTGAACTACCATTATAGGATTCTGAAAAGGAGGGATAACAAATCTCAAAGGGGTAATTTTAGGCACAACTTTATTAATAGTAGAAGTAGATACTTTGTCTGGTAATGGAGATCTGGCTTTAGTAGGAGGGAAGCTCTTGGTTCATTGGAGATGAGATGGTGAAGGAAACAAATCAAAATCACTTTGCTATACCAGCTCAAACATAGGATCAATGATACCTTTAGCCCTTTGGCTTCATGTATACCTTGAATCTACCAGATTGTAAAAAAAAAATGGAAAAGAATTGACCTTGCTTCAGTTAAAGCTTGGGGCTTTAAACTATGCATTCTTTCCTGGTTAGTGTGGAGGTGAATGGATAGACTATAAATGGATTATGGGTATATCCCTAGGGGAGTCACCAAAAACTATTGGTTGAATATTTTGTCTATCAACATATTGGTAAAGAAAATAGGTCTGATCAGCTAAAGTAGGAAGATTAGTCATCCAAATGTGTAAGTTTATCACATCAGAAGGAGACTGCTCTCTCCTCTCATCAAGGGGAGGTTCCTTGTGGATATGCTATATATATGTATAGATAGAAAATAATACTCAGGGATAGGATAAGCCATCCATCTCTCTTTCTTCAGAGATGATGTGTATAAAACAAAGGAAAAACTCAAGGCAAATGACAGACAATACTCCTCTTCTTTTAGAAGAACTATTCAGCCAGCCACAAGAATACTCCTAGAAATAAAAATAGAATGTAAATGAGGGTATGGCAACCAACAAATTGAGACACATCACAAAGTCTCCACCTAAAATTCTTAAGAGTAATATACAAAGGACAATGAAGGCACAAAGTCTTCTCAAAGTCCTTTACACAACAATGAAAAGAAAACACACTAAAGGCAACTATGGGTGCACAAAGTCTCTCCACAGTTGATTCTTCATGACACCTTCCTGACTAATTTTACTAATCTTGCTTGTTAAATTAATGGAACACAAAATATATCAAGGAAAAAGACATAAGAATAGTTTCCTTAGCAACAAAGATATCATAGCACAAAGTCTGAAAAAGTCCCTTGCTTTCTTATTCTAGTAACAAAATATGTTCAACAGACTGAGCACAAAGTCTCAATGATGCCTCTCAATTTGGGTAGAGTTTCATTCAGATTGTCAAAAAAGAGATCCTTTTACAATGAAAGAAAGTCCCTTATGTAGCCACTTCAAGAAGGACTCAAGAATAGTAATACATCATGATGTGTTGGGAACTGTTAGGAAGATAGGCTAGAACTTTGGGGAATTTTACCCATTTGATCTTCTCAATGTAGATGTAATTAAAAGATTGCAACTTTCAATGTCCACCTGGTAGTCTGATCTTGTCTTCATCATTCCTCCTTTTTTGTTTAATTGAATCGAGTCTTGGATTCATTCATTATTCTATCTTTCCTTGCTTTCTACTAGTTTTGATCTTGAATTTTGGGAATGCATTCAGGTCTATAAATTCAAAGGATCAACAACTATTTCATGGACTTTAAAATTGATGTTTACATGCTCGTTGATATGTTCTCAATGGCTAGTTCACTGTCTTGAATTTGACGTCTTCGGGTGCATCACCCCTTGGTCCTCTTTCAACTTTCGGCTTTGTCCTTTTGGGCCTTCAGAAATGATCCTTGAATGGGTTAGAAAGAACCCTTTACTTTGGCTGTCAAGAGTCCCCCACAAGGGTACCTACCCCTCGGGGTCCTTTAACAGCCCTTTGCCTTGGCAGTTCCCACGAAAAAATCTCCAGGCTTTCTCTCGTGAAAGTTGCTCACAGACATTTTCCCTAGGGAAAATTCCCACAGACAAAAAGTCTGGGGAAAATTCCCATAGACAAAAGTCTATAGAATTATTTGTTTCACCAAATCTTTGAACAAGTCTTCAGATTTTGCCTGCATTTGCTTCTTTGATTTCTTTCAAAATTTTTGTCCAAAGGAATTCCTTCAGACAAAAATATGAAAGAATTATGCCTTAGCCAATTTTAAATGCCTTAAACAATCTAAAGGAATTACCTTTCAGGCTTCTTTGAAAATGACCCTTTGAAAGGGTGATTTTATTGATTAAGTGTCCTCCACAAGGGCACTTGTCCTTCGAGAAGCTTCCTTTTTCATTGAACTACCCCTTTGAACTTCGATGATGAACTATTATATTGAACCAATACGTTGAACCAATTGTTTAAACTAATCAATTGAACCAAAAATGGTTCAAGTTGATGGTTCAATTGAATGAACCAACTAAATGAACCAAATGGATGAACCAACTCATTGAACCTATTCATTAAACCAAGACGTTAAACCATATTTTGGTTCAATGGTTGAAACAAAGCTTTGAAAAATGTCTTTAAACCTGTTATTAAACCTTGAGACATTGAACTTGTGGATGAATTGAAAGAATGAACCAACTAAGTGAAATAAAACATTGAACCACTTGGTTGAACTGATCCATTGAACTGTTCCTTTGGTTGAACCCGTCATTGAACCTTGAACCCGTTAAACCTTTGAACCAAAGTGGTTCAATGGTTCAACAGTTCAATGGTTCAAGCTACCTTGATTTGGCCAAGTGTCTTGAAGCTGATGAACCAATTAAAGCAATTGAACTTTGAACCTTGATGAAGTGCTTAACTCTTGCCAAAGATGTCAAACTTGTTGAACCTTGAACCCATTGAACCTTTGAACCAAAGTGGTTCAATGGTTCAATGATTCAGTGGTTCAAGTCTCTTTTTACACTTAGATGCTTGCCGATGAACATTTTCAATTAAACTGAGACTCTGAATCAATCCCAAAAAATGACCAAGTGTTGAAAACTGATTCTTTTGACTGAAACTGCCTATAAAAGCCTTTGAACCTGTATAAATGAACCTGCCTATAGAGTCTGTAGAAATCAACATGTAAAACCCATAGAACTTGACCTACAGAGTCTGTAGATTTTTTGAGAAGCTTAGAAAATGAGGAATTTGAATGTCTAGGACAAATTTTGGAAATGGAAGAGACAATTTTGGTCTGTAAGACCAAAATAGTTCAAATGTTGTCCCTAAAATGACTGCTATTTTTGGGGGACAACAAAAGGCACAAATAGAAGATTTGAATGTAAAGGGTAAATATAAAATGAAGACAAATGCCTTAATTATAATCCTTTGCATTTTAAAATTATGTTTATAATTAATGCTTCAAAGCATAATGGCTAATCACCAACCACCCTCATTAATTACTTGATCTTCATTCAAAAAAGAGAGGGAAAGTGCAAATATTAATTTTATGCTAGGTGATCCTCATTGCATTATATGGAACCATACAAGTGAAGAATAAGTCATGGTACCTTTTTGGGCCTTCAAATTTTTTTATACTTATTCACTCATTATTTTCCTTTGGTGCAGTGGTGCAATATGGCCTAGATCCTTATGATATATAATAATTCCATGTGTCATAATTTGGTTTTACAAATTTAGGAATTTGGGCTTTCAGGGACCTTTTGACTTTTCCCACCAAAATTTAAGTGAGGCAATCAATAATAAGGGATAAAAATGAAGAAGACCTTGAGGAGCTACTATGTGGCATCACTTTCTTTACAAGTTCAAACACTTAGGCCCTAGAGGCTTTAAGCACCTTTTCAACCAAAATGTAAGTAGGATAATCTTAAAAAAGGTAAGAAAGATATAAAACCTTAAGAAGCTACCATGTGTCCAAATTATACTTAAACCCACACTCTCAACCTCTTTTTACCTTTACACTAGCTTTCTTCATTTGGGGAAGGGTGCAATATTCTCCTAACCCTTGAAAATATTCATATAAGTCCCTTGAGATAGACACATTCCCTTCATTTGGTTCATTGGGTAATTTCTCACCTCAGTCACTGGAACGCATTAGGTATAACTTGGCAATTTCATACAGGCCCCCAAAATTTATTCTTTGATCATAAAGTAGCAAGTCCATGCACAAAAAGAGGCTTGGCTATACTTCTATCTTCTCATCATGAATCATCCAACCAAGAAAACTTTAGTAGAACCCTATAATTCCTTTGAAAATTGTGAGAATGTCCTTGATAAAAAGTGCCCTTCAAATTCTTTTATGTAGATAAAAAGTCCAAAACAAATATCCTGAAAACACTTAAGACCCAAAAAGGTAAGGTATATAATTATTTAGAATATTTTGAAGTGGATAAAATGTCTGACAAAATTAAGTTTTCAGAGCCTTTTTAAAAAAAAAATCTTGAAGACTTATTTCTATCAGGCATTGTGTTTGTTCAAAAATCCCAAAAGGTTGAAGAAAAGAAACACTTTCATCTGGAAAAAATAAGATAAAAGACTTGACAAATTATGAATATGAATTCAACCTTATGAAAGAAAATATATAACCATGAATGGGGTTAATGACTAAAACATTGATACTTACCCAATTTGGACTTGGGAATTTTACTAACAAGTGCCCAATTTCTCCAGTGTAATTTTGGGCACCAACATTGGCTCTTGCTCAGGGATGGGTACCCCCAACAAGTACACAAATATCACTATACTAGTTGCCTATATATTTATCCATGGAATGAAAGGATTTTTCCATTGAAGCAAGGACAAACATACCATGGGTGATCAAATTTATAATGAGGCATTTGAAGACAATAATAAAGGAAAAGAAAAGACACAAACTGTACAAACACAAACCATAACAGGACCCAAAAATAAAAAGGGACTATACAACATGTACATATTTATAAAAGCTAGCATGGACTCAATCCAAAAAATGCTTGAGATGTAGACCATTAACTAGCAATTCTAGGATTTCTCCATCAATATCTCAGAGATAAAATGTATGGTTCCCTATCTGATAATCAATGGTGTAGGGACCCATCTATAGGGAATTAAATTTACCATGTTTTCCCTTATCTTCATGTCTACTATCCCAGAGTAGAACCAAATCACCAATCTAAAAGAATCTGGAGGTGACTTTATTATTGAATATATTTTTGAGTTACTCCTTGAACATTAAATTATTTTCATGAGCTTGTCTATGAGATTCATCAAATTCTATGATCTGGTTGACCCTTTCTTCATAGTGGTTTATTTCTACTTCATCTTGAGTGACTTGCTGCATGAATCGGTAAGTAGGTAACTATAGATTTAGGGGTAAAACAACTTGAGATCCATAAATAAGATAAAAGGGGATTTTTCCAGTAGACCTCTTTATAGTTGAATTGTTAGCCTAGACAATAAATTTCAACTCCTTACCCCATTTCCTTTTGTTGGTATACATAGTCCTAATTATCTTCAATAAATTTTTATTACTATATTCAGCTTACCCATTTACTTGTGGATTATGATTGGAATCATACATTAGATTAATCCCATTATCTTCACACAATGAAACTAACTATTTAGCTCTAAAGTACATGGTATTATCACATATAATTTTAATTGATACTCCAAATTAATAAATCACATTATTTAAAAGGAAATCAATGACTACCTGGTGGGTTGATCTTCTGGTTGGGATTTCTTCAACCCATTTTGTGAAGTAATCATTAGCTACTAAGATCCATTTATGACTAAAACTCAAAGCATCTAATATCTCACCATGAAGTCCATTTCCCATTGCCTAAAAGGTCCCTCAAAAGAAACTGACTACAAGGGAAGTGATTTGAATGCTTTGATTCTCTTGGAGAATCATTTGCACTCTTCACATCTTCCTACCATAGAAGTAACATATTTGAATAGTGTGGACCACTAATACTTGGCCCTAAAAATCTTATGTGCATTAATTTTAGGAGCAAATTGACCACCACACACACCACTATGGGACTGTGTAACCAGTTCAAAAATCTTTCCTTCCACTAAGCATCTCTAGAGGACACCTTCTAGGTTCCTCCAAGCTAGATCATCTTGTCAAAAAAGATATTTTTGGGACACTAAATTTAGTTTCCTACATTTATTTTTGTCTAAATACAAAGGATAATCTAGAGTCTTCAAATCATAGATTGTGTTTATACCATGGAGATTGGTTGTATATAGATTTAGGGTTATTAACCATCCCTTCTACATTATTCACTTTTATAGCCTGTAAGTTGGTTTTGATCATTAGATTGGTGAGACCCATGGCTCTGACCAACTTAGTAGTTTGTATTTGTAGGTCATATTCTTTAAGTTTGTTGACCCATCAACATATTTTGTCAGTAGTCTCATTCTAAGTTAATATGTTCTTCACCATAGTGTGAGGAACATAGGCTATAGTATTTAAACTCAACATGTAAGATCTAAATTATTTGACAACATTTAAGAGAGAAAAAACTTGTTTCTCCATTATTTTATAATTTAGTTCAGATCCCTGTAATGCCTTACTAAAGAAGGAAATTGTCTACTCATGCCCTTCATCATTTTTTTGTAGCAGCACTCATCAATAATATGTTCTAAGGCAAATGAAAATATCTAGAAATCTTTTCTATAATCAGAATTAGCAAGTAATGGGGTAAATTTCAAAGCTACCTTGATGCCCTAAAATGATTAGGCAGCCTTATCTTCCCACTTTATAGTTTTATCCTTCTTCAACATTGAAGTGATAGGCAGAGTAATCTCTACAAAGTTAGAAACAAACCTCCTAACAAAGTTGATCTGGCCAAAGAAAGATTGGATACCTTTCTTGGTCTATGGGATAGGTACATTTTTTAATGGATTATACCCTTTTAGGATCTATCATCATAGCTTGTTGAGACATAATGTGTCCTAATAACTTTCCCTTTTATACTAAAAAATGGTTGAACTCTTTGCATGAGATAAACATTTGTTCCAAATATGCCAATTGGTCATCTATTTTCTTGGAGTATACTATAACATCAACCTGATAAATAATAATTAATTAGTTGATTAATATGGAAAAATATACATCCACTGCTCTTTGGTAGGTGGCACATACATTCATTAAACCAAAAGGCATTTAGACATATACATAGGTTCCGTATGGGGTAGTGAAAGTAGTTTTAGACCTTTCAAGCTCCTTCATGACTATCTAGTTATAGCTAGGAAAGCCATTAGATTTGATAACAACTCAGACCTTATAACATCTTGGAGCATGTTATCCATGTTAGGAAATAGATAATTGTCCTTTAGTGAAGCCTTGTTCAAGTTATAGAAATCAACATAGTTAGATGTGTTCATTATTTTTTTTGATAGGGACTCGATTTGCCAACCATGATGAATACCTAATGGGTTGAATGATCACATCATCCCTTAATTTATTCAATTCTTTCTACATCTTGGTGGCCAAGATGGGATTGATAGGCCACTATTTTTCGTAGAATAGTTTTGTATCAAGGTGGAGGGGAATAACATGCTAGAACAAATCTTCTCTATAAGCCTTTAGCTCTAAATATGACCATGCTAAATAGTCTTGGTGCTTTCTCAATAGCTTGATGAATGCTTATTTATCCTCCTTGCTCAGGTGAGTACCTAGCCAAATCTTCCTATTTCCTAATGTTAATCTCAATCACATTCCTTAATATATAAATATTTATAGATTTGACTCATCTCCATCGAAGGATGCTTCCAGACTAACCAAATTCTCTAGGGATAATATTAGTTTTTAACTAGCTTATTTCTTGTCCATATAAGGTTTCCTTTCCATCATAGACCTATAACATAGGGTTCAAATCTGTAATGGTTCCTTAAAACTATCCAAACATCATAGAAAACTTCTTATTTGATCATCATTATCAAAGGCCTACCAGTGATCAATGTTGTTTGGGATAGAAGGCCTTATTAGTACCTTAACCTCATACTCACAAGAGGGATTTCTATGTTCAACTTTAAACTCTATAATCCTCCTTGAAAGCATATCTATCACTTGATTAAGATCTCAAGCATGATACTCAATATTGAAAGCATTAAACAATTCAAGCAATCCTATACAACATTTTGATAATACTTTAATCTTTTCTATTTTGTGGTGTAAACAACTCAGACCTATTTCACCACTAGTTATAAATCACCCTTAACTAGCAACCTCTTGAATCCATATTGATAGGTGATTTGAAGGCTAATTAAGAGTGCTTCATATTCTATAATATTATTTATGCACTCAAATGATAATTGGAAGGAGTATCTATAAGCTTGGCCATTTGGGTCATAAAAGACAACCTGAGCTCCATTTCCAATGTTTGAACATGATCCATCAAAGTGCATGGTCTAGATGGAGTCTTCATCAATAATATTAGATTCAGGAGATAATTTCACATACTCAACATTTCCCAAAAAATTCCTAATGTCTGTATCCACATGCAATACTTCATTCAATTAGTATTTTAGATCTTCCAAGACATGGAACATCTACGAATCTTAGTTTAAGAAAACAATTTTCCCATCTAGAGGTATAATGGCTTATGACAAGTCCATCTTAACACTTCCCCTAATGATAGCAGCCCATTTTATTGACAACAACATACCCCATTTTTATGGATAATCTAAAACAACAATGTCCACACTTAGGAACTTACTAGGGTATTGTGCGCACTGCACAACCAGTCCTTTAACCATGCCAACAATAGGTACTTATTTGAAATCCATAGTGAGGCATTAAACATATGCTACATTTATCCTTATATAAAACTCATTCAGCAAAACTAGTGGCATAATATTATAGGATGCAACAGATTCAAACATTTAGTTATAGACAATTAGTTTGTTAATCAGTAGGGTGGTGTAAAATGGGTTGACATCTATCTAACTCTCTACCAATGTTTTTCCCAAATACACCTCCAGGTGGTGGTCAGGGGATTATGATGTGTTCTCACTTTCCCTAGGGAAAGTGAGAGATGGTTCAACTTCAAGAATCTCATTGGTGATAACTTTCTTAGTGAATCCCAAATATTCAAAAGCTCTTCTCTTGTGCTCTAGAATTCTAAGTAGCTCCACAAATTGTACTCTGACCTTTAACTAACTCAAAACATGGGCAATATATAGATACTATATTTGGTAAGATTTTAATATTCTCATTTGGGATACACCCTTCAAGAGTTATGGGAATAAAAATATGGGAACCATCACTCTTAACTTCATTTTTCAAAGGAGGCTTCTTGGGTTCATCCTTCTTGGGAATGCTAGACAATAAGGGAGTTCTATTATTGGCATGGGTACCTCTTGGTTTGACATTATTAGGTTGAGAACTAGGCTTGGTGGAATTTTGGACCTCCTTATTCCCTTTAGTCTTTGCTTTAGGGGAAGTAGAGTCTTTATCTTTTAGAGGAGTATTCTAATCCTTACTTCTAAAATTATACTCCTTCTCTTGGGTAATTACTACATGGATAATCAATTGTTTATCCTCAATAGATGGAGGATAATCTCCATATTTTTATTTCATCATTTATTTTATAAACTCAAAATCATGAATATGTTGTTCATACTCATGCCTCATGTTTACTTCATATATGAAATATGGGGTTGAGAACCTTACCTTTTCACATGCTCTCTAGAATTATTGAGAAATGGTGGCATTCATTAGATCTATAGATGAAGAGGGAATCATCACATTTGGTTTGGAAGTTTGGAAAGTAAAACATTCATATGTTGGAATGTCTTCATAATTAAGGACTCTTAGAGCACTCATAACTTTCTCTTAGAAGGTGTAACTTTCCATGTCTTAGAATTCAATAATGTATATATCATCTTCATCAAATGTAGATTTAAATCCTTATACATCATAACCATCATCATTAGTTGTGTTACATGGGGGATGAGGGAGGAAGCACTTATCACACTAGTTGATATCACAATCAACTATATTAACCTTTGTAGCTAAAAATTTAGTACTTCCCTTCTACCTCCCTGACTCTGGTTTCTTTCATCTTTGTCATCCCTTTCTATCCCCTTTACCTTGCCATTATTCTTGGCTTGGAATGCTAGCCTACCTTGATCCTGATCTCAGGGATGATTCCTTTCCTCCTTGTGATCCCTCTTATCATCATGGTTAGAAGAACCTTCAGAGAACCACTTTTCTACTCTAGCCAACTTGTAGGAGATCTCTTTCATAAAAGTAGCTAGAGTCTTTAGAGTTTCCTCTAAGTATGTAATATTTTGGGAGGCTTGAGGTTTCTAAAAATTTACCAACTTGACATCATCCCTCTTGTTTAAAGGCTTAACCACAACTTTGATATTATTTTCTATTTGGATAGCCAAATTGAAATCCATCCTTAGATTCATGGAAGCCTTATCTCTAAGATAATAGGCTACTTTCTTGTCAAATGCATCATAATAATTAATCAAAGAACCAAAACCAATAGTTTTGATGTCCTCTAGTAGCCTTTTCAATACCTTATGGAATCTAGAATTGTAGTCCACACATTCATTAGGATTCTTCTTGAGGTTCTTAAACTTGGAAAGCAAGAATCTAAGATCAATTCTATCACTATATTTCATCTTAAATGCATCAATCCTATCTTTTCATGTGTATATGGATCCATTGGGGAGGGATTTAAACCACTCCCAAGCCTCATCTTCAAGTGTGTTGAAAAAAAGTCTTATACACACATCTTCTAGATCTATTTCATAATGTTCAATGAGGTTTAAGAAGGTTTTAAAATGTTGTTCCCTAGACACTGCATTGTTCCCTTGAAACTTAGGTAATTCATTTCTAATATTTATAGGAACCTCATTGGGGAAACCAAGCATACAATTAAAGTTGACAGGTCTAAACCTTGGGATCAAAAATAGTCTATGTTTTTTATTCAGACCTTGATATTCTTCTCCATCATTATTATTATCTACATTAAACATCCTTCTTCTCAAATCATGGTCTCTCATCTCTAAATCTAAGGATGAAGATGAATAATAGGATGACTAAGAATGAATACTATGGGGAGGACATAAAGAAAGAGAAATAAATGAAGCCTTAATGGCCTAACAGGAGGAAAAAGACTTTTTTGTAGAGAACAAGCTTGACTTGCAGGGAGTTTAGATTTCTCTAAGGTGATTTGGTATCCCTCAACCAAAGGTATATTATAGAATAGGGGGTAAATAAAATGGGGAACAAACTAATCAAGTCTTACTTAGTTGTATGAGCCTTGGCCTACAACATGCTTCCACATTTGTCTCCTTTTGGATGGAGCTTTCAACTCAAAGATAAGCTCTTTAGATGGATTTTTCTAAAAAGAAGACCTAGTACCCTCCAAATTTATGGATCTAAAGAAAACTCTTAAAAATATAAAAGATTACATATATTAGGCACTAATATTTAAACCTTTATATAATAGAGTCACCACTAAAAGCAAAACTTCTATACTAGAACAAATAAAACTATACACAACAACTGACAGAATGAAAAATTTTAAACACTAAAAATAATTCCAAGAGCATTTTAAAACTTCTCACAGCATGGGTGTGAACATTCCCAATGGAGTCACCAAGAAAGGTTACAAAGATGTCAACAAAGTAAAGATGAACAACTCAACTGAGTAATAATAGAGAAGAAAACTACCAAAACACTTATAGCTCTCTATGAGTACTCTTGATATCATGGGTAACAAGAAATCTCCCCAAAAATGGTGCCATAAATATGTTGGTTCATGGTTATACACCTCTATTTCTCAATGTTTGACATTTGAAGAGAGTGGTAAGTAAAGATGGGAAACCTACTTAATATGTTGTTATATTTGAGGATGGGTTTAACCTAGAATGATACATAGAAATTGACCAATAGACACCTACAAAGGGTATGGTTGGTTCCCTACTACTTCTAGCTCTCCCTGAACTATGGTGAGAGGACCTAAGGGGTAGCTTTGCTCACATGAAGGGATTATATGATTTAATCTTCATGGGGATATTTTTCACAATTGAATATAAAATTGATTGGAACACAACCAAGCTTACTCAAACCCCTTGACAAGGGTTGTCACTCAGGATGAACAAATGTTCAAGGTTACATAAAAACTACTAAAGATAGAAATGGATATGATTGTAACTTTTATTCTATAGAATCTTCAACAATGAGAGGCTAAATCAGAGATTACAACACTGATCTTTTAACACAAAATATTCAAACACATGCCAAGTATAAAATATTTATGTGCTCACAAAAAAAAACACTTTGGATATGCAGAGGTAATGTTGTATGTAGGGTAAAATGAGTTAAGATAAAAACTATCAATTAATAGAGATTAAAAGTGGAACGTTAACATATGAGCATAAAGATGTTCAAGTAAATTGATATGTCACCTTTAGTAACAAATGTACCATAAACCTAATACAAATGAAACTAAAATCATGCACAAGTGATATCCTTTAGGAACTCATTCTAATCAAATTCATGAGCCCAAGACTACCCTTAAAAAGCTATCAACACCCTATTCCCAAATATCAAAGAAGAGAAGATTTGATTATCTAGATGTTGAACATTTTCGCCCAATAGGCTAAAATCGGTCCCCTTCTTCCCTTGCTATTCAAAGCTAGTCAATTTCAGGTTGCACAAGTTCAATGCCATGGTTCTTCGGCTTGGTTCAATCATTTGGTTCAACTAGATGGTTCAGCGGCTTCAAGTTCATCAGCTTTGGTTCACTTGGCATTGGCACACAATGATTGAACTATTTGAACCATTGAACCATTTTTGGTTCAACGTTTTGGTTCAAGGGTATGCCCAAAAGGTCAAGGGGCAGCTCAAGTCTAGAGGCCCTTATGAAGGGCATGGAATACTTCAATGGAACATTTCAAAGGGGCATTTTAACTTTGAAAATTTTAGCTAAGGCATCCTGAATTCTTTCAAACTTTTAGTCCGAAGGAACTCAGGCCGTAGTTCAAAGCAAAGGCTAGGGCTGGGGTAGACCGTTTGTGGACTTTAGTCCATGAGAAAATTTTCTGTAGACAAAAGTCTATGGGAAAATGTCTACGGACAAAAGTCCATGGGGACCCATGAATTAATCCAACGAGCACAGCGACCCGCCAAAGGACCTCGAAGGGCAGGTGCCCTCGCGGGGGACTCTCGGCCCAAAATAAAGGGGGTACTTTCAAAGGCCAAAGGGGCACCTTCCCTTTGGGAAGGTGATAAAAAGGGACTTCAAGCAAAAAGACCCATAGAGAAGGTTGAGTAAGACAAAGCCCGTAGAGAAGCCAGCGAGGGACTCGATGACAAAATTGCCAAAGTGGTGACGTCTTAGAAGCTGTCAACTTTAAGGAAGCAAATTAGCCATTGGTTTTCACAGTGATGATGGCTGCATGAATGTAAAAATTCATATAGTGAAATAGCCATTTGTTTTCAAATAAAAGGATGCCAACCATGAAAGGAAGCCTAGAAATGCAGTGACCCGCCATAAGATCACCCTTGAGGGCCAAAGGAGCCAGAAAGAGACAAAATAGGGAAAAGACAAAGTGCCAAGCATGGAGAAAAAAAGTTGTCCAAGTGGCGAAGGGGAGCGTCGATATAAGAAGTTACTCTAGCAGGTGGAATAGTGGCTGCCAATTGCAATTAGAGGATGCAAACGGCCAACTGTGTGACCCTTTTTTTCTTCATTTCATATTTATGAGTAGACAAGCTGTGTAGGTGCCTTCAAGAAGTAGCCTTAGTTAATGAGAAAGTAGCATGGCCATGTAAAAAAATGCCTGAAGTCAAAGCCAAGGTCGATACAACATTTATTTTTAGGTAGCCTACTCTTGCCAATGAGGGGACGCAAATGGGCCACTTGTAAAAAGAGGTGCTAAAAGGCCTCCTTTCTTCTCCTATATATTGAGGACTTGACATTTTAAGAGATCATCTTCTACATTTGTAAGGCGTAGCCTTGGAAAAATTTCACCTGAATCAATAAACGTGTTTTTACCTCTATCTTGGATAGATATTTCTGTGTATGTCTTGAGTGTTAGTTTGTGTTTAATCATTGTTTCTTGATGCTTTCATAGGTCCAACACCAACATATCTATTGTCTACAAGGCACCATTTCTGCAGCTAACAAGGAGAGTTGTATTTGGAAGTGTAGAAATACAAGGAATTACTTATAGTGTGCATTTCACAGCACCTTGGTGAATCTCTATTGTCTGCATTTTCCATTAGAGCCTCCTTGCCAAGTTTCTTGCAGCCTGGTTCTTCTGCCAAGTCTGAACTGTATGTATGTGTTTGTCTGATTTAAGTGTGAATGTGAGAAGGTCAAATTTATTTTGGTGCATCACCTCCTTAGAGTAGTTTGTTTTCCTACAATCTTTCTCCCTTTTCACCTCCCCCCATTATATATCTATATATATGTATTAACACTTACTGGAATGAACATGATGCATCAAAGGGATATAGCCCTTACCTAGAGACTCTTCCCTCTAGCTTTGCTAGTCCCACAGGTGAGAGGGGAGTTTCCATAGTTGCATGAAGAAGGTAGGAGCTTAGCCTCCTGCCAAGGGTGCAATCTTTTGTGTCAACAGTTTTGGCATACCCAGTGGGACATAGTTTTACAACTCAGTGAGGTTTCAAGATTGATGCTGGTCCTGTTATAACAAATCAAAGATTTCTAGCATCTGGTGACTCCACTAGTAAGAGCTTTAATTTTCTAATCAAGACTAGTTTCTTAACTTTCTATGCCGAAAGTGACCATAAGGTTTGCTTCTAAAGGGGTTCCCTTTGATTTCATTGAGTTGCCTTTGAACTCAGCAAAAAGACTAAGGTTTGAGAAGACCCATCCTTATTAAACAAGCCACCCTCCTAGACCTATTGTAAGGGATGCATACATAGTAAAGCCATAGTTACACCCCATCCTAGCTATGTCATTGCCCTTTGTGGCTTTTTGTGGTCAGAGCCCCTTGAATCTCCCACGTTATGATCCAATCCTAGGAATAGCCCTAAAAAATGTGCCTTCTTTCAATGGAGAGGGGCCCATCATAGTTGTCGAGCACATTAGAAATATTGCTAACCTCTACAATATTCACAATGTCACAGAAGAAAATATCACCATCAGATTGCTAGCATTATCTCTCAAGGGCAAAGCTCTTGACTGGTATGGGACCTTGCTTATAAATTCAATCCATTCTTGGAATGAATTGGGTACTCAATTGATAGACTATTTCAGGGAAAAGAGTGATGGCCTCTCGCTCGCTTAGTAGCTGACGACCATAAAGAGAGCTCCACATGAGTATATGCAGGATTTCAACACGTGGTTTTAGAAGACTTGAGATAGAATCCCCAATCTGGTAAGACTGACTCCTAGCTATGCTTTCCTATATTATTTAAAGGCATTAAATAGTGATATTGTAGTAATAATATAATCCATGGGAGGGCATATACTGCTTGTTGCTTATGACATAGCCATAGCAGCTGAAAATTTCTTAGTACAGGCTGGGAAAATAGCCCTTAGACCTCACATGCCATTATTCCTAGAAATCCTACCTCCAATTTAGGCCATTGCTCACACATTGGCTCCTCCACCTACCATAGAGAAACCAACTGCTGTCCCGTCTAATGAGCTTCATGAGGTTAAAAGTCTATTACAAAGCATGTCAAACAAGCTTGTAGCTCTTAAAAGGCAGTAGGCTCAAAGTAATAGACTGAATTAGGGATACCAGCATTATGGTCAAGCCCCTAGACCCCCTTTCCAAAACTATAATCAAGGACAGGGTCAACTTACTTAGACCAGGCCATTTCAAAACTACAATCCAGGCCCCCCTTCATCATCTAAAGTCATGGTGGCTATTCAAAACAATCTAGTACAGGAACAACTAAGTTGTTCAACCATGGGATATGGTCAAGAATAGGCCATTTATACAAATGAGATGATGGGTTATTTCCAAAATGTAGACAATCAGGCAGCCACTCATTCCTAGATTTTTGAGGCTCCAATGCAACCCAACATGAATAGCTATCAGGCCCAGCCTGATTCTACCCTCATGAATCATCTAGAAGGGGAATTTTATTCAATGAATTATGTGGGCACTATAGACAATTATGCTAACTGTGTTTCAGCCAACACAAGGTTCAAGAGAAGAGCATTGGGAAAATCCTAGGCCACCACCCAAGTGGTAACAACACCTTCTCCATCACACTCAAATCAAAGGGACCCAAACTTTAGATAGCCATTTGTACCTTTAGCCCCTCAGCCTGCAGCTTAGGTTGGAATTAGCCCCAAGGAAAACTTGAAGGGAGGCAGTCCTCAAGTCAATATAGTGGACCAAATGAAGATGCTGCCTATGAACATCTCCTTATGGGATTCATTGGCTCTACCAGGACAAAAGGACATGCTACAAAAGGAATTTCATGATCTGGATCGACAAGCTATCCCAATAAGCACTGATAATGTCTTGATGATGAATGGATAGCCTTCCACTTGAGGTTAGGTAAAAAAGGAAGAGAAAATTCCTCCTTTCTATGTGTCATTGGTTATAGGGGATTTCTTTGTGCAGAATTGCATCATTGACAGTGGGGCTAGTACCTTAGTGATGCCCAAGTGCATAGCTGACAAGATGGGGCTAAAATATGAAAAGATGAATAAGAGAGTCTTGTAGCTAGATGGAACACCTAAAAAAATAGTTGGGATTTTGAAGGGTTTAAGCTTGACATTGCATACTTGCCCAACCTTCTCAATTCCCCATGATATAGTGGTGGCAGATGTTCCTCCTTATTTCACAATTTGCTTGTCCAGGGACTTCACATCAAAGATAGGTGGCTATCTAGCAGTGAATTGGTCTTATCTAGTTTTTAGAACCAAGTACGAAACCAAGGTAAAGATTTAATTTGAGCCACTCTAAAAGGACCATCTTGAACCATATTCACCCAAGGCAGTGAATGTTAGTTATACCATTATCGACCCAGAAGAGTCCCAGATAGACCAATCTCCATCCTCTACTCTTGGAGGAGTTGTAGACCTACTCTTGGATGAGTGGGGAAATGATAACTTCAAGCATGATCCTTACAAGTTCATAGAGGAGATGGGCCTTGGAGTCTACTGCATACATGAAGAGGGTGCCTTTGTACCAAATTTAATGAAGGCAAGCGAAGAGGACCTAGGTCTGTGGCAGCTATATTCTGATGGTTCCAGAAGTAGGCTGGGAGCTGGTGGTGGAGTGCTGTTAGTCTCCCCTTCAAAGGAGAGATACTTTTCAGCTTTTCATTTCCAATTTTCTTGCACAAGCAATGTTGTAAAATATGAGTCCCTTATCCATGGTATGGAATGGGCAAGAAAAAGAGGGATCAAGGAGTTACAAGTTTTGGGAGATTGTGAGCTGATTGTAAATCAAGTGAAAGGCTAGAATTTGACCAAGAATTCTTTGCTGAAGTCCTACAAGCATAGGGTCTAGGACTTGGTGGAAGATTTCCTCGCTTTCAATATCACCTCCATTCCCAAAGAGTAGAATAAATAAGCAGATAGGCTAGCAGTAATTGGTGCTTAATTCAATGTTTCCAGGGAGATAAGTCGAGACTATGGTTCACACTACTTAAAGGTGGTAGTTTGGCCCTCTATCCATGATAACATTACAAACTGGTAGGTTTGCAAAAATGACCAGCAAATAGCTTTCTTCCTACAAGAGGAAGCTAAGTTTGCAACATAGAACTAGGCAAAACTGCAACAACAATATGGCAACCAGATTGTTCAATTGAAGAATAATAATCTCCCTAAAGGTTTGGTCACTCTTGAGAGCATCTTCAATGGAGATGACCAATTGAGGAATGACAAGACATGCATCAAAAATAAGGAGGAGAATTATGAAAGGGTTGAGATCTTTAAGGACAAGCTGCTTGTGCTTGGAAAGGTCTGCACGATTCAAGAAAGGTAGGCTTTAATTTTGTTGTGTCAGGACTTTGCTAATATTTTTGCATGGGATTACAGTGATTTGAAGGGCTTTGACCCAAGACTCACCCAACACACCATCAAATTAGAAGAAGGTGCCAGACTAGTCATGTAAAAGCAGAGACTTGTCAACCTGATGATTGAGCCTCTCATGTAGAGGGAACTGGCCAAATTGATTGAGTCTAAGATTATATTTCCAATTAAACATTCCTCTTGGCTGGCCAATCTTGTTCCTATTCAAAAGAAGAATGGAGAGATCAGGTTATGTGTCAATTTCAGAGACCTTAATAAAGTCTCTTTAAAAGACCACTACCCCCTCCCAAGCATGGAGTGGATCCTTTAGAAAGTAACAGGCAGTGAGCATTTCTCCCTCCTGGATGGTTATTTAGGGTATAATTAGATTTTGGTACAAGGTTGTGACTAGCACAAAATAGCCTTCACCACTAAATGGGGAATGTTTGCCTACAAGAAGATGCCATTCAGGCTAGCTAATGCTGGTGGTACCTTTCAGCGAGCCATGGACATGGCTTTTAGAGGCTTGATAGACAATAATGTGTTGGTATACCTTGATGATGTGATGGTGTTCTCCAAGGAAGAGAGCCAACACATGAAACACCTCAGGTAGATTTTTGAAAGGTGTAAGGAGTTCAAAATCTCTCTTAACCCGAAGAAATGCATGTTTGCTATTCACTATGGGAAACTCCTTAGCCACATCATGTCTAGGGAAGGCTTATCCATTGACCCCAAGAGAGTTCATTCTATCCTAGAGATGTCCTTACCTAAGCACAAGAAAGGTTTGCAGAGCTTCTTTGGTAGGATAAATTTTATTTGGAGATTCATTCAAAATTTCACAAAGATAGTCAAGCCACTAACCTCTATGCTGAGGAAGGGTGAGGACTTCAAGTGGACAACACAAAGGAAGGCCAGCTTTGAAGCCATCAAGTAGGCCATAACTCAGGCTCCTACTTTAATCAGCCCCAAATTTAATAAAGACTTCAACCTCTACACTTTTAGCAATGAGGAGGTGATCTCTGCCATGCTTACCCAAGCAAATGGTGATGACCTCGAACAACCACTCACTTTTTTTAGCCAAGGGCTAGAGGATTTCAAAGTCAGATACATGTATGTAGAGAAAAAAGTCTTGGTAGTAGTGTAGAGCCTAAAGAAATTTAGGCATATGTTGTCTAATAGTAGGATTCACCTACTAGTTCCACATCTTAGCATCAAGGATTTCTTGACCAATCAAGAGCTAAATGAGAAGAGAGCGAGGTAGATCACCAAGGTGATGGAGTATGACATAGACATCAAGATCACCAAGTTGGTGAGGGGAAGAGGCCTGTGCAAACACCTTGCTATTGACTTCAAACAAAAAGGGGAAGACAACTTACTAATCCATGATGCAACTATAACAGAAGAACTAGCTATCGTAAAGGATTGGACATCAGACCTAAGGCATTTCCTTCTCACTGGTGAGTGCCTACATAATTTTGACAAGACTGAAAGAAGGTACTTCAGGCTCTAGTCTCTCCCTTATGTTATAGTTGATGGAGTATTGTTTAGGAAGGATCTCTTTGGGGTCCTTCTAAGATGCATCAACCCAAACCAGGCTGATAAGGTATTGTATGAGTTCCATGATGGGCCAGTAGGTGGTCATTTCGCTCTTAGAGCTACTGCAACAAGGATAATGAGAGTTGGGTATTTCTAGCCTACTCTTTTCAAGGACACCCATGCCTAGGTAAGAAAGTGCCAAAAGTGTGCTCTTTTTGATGGGAAGCAACGATTGGCTACCATGCCTCTACAACCCATTCAAGTTGAACAACCATTCATGCAGTGGGGCCTGGATTTCATAGGGATGATCAATCCTCCCTCTACTGCTAGACACAAGTGGGTCTTGACTACCACAGACTATTTTACAAGGTGGGTGGAGGCTGTTGCTCTAAAGGAGGCAAATGAAAGTGTGGTCTTGGAGTTTTATGAGGACCCAGTGACAAGATTTAGGGTCTCAGCCACCATAATCTCAGATAATGCCTTAGCTTTTTTGGGAACCAAAACAAGTGAATGGGCACTAAGGTATGGTATATATCTCAGCACTTCATCCAATTATTACCCATAGGGGAATGGGATGGCTGAGTCCACCAACAAAAATATGATCAGGATCATCAAGAGGACCATGGAAGAAAATCAAAGGACTTGGCATGCCAAGCTAAAAATAGCTCTGTGGGCCGATCGAATCACCCCAAAGAGAGCAATCAAAAATTCTTCATATATGCTCATGTATGGAAGGGAAGCTAGGCTTCCCATCTCACTTGAATTTCCAGCATTGGACCTCGCTCGCCAATTGCAATCAGAAGAAGGAAATAACATGGAGGTTAGGCTGTGCGAGCTGATGGAGCTCCAAGAGACAAGGGACCGAGCTATGGCCTCTATGACCAGCCACCAACAACAAACAAAGAGACACTTCAACAAGAAATCTTCATCAAAAGATTTCTTTGAAGGAGACATTATTTTGAAATGTGACGAAGACTGAGCTAAGCCTGGAAAGCATGCAAAATTTGATGCCCTATGGAGTGGCCCATACATAATCACTTATTGCAAGTAGTATAATGCATTCCAACTCTCTAGGTTAGATGGTGAAGAACTATGTATCCCAGTTAATGGGATACATCTAAAGCACTACCACTAAGTCTCCTTTCATCTATATATATTTTCCCCATTTTTCTTTCCTTATTTTCCCTAAGTGCTATTACACAAGTAGTAGTTTTCTTAGCTTTGTGTGTGTTTTCATTTCCTTGGAGGTAAATCTATGTGACTGGTTCTAGATTTATCAGAGCTATTTCTAGTTTTTTAAGTTACCATTTGACTCCATGCCCAATGGACTACAAGGCAACTGGTCTTTAAGCATAACAGGCGTGCTTCCCCTGGGAGTTACCAATTTGTTGACCATTTTTGCCCAATAGGGTAAATTTGGTCCCCTTCTTCCCTTGCTATTTGAAGCCAATCAATTTTAGGTTACAAAAGTTCAATGCCATGGTTCTTTGGCTTGGTTCAATCATTTGGTTCAACTAGATGGTTCAGCGGCTTCAAGTTCATTGGCTTTGGTTCACTTGGCATTAGCGCGCAATGATTGAACCGCTTGAACCGTTGAACCATTTTTGGTTCAACATTTTGGTTTAAGGGTATGCCCAAAAGGTCAAAGGGCAGCTCAAGTCTAGAGGCCCTTGTGAAGGGCATGGAATACTTCAATGGAACATTTTAAAGGGGTGTTTAAACTTTTGGAATTTTGGCTAAGGCAAAGTCCCAAATTCTTTTAGACTTTTAGTCTGAAGGAACTTGGGCCACAATTCAAAGCAAAGGCTGGGGCCGGGGTAGATAGTCTGCAGAATTTAGTCCATGGGAAAATTTTCCATAGATAAAAGTCCATGGGAAAATGTCTGTGGACAAAAGTTTGTGAGGACTCGGGAATTAATCCAGTGAGCACAACGACCCGCCAAAGGACCCCAAAGGGCAGGTGCCCTCACAGGGGACTCTCAGCCCAGAATAAAAGGGTAATTTCAAAGGCCAAAGGGGTACCTTCCCTTCAAGAAGGTGTTAAAAAGGGACTTCAAGCAAAAATACCTGTAGAGAAGGCTGAGTAAGACAAAGCCCGTAGAGAAGCTAGTGAGGGACCTGATGACAAAATTGCCAAAGCGGTGATGTCCTAGAAGCCGTCAACTTTAAGGAAGCAAATTAGCTGTTAGTTTTCAAAGTGATGATGGCCACATGAATGTTAGAATTCATATAGTGAAATAGCTATTTGTTTTCAAACAAAAGGATGCCAACCATGAAAGGATGCCCAAAAATGCAGTGACCCGCTAGAAGATCACCCCCGAGGGCCAAAGGAGTCAGAAAGAGACAAAATAGGGAAAGGACAAAGTGCCAAGCATGGAGCAAATAGGTTTTCCAAGTGGTGAAGGGGAGCATTGATATAAGAAGTTACTCCAATAGGTGGAACAGTGGCTGCCAATTGCAATTAGAGGATGCGAACGACCAATCGTGTGACCCTTTTTTTCTTCATTTCATATTTATGAGCAGACAAGCTACATAGGTGTCTTCAAGAAGCAGCCTCAATTAATGAGAAAGTAGCATGGCTATGTCAAAAAATTCTTGAATTCAAAGCCAAGGTTGATACAACATTTATTTTTAGCCATCTTGCTCTTCCCAATGAGGGGATGCAAATGGGCCACTTGTAAATAGGGGCACCAAAAGGCCTCCTTTCTTCTCCTATATATTGAGGATTTGACATTTTAAGAGATCATCTTCCACATTTGTAAGGTGTAGCCCTAGAAAAATTTCACTTGAATCAATAAATGCATTTTTACCTCTATCTTGGATATATATTTCTATGTATGTCTTGAGTGTTAGTTTACATTTAGTCATTGTTTCTTGATGCTTTCATAGGTCCAACACCAACATATCTGTTGTCTACAAGGTGCCATTTCTATAGCTGACAAGGAAATCTCTATTTGGAAGTGAAAAATAGAAGAAATTACTTACAATATGCATTTCACAGCACCTTGGTGAATCTCTATTTTCTGTATTTTTTTCATCAAAGCCCCCCGCCAAGTTTCTTGTAGCTTGGTCCTTCTGCCAAGTGTGAAGTGTATGTATGTGCTTGTCTAGTTTTAGTGTGAGGATGAGAAGGTCAAATTTATTTTGTGCATCACCTCCTTAGAGTAGTTTGTTTTCCTGCAATCTTCTTCCCTTTTCATCCCCCCCATTATATATATATATATATATATTATATGTATGTATGTTAGTACTTGTTGGAATAAACATGATGCATCTAAGGGAGCTAGGCCTTACCTAGAGACTCTCCCCTCTAGCTTCACTAGTCCCATAGGTGAGAGAGGAGTTTCCATAGTTGCGTGAAGAAGTGAGGAGCTCGGCCTCCTGCCAAGGGTGCAATCTTCTACGTCAACACTAGACATACACTCAAAATGACCACCATTAAGATGAATACACCAGATCACCAATCAATTAAGCATGTAAAACATGACATTGTACTTCAATGATAGAAAGAGAATGGAAACCACAAGCAAAATTAATTTATTAGTTGAATTGGAAATGATTATAATGTGTATTCAACAAAATAACAATATCAACATAATGAAAGAAAGTTATATAACAATGGAGACATATGTAATGCTCTAAAATCTTGCTAATGATTTTACATAAGAAATCAATTTGACACCAAAAGTTTTCCATAATGAGAACTCTCTGAGTATAGATCTTGAGTCACAAACTTTATCCACCATTGTAAAGGAACATATACCCTTTACTTATACAACTAAGCTAAGCCTAGTATATTCTTAAAGATGCTCTAGGTGGAAGATTCCTTCATGGGCCTAGATTCTATTAGACCTTGTAACAAACATGATTTCCTCAAATTATGCACATGCTCCTATGGTGATGGGAAAATTCATCCTCCACCTTGGAAGAATACTTGTAGTTATCTATGTGGAGGTTGATCCTATAAGAGAAAAAACAAACCTTTGTCTTCTTTAGTAACAAACAAAACATACCTTTCCTATGTACATGATTACAAAAAACTACTTTGAAAGGGACATGCAATTATCAAGTGAAGTACAATGGTTTCCTAGTGAGAAATGAGAAAAGAAAGGGGAAGATAAGGGAAAAGGGAAGTGAAGAGAAAGGTGAAGTAGCACCAACTCAGGATAAATTGATATATTCAATTAAGTTCCAAAATTTATTTGAATGATGGAATCCTTTATCAACCTATTTTTATATTTGGTATATTCCTTGAGCATGGGGGTGAGACTCCCTTGGTATGGGCCTTCTTGGCATTTGAATTTTATTCTATATTATTCAAGCCAAGCAACAATCTATTGAAGTGTGGCTTACTTCCATCTAATGAGTTCCTTAAGTTGGTCACAAGATTTCTCAAGTGACACTAATTGCTTTATATTATTAACATTAAAGGACTCTTATGGTGCATCAATGAAATTTTTAGGGCATTACACACTGCCTCCTCTTTTAGATCATCTGTACCATCAATACCCACCACATTTCTTATCATGGCATTTATTTCTTTTGTCACAATTTGGAGAGATTTTTCTTCTCCTTTTAGATCAAAGATGCCATCCTCGAGTATCATCAGATGATTCTTTACTACTAGTTGATATTCTTTAAGCATTTTATGATCATTTAGAGCAACGATCTTCTATATAGTCAAAGCATTTGTGCCCATCTTACATATCTCATCAATCTTTTGTTGAGCTCCTTCCCACTTCTTGATGACTAGCTCATATAAGAACATCTAGTTATCACATTCCCTTTTATTTTCCACTATGTCACTCAAGAATTTAAATGTTGAGTGGATTATTTCCTCCAACCTGGTGCCCAAGTCTTATTTCTAGTCTTTAGTTTCTCATCCTCTAATATTCAAACCATCAATTTGGTTGGAGTCAAGAGATGTAAAGGAGAGAGAGGATATAGAGCTATTAGGACACTTGGAGTTACTACATTAGGCTCACTCAATAAATTTTGCAAGTACTAGATTATAGGCTAGTTCTCTACCTTCAACTCCTCTATGGTGTCCTTGTTTGCATCCATTCTATGAACCACCATGTTATCCAAGACTTGTGAGCTATGTTTCAACTCATTCCATGATGGGTCCCCTAGATTTTAGTTATAAATAGTGTAAATTTCAAGGGGAGCATCTTTCTTCAATACTTCTAGTGGAGGGATAGCTATCTCAACATTCCTTTCTCTTGTGGATGTAAAAGTGGTTAAGAAATGTGTTCTAGCCTTGTTATGGGGCTTGACATAATGTGTTTGAGTGATCTTCATTTCATTTATCTCCCCTATTTTTATGATATTGTCTCTTTTTTCCTTGACCTACTCTTTGAACCAAAGAAGGGGTATAGTCTAAAATCCCATTGAAGTGGTAGACATTATTGATGGCCTCAAGATAGTGAAGGGTGGTGTTAATGAAGTGCTAGATGTAGGGAGTGCCATAGGTTTTTGTTATGGGCTCAACACAAAATGTTTAGTATCCTCATCAATCTCTTGCTATTCAACACCATTATCCACTCCATGATCCTTTTCTAGGCTCAATTATATCTATTCTAAAACATCAAAATCTAACCTAGGTTGATGAGATTACTTGATCAACTTCTCAATCAAACTTCCTTGTTTTATTGACTAGCTAGAAGGCTGCATAGCCACTTCGCCTTCTTTATTTACTTGGGCCTTAGGAAAAGATGAGGATATGGTGTAATATTTATTGCCTTTAGGAAACTCTTCACTAGTCATGACCTCAAGACCTTTAATATGGGCTGGATCATGGACCTTGATGGGAGGGAGAAGACCTTATGTTTCTTTAATTGAAACACCACTCCCTAAAACATCCTCCCTGACATATTTATTTAAATCACCCAATTCATTGTTTTTTTTATATGGGTGGGGATACCCATTTACATGTTTACTCCTCTACCTTATTTCACACTCACCTTTTCCTCTGGTGCTTAACTTGACACCTTTAGAGGTGAAGGGGCATCTTGTGGTACCTTCAAAGTTGTTTGTGGTTTTTCTTATTTAACCACCTCTTCTAGATTAGTGGTAGTTTGAACATCTTATTTTGTCTCCACTTCAGATATTTCATTAGGATTTCTCAAATCTTTCACTCCACCCTAATCACTTTGGCCTGGTAGTTGGATAATGACATTCTCAACAAATGTCTCTATGTCTAATGAAACAACTTCTTTCTCTTAAGGGGCCTAATCTTGTATAGACACCTCAACATTGACCTATACAACATAATAAAAAGATAAATTATAATTTAAGGTTAGGATGTCTTCCTCATCACCTTTGATTTCTACTACCGAGGGACCCTCTTCTATAAATAAACCCATTATTGGGGCCTTGGGTTTGGGGCCTCTCCATTAGAGTTATCTGCCTAGTTTTTACTTATCAAAGAATGAATGCATGTTAATTATTCATCACCTTGGTGATGGGCTTATCCTCATCTGAGTCCTCATCATTTCTCATATCCCTCAAAGTCTAGGCATATAAGGACTAGTCTTCTCTCTTCTTTATAGGGAGTTCCCTAGATGGCAGGTCCTTAAATGCAACCTCCTTCCTCCTTGTAGGACATCCAATTGGAGGTTAAAAATTCTATTTAATTATCTTTTATTTGAGTTACTCCTCTTCATCCTTACCTTCTCTCTTTCTTGAAAATATCTTTAGGGGAGGAACAACTACTACTTTTTGTTTTGGTGGAGTAGGTGGAACTATAGCTAGATTAGCCATGGAGATGGTCACTATAATGGCTAGCATTGTTGGGGATCCCTCTCCTAAAATGGATATGGGGGTGGTATTGGCCAACATAACCTATCCTATAATAATTTTATCCCAATTTTCTACCAAACTTATTATATTTGAGAAAGACAACCAAAATTTAGACTACGTTGCTATTATAGACTCCACATCAATGGGCTTGGTGAAATCAACATCACTAAGCTTGTGCTTTCACTTAGCTTTCAGTGATAGTTGTGGAGCCACATGATCATTGCTATATTTTAGAAGGAAAACTATTATATCCTTAATTTTATTGAGTTTTTGGAGGGTAGGGGTGTCATATGCACCAAAATCCACCCCATGTTCCTTTAGTCATTTGAAAGTTCTTCTCTTAATTGGAAATGATCTCTAGGGGATGAAATCATTTTCTTGAATATTAAAATCTACTTGTGAGATGGGATAGGGTTCAATATTAGCTATATGATATATTGAAGCCAGTGTCATCTTGTCATCCGCCATGTCCTTAGGGATGGAAGTGATGTTGTAGGTAATGGCCTCCTACACCATTAGCCTCATATACTCCAATTTATTAACATCCTCCTTAGTGGTGTAGTCAAACTAGATGTCTTCATAATGTGATTGATGTAATATCACATTAGTCACCATATTCACCAACCATGTGATACCATAATTAGGCTTGGGTGGAATCTTATCAATTGTATACTGGTCCATTTCCTATTCTAATCCCTTTGCTTTAGTGACTGAAGGACATGAATAATATCCAATTAAAATGGGAAACTTAAAGGGATTGTTAATCTTCTTGGCTGCTATCATTTTGTGTGGAGGCACCATCTATCAACTCAACTCCATTATTTCCAATTTGTCATCAATGTACCTTGACAATTTGTGTGGGCACCCTGAGTAACCACTTACCCTGATATATGTGAATGTCTTTAATTGAATGTAAGAGGCACCACATTTTTAAATTACTTCCTTAACTAGCTTGGACATTCTACTGAGGCTTCTCAAAAGAAAGAAGACACGCATCATAATATTAAATAATAAAATGTAGACTCTATAAAATTTCTTCTTGAAGCCCTCCATGCTGATTTCTATGTATATCTCATAAATCTTCATTCCATTGGGGTTCTTAGTTAGCCCCTAGAATGTCTTATTATGCACTAAGATATATATTAAATAAGAAGACATGTATAATGTACCTATAAATGCCTCTTTTGAAATAATTTGAGATTGGATATGCATCATCTGCCTATGTAGATTGTCATTGAGGATAGTGTCCCAGTCCAACTTATTCTACCTCTCTAACATGCATATTAGAATCAAGAACATCCATGGCTCAAATTTTTATATGGTGGGAATCTTGTAAAACTTGGTGGCCATGGAGATGACACACTGGGGTAATTCATTAAATTATTATAGCTTTAAACTCTTAGAAATCCTAGAGACCTTTTATTTTTTATTGGCCAACCAATAGGAGTTGACAATGTCCCAAATTGCCTTGTCATTCTTCTTCGTTTATTATTGGCATTCCTCCATGGTGAGTATAATTCTTTCTAGTTGGGGAGGAATTCTAGGGATGGTGTTAAGTGCCATAGGGGTAAAAGAGTAAAAAATCAAATGGATACCATTGATGATAGTCTTGGTGTCTGGTTGGTATCCTCAAGCACATGCAAATATCAATTCTAGGTATGAGGTAGCTAAGGGGAATGTTGCCATAGGGGTGATGTAGCTCATACCAACATTAGCTACTATCAAGAGGGGGTCTAATCATTATAATACATTTGATAAGGGCTTAAAATCTAAACCCATGACATTTATATCCTTAATCCCATCTAAGATAAAGATAATGATGCCCTTCATAGCAATCGAGGATACCGCCATTTCTACCATAGTTTTATAGTGAAATACTTTAAATTTTTATGAACTATTCACTCAAATAACCCTCACAATACCTCTCTAATATACTCAAAGAACTAAACATAAGGAGTTAAAAGAACAATTAATGTTACTCCAGAGGATGACACATAATGGAAGCTAAAAATCCATGAAGAACTCACCATAATCATGTTCTTATATTGCACTTAACTAAGGCACACAAATAGATCAAAGGCACAAATAGAAGCTTTGAATGTAAATGGTAAACATAAAATGAAGAAAAATGCCTTAGTTAAAATCCTTTGTATTTTAAAATTAGGGTTGCCATTAATGCTTCAAAGTATAATGCCTAATCACCAACCACCCTCATTAATTACTTGATCTTCATTTAAAAAAGAGAGGGAAAGTGTAAATATTTATTTTATTCCAGGTGATCCTTCTCATAGTGTAGACACCTAAATCTAGCCACCAATAATCTCCAACTAGGATTTTGACCAATTTCCACCTAAAATGCACAGTTTGGCCTAAAAACACTAAAACATGCTAAATAATGTCAAACTAACATATTAAAGTATCAATGTTGGCTAGGGTATCCCTAAATGGGGTAATGAAATTTATGGGCTAGTTAACTTTGGTCAGATCATTCTGAGTCAAAATGCCAATTTTGCACCTAAGTGCTCTTGATTGATCTTTCCTATCAAATATTCTGCACAAGATACATGCCTTTATTATTTATTATTGGTAACATTCTAAATGTGAATATGGTTCCAATGCATCTGATAGTGCCTTCTAATTCTAATCTAGTCAAATTTAGGAATAATAACAGGGCATTCTAATCAATTTGAGTAATTTGTGCATAAAGTGCTTAATCACGCTTAAGAGTTAATTGACCCAAATCAAGGCCTAATAAAAAATTCCAAGGAAACTTATTGAATAATTTTTTTTTGGAAATGAATATTGAATATCTACATCATCAAGTGACCTCATTTCTTGGGAAGACATCCCTAGGCCATAAATGCCATAAATATCAAGATTCATGCCCTCCATGCCTCATCAATTCCTTCCATGAGGCCCTCCATGACTCTTAATTTCCCCTTCTTCCAATGTCATGATGAGGATAATAAAAAAAATTAATTCCAAAAATTGAATTAATCCTCAACCACACATCTCAATCATGACATGGATGGTTGAGGTTGATTCTGATCAAATCCAAAAATATAAAAATAGGAGGCCTCACAACATCATTTCTAAGCTTTCTTAATGAAAAGTTATAATGCCAAATTGGTTCCAAAAGCTTCAAGCAACTAGTGTTACCATGCCAAATTGATTTCAATCCAAGCCAAGATATAATCCAACTGTGCCAAGGAGAGATGGAGGTAGCCAAGCTTCCATTGCTAAGGACTTCATGAGCACAAGCTAAGCAAGTCACTACTACAAAGGCATTTGGAGCATCCAAGGAAGGTGAAGGGACTCTTGTATTTGATTCCTTGCTTTTTAGTTATGTTTATCATTTAATTTTGTTAACTAAGCTCTCCCTAGTGTCTAGGCCTAGAGATGTTATGCTATTAGTGTGTTTATTTCACTTTTTTTCATTTTGGATCTAACACCATACTAACCATCCTCTCTTGAGTCAAATTCCTAGATCACATAATGGCACACCTAGTGGGATATATTAGGAAAATCCAAAACCAAGGCTGATTATCCTGAAATGTTGCATAAGATATTTGATAGACTATGAGAGTACAAAGTCAGAATCAATCCAAAGAAATGAGTGTTTGGTGTAAATTTAGGCAAACTAATTGTCTTCATTGTGTCTTATAGAGGTATTGAAGTCAATCCAACTAAAGCCCATGCTATAACCGAGATGTCATCACCAAACAATTTGAAGCAACTTTGTAGTTTACAGGGTAAAATATAGTCCATCCGATGCTTCATCTCTCAATTAGTGGATAAGTTCCATCCACTTACACACCTTTTAAATAAAGGAGTTGTATTTCACTGGGATGATCATTTACAAACAACTTTTCAATAGCTCAAAGATTATCTTGTTAATCCACCTATTTTATTACTATGTTAGGAAAGCCATTTTCGTTATACCTATCAGCTATCAACTATGATCTGGGGGGACTCTTGGATCAACATGATGACAAAGGAAAGGAACATGCTGTATACTATCTAAGCTGTACCTTGGTTACATATGAACATAACTATCCACCTGTTGAAATTTTTTGTCTAGCCATGGTTTTCATAGCTCAAAAACTACATCATTACATGTTGAATAATAAAACTATGGTCTTTTCAAAAGTATATCCACTCAAGTATATACTATATAACATATATTTTTAAGGTATAATGGCTAAATGGATCATGCTTCTTAGTGAGTTTGACATAGAGTATGTAAATCAGAAGGCAATTAAGGGATAATTTCTTACAGGTCAACTTAATGAAGCACCTCTCATAGACACACAACGACTCATATTTCAATTTCCTAATGAATCAATCATGACCATCATTGACACACCCCTTGAGGAGAAACCTTAGAAACTATATTTTGAGGGTTCATTCAATGCACATGGATTGGGGGTAGGCCTATTGTTTATTACACCATAGGGGGATTTAATCCCTAAGTCATTAAAAATCAGCTTTCCTTATACAAATAACATGGCTGAGTATGAAACATTTATTGTAGGACTTTGAAAAGTAATGTGTTGGAATATATTTCATATTCAAGTTTATGGTGATTCTAAATTAATCATCAATCAGGTCATAGATCATTTTCAGACCAAAGATGACAAGCTGGTTCCATATAAAGCCATGGTTGACACTCTTAAAAACAAATTGCCAACATTTAGTTAAAGCACATACCAAAGGATAGTAATAGAACTATAGATGCCATGGCTACTATTAGATCTCTGATTTGATAAATAGATAAAGCTAGAGAGTATCAGTTCCTCATCAAAAATTTGTCAGCACCATCTCATGAACCTTCAACCATTGCCATGATTTATGATATTGTTGGTCCTAATTATATGTAGGACTCAGACCTTTAAAACTACCTTCATGAACAAGGTTTTACCACATGGCCTCTCTCTCAAACAAACCAAAGCCTTCATTCATCATTATGCTCGTTATACTCTACTTGGATCCACTCTTTACCATCATAGTTTTGATGGATTTCTAATTCATTGTTTAACTTTAGTAGAGTCTATGCTATCATTAAGAGAAGTTCATGAAGAAGTATGTGGAGCTCATTCTAGTGGGGTAGTCCTATCCAAAAATCTCTTGCATACTAGTTATCATTGGCCCACAATGGATGGAGATGCCACTACATATGTAAAATAATGTGATAAATGTTAATGACATGCTAATACGATTCATGCCCAAACAAAAACTCCAAAATTTATGTTGACACCATGGCCATTTTATATGTGGGGAATTGACCTCATTGTGAAGATTAACCCCACTTCATCTAATGGCCATAAGCATATCCTTACCACCACCAAATATTTCACTAAATTGGTTAAAGCTATACCCCACACTTACATGACTGGAAAGCAAATTTCCAAATTCAACTTTAACCATCTCATTTGTCACTATGGTATTTCCTCTAACATTATATCTGATAATGGAGGATCATTCAAGAATAAAGATGTAAACTAGTTGTGTACTGAATACAACATCACCCAACATTTTTAAACAACATATTACCCTCAAGGTAATGGCCAAGCTAAGGCATCCAACAAAACCATTGTCAACATTCTCAAAAATATTTTCAATGATGCTGGTCATGATTGGCACCTCCAAATATTCCCTACCCTTTAGGCATACTATACCAATCATCATACCCCCACAAGAGCTAATCCATACTTGTTTATGGTATTGAAGCCATCCTCTCTATTGAGGTTGAATTTCCTTTACTACACATCTCTTTGAAGCATGTCCTAGATGATCATGACTATCAAGTAGCTCACCTGTAAGAGCTGGATCTACTTGATGAAAAACACATGGCCATGCTCAAAAATCTTCAAGCATATCAGAACTGACTCAAAGACCACTATAATCAGTGTGTTAATTATATAACATTTGAACTTGGTGATCTTGTTCTAAAAGAAAACCAAAAGAATACTCCAACTGAGAAGAATCATAAAGGGAAATTCAAACCAAACTATATAGGACCTTTCATTATCACTCCTGATTATGGATTAGGAGCATACAGGCTTACCACACTAGATGGTTATGAACTTTTAGAGACAATGAATATTATTCATCTCAAGTGGGCTTGTGCTTGATTTGTAAGGTGTATTGTCTATAAAGACCATTTTAGTTATGCCATTTTGTCACTATTATTCTTTGTACAAATACCATCCTTATCTATCCTCTTTGCCATATCCACTTTTCAATTCTATTCAATTAACCTAGTGTGTTTTAAAAACCTATCCCATTTGACTTTAGGTTTTTGCCTTTTATTATGCAATTTTAGCATCGAGGTATCTGATTAGTTCATCAGTTAGTTTAATTACTTCAAATAAGGAACATATTTTGGGATAGTGTGAAAGAAGTTTCAATAGTTACATTCTTTATTTATTAGTCCTTTCTTACCACTAGACTTGCTACTAATTATAACCACCTTTGAGAAAATTAGTACCATTGACCTATGCCATTGTGTCCTAGTTATAACTACCTATGGGAAAATTGGGGGCAACATTAAGCCTTGATGTACCAACTTGCCACTTCCTATGCCATGCTATGACTTTTTACCAACTATGACTATTTTTTTTGAATTGACTGCCACACTAGTCAAATTCCTCCACTAAAAAGGTATAACTACAGTGACTTGAGGTCCTACTCTAGGAATATGTAGGTAGTGTTCAATACTTATTGAGGTTAGATCAATCACCCTTTTCCACCATTCTCTTGCCATGTTGCAAGCAACTTAAGCCCTGCTTTAACCATTTTGTGAGCAACCTCAGTTTGAATGCTCTCGCCATTTTGTGATCTTGAACCATTTAGTATCTCATCATTATTGATTGATTTGAGATACTTCAAACACTTCTAAAAACATTAAAAAAATCATTGGAAAATTAAAAAACATTGACCACTTCTTTGCCTTAAGGATTCTGTGAACCCTTACTAAGTTACAAGAAAATCACTTGTCATTTAGTTTCCCCATCCTTTTTGGCCTTTCCTCTCACACACTTTACATTTTACAAGATCATCCCTCTTATTCTCTCACATCCATTCTATTTATTTTCATCAGTTATCACATTCTTCACATTCCTTGAGAGAACTACATTTGGCTGGAATTTTTTATTAGATATTACATCCATGGAACTATGCAGGTAGCATCCACTTGCCTAGTGCATATAGAGATAGCTCAACCACCCCTTTCCTTTTATTTTATTCCCCCATTTTATTCATTTGTTAAGTTGTCACCTATTTTTTAGGGGCAATGTTCATAGCATTTTTATTGCATTATTTGTTTGTTTATTTCTAATTATTTTTATTTATTTGTCTATTTGTTTATTTGCTTTTAGCACTATTTCCTTGATTTGGTTTATGTGTGTTTATTTGGTGATTCCTTGTCCACACTTACTCTTGAATCCATCCATAATCATATGTTTACCTTGTCATCATCATTTCTATCATTAGTGCATTATTTCCTACCAAGTATTGGATTATTAGAGTCAATCCTCATGCATATTTTAGCCAAGTCTTTATGGTGTTCTATCATGAAGCCTAGCATCACATGCTATAACAACCCTTAGCTTTAAGAAGTCTATTCAACAATGGTGACATCTCTTCAGCACTGACATCCCCATTCCATCCTAGTCATATCCTAAATAGAGTAATTATACACAAAAGAATGTCAACCTTTATTAGTTCAGATGAGCATCTCCATACTAGTAGGTTATTCCAATTCATCATTACCCTCTATGTTAAGTTATCATCATTCTTAGCCAAATTTATCATGTTTTCCATAATCAGGGTCCAAATGATTATAACCACCTATGGATAAATCATTACACACCATCCCACCTACATTTCTCAATGATTATAACCACTTTTGGGAAAATCATTGTGTTATCACCATTTTTATTTTTATACCTATATAGGGGCATGATATTCTCTTTTTTATGTATCCTGACTGGGGAAACTCTATCTTCTCAATGATTATAACCACCTTTGGCAAATCATTGTGTTATCATACCACGTTTCTACTATTGGTGTACAAGGCTTATAACTGCATTTAGGCAAACCATTATACACCATCCCACTTGCATTCTCAATGATTTTGACTAATTTTTCAAATATCATTATGTTTTCACCCCATCATCTTTCCTTTCTTTGGTCCCCTCATTTTGTTTCATATCAAGGGATCGTTTGCTAACTTGCTTGTGCCAACAATTTTCTCGAGGGGCCATCATACATTTAGTTTATCATCATTGTAGTTATAGGTATACATGACCTTTTAATTCTTTTAGAAGACATTGTTATTCTTATATCTCGTAATGCCTTCCCAAATAGGGAAAAATTGTAGACACCTAAATCTGGCCACTGATAATCTCTAATTAGTCTTTTGACCAATTTCTACCTAAAATGCACAATTTGGCCTAATAACACTAAAACATGCTAAATGATTTGAAAATAACATATTAAAGTGTCAATTTTAGCCAAGGTATCCCTAAATGGAGTAATGCAATTTATGGGTCAACTAACTTTGATTAGATCATTTTGAGTCAAAATGCCAATTTTACACCTAAGTGCTTTGGATTGCTTTTTCCTATCAAATCTTCTGCATAATATGCATGCCTTTATTATTTGTTGTTGTTAACATTCTAAATGGAAATATAATTTTAACTCATCTAATAGTGCCTTCTAATTCTAATCCAGTCAAATTTAAGAGTAATAACAAGGCATTCTGATCAATTTGAGTAATTTATGCATAAAGTGCTTAATCATGCTTAAGAGCTAATTGACCCAAATCAAGGCCTAATAAAAAATTCCATTGAAACTTGTTGAATAATTTGTTTTGTAAATTAATATTGAATATATACATCATCAAGTGACCTCATTTCTTGGGAAGACATCCCTAGGCCATAAATGCCATAAATATCAAGATTCATGCCCCCCATGCCTCATCAATGCCTTCCATGATGCCATCCATACCTCTTAATTGCCCCTTATTCCAATGTCATGATGAGGATAATTACAAACTTAATTCCAAAAATTGAATTAATCCTCAACCATACATCTCAATCTTGAGATGGATGGTTGAGGTTGATTTTGATCAAATCCAACAATCTATAAATAGGAGGCTTTAAAACATCATTTTAAAGCTTTCTTGATGCAAATTTATAATGCCAAAATGGTTCCAAAAGCTTCAAGAAACTAGTGTTACCATGACAAATTGATTCCAATCCAAGCCAAGCCATAAGCCAAAAGTGCCAAGGAGAGATGGAGGTAGCCAAAATTTCATTACTAAGGATTTCATGAGCACAAGCGAAGCAAACCATTACTACAAAGACATTTGGAGCATCCAAGGAAGGTTAAGGAACTCTTGTATTTGATTCCTTGATTTTTAGTTGTGTTTATCATTTGATTTTGTTAACTAAGCTCTCCCTAGTGTCTAGGCCTAGAGATGTTATGCTATTAGTGTGTTTATTTTATTTTGTTTTCATTTTAGAACTAACACCATACTGACCATCCTCTATTGCATCAAATTCCTAAATCACACATAGTACATATAACCATAGAAGTGGAGAATACATTATGGTACCTTTTCAGGCCTTCGAGGACTTTTATACTTCTTCACTTATTATTATCCTTTGGTGTAGCGGTGTAATATGCCTTGAGCTCCTTATGAGCTATAAGAATGCCAATGTCATAATTTTATTTTACAAATTTAGGATTTTGGGCCTTTAGGGACCTTTTGACTTTGCTTACCAAAAGCTAAGTGAGACAATCTTCAAAAAGGGACCAAAATTGAGAAGACCCTAAGGAGCTAGCATGTGGCATCATTTTCTTTACAAGTTTAGGAACTTAGGTAGTAGAGAATTTAAATACCTTACCCACCAAAAGGTAAGTGGGAAAATCTTGAAAAAGGGTCCAAAACATATAAAACCTTGAGAATCTACCATGTGTTCAACTTATATCTAATCCCAAACTCTCAACCTCCTTTTACCTTTACACTAGTTTTCTTCATTTAGGGAAGGGTGCAAAATTATTTTTACCCCATACAATATTCATATAAGTCCCCTGAGATAGACACATGTCCTTCATTTGGTTCATTGGGAAATTCCTCACCTCAATCCCCAAAACATGTTAGGTGTAACTTGGCAATTTTATCTTGGGCCTCAAAATTTCTTCTTTGATCATAAGGCAATAAATCCATGTACAAAAAGAGTCTTAGCTATACTTCTATCTTCTCATTTTGAATCATCCAACCATGAAACCTTTAGTAGAACCCAAAAATTCCTTTAGAAGTTTTGAAAATGTCCTTTATATAAAGTTCCCTTTATATTCTTTTATACTGATAAAAAGTTTGAAACAAATATCCTAAAAATACTTAAGATCCAAAAAGGTAAGGTATAGAATTATTTTAGAGCTTTTGGAGCAGACAAAATGTCCAACAAAATTAAGTCTTCAAATCCTTTGTCTAAAGACAAAAATCCTAAAGACCTATTTCTATCAGGTATTGTGTTTGTGTAAAAGGCCCAAAAGGTTGAAGTGAAGGAACACTTCCATCCAACAGAAACAAGATAAAAGACTTGACAAATTACAAACATGAATTCAACATTTTGAAAGAAAATATATAAACATGAATGGGGATAATGACTAAAACATTGATACTCAACTAATTTGGACTTGGGTGTTTTATTTACAAGGGCCTAATTGCTCTAATGAAATTTTAGACACCAAGAAAACCTAAGTGCTTGATCCAACTAGAAAGGTGGTGCATTTATTAGGCATCCAAAAATAAGTTAAATAGACTTATAGTGATTAGGTAGTTTATATGGAACATTTATTTATCGACCAACTATAGCATAACCTCATCCCATTAGGTCATTGTATCTATGTTCCTAATGTTTGAAAGTAATGACGGTGGTGTTAGAGATGGATTGGACATCTCCCCATTAAATAAGACCATCAAGAGTAGGATCTACATGTTCATTTCCTTGTGTCATGATGTTATAAATGTGGTTGAGGTCTTCATCAACATTGATTATTTCTATAAAAGAGGGCCTTGATCATCAATGGAAGTAATGACTATACATTGGGTGACATTATCAAAGATGATGTAGTGCTTTTTAAAATGCAAGTCTACATTATTGACATATCACCATGGCCAACCCAATATATCTATAAAATCATCATCTTTAGCCAATTTAATTACTTCAAAATCACCTTTGAAATGGGCACCCACAATGTTAATGATGGAATCCTTGATAACTCCTATGGGCACTACCCGAGTATTATTGGACATAAATAGAACATGTGGAGAAGGTTGAAAAGTGGAGCTTCCCATATTCCTCCAGGCATCCTTTGTGAGAACATTAACTTTCACACTAGTATCCATGAGTATATCCCAGATCATCGACCCATTAATTGATGCATCCATAATGATCTCCCATCACATTTGGCATCTGGTTTTACACAGGCTTCTTGTTGATGTGCATGGTTCAAATGATGATCTACAAGATTCTTAGTTGTCTATTATCATAACTAGTTATACAAGAGGGGAATGATTTTTGCATTAAGGATTAGTTTGCATAGCTCTCAAAATTCATCCTTTTTGAAGTTTATTGAGATAGTTTCTATTTACATTTCAACGTGCATGGTTTCATCATTCTCATTTAAAATATTAATTTCACATTTTAATTCATGTACCAAGGCCATTAAGTCACACAACACCTCTTCCTATTTTTGAGCATTGAGGTAGCATTGAGCACATCATTCTTCATGTTGAACCCTCTCTGTAGGTGGAATATAAATGAGTTGGGAATGAGAACCACTTCATGTTTTAATATTTACTTTATGTCCCAATGGTGGGGTGGTATGGTGAAATATCCACTAATAACTTAGAGTTTTGGTAACATGAATCATCCCATCAACCTTCTCATTATGCTCTTTTGTGATAGCCATATATAAGTTAGGTAATTATTTTAGATGATGCTCATTCTTACAAAAGGCACAAGTTGGGTTAACTAGACAATCACGTTGATAGTGGTCTAGAAATCCTTACTTGTAATAGGTCCTAGGTGGGAAACAACCACCCTCATGCCTATTACCACATCCTTGACCCTAAAAATATTTATTTCCACCAAAATCCTAATTACTAACAACATAAGTTTGGAAATTCCATCTTATGTGTGCTTAATGGATCTCATTGATGACTTGATAGTCATTAGTATCAAGTGCATACGCATCACATATTTTATAGTATAATGACAATTTAGCCTAGGTAGCACATTGGAGAAAGGGACAACTCATTACATCATGATCTGCTTGGAATATCTCACAAGACTATTTTATTACGATGTGAATATTCTTATGTGGGTAATTATTCTTGTTATGGCCCTCTACTTTGTAGTAAACACACCATAATCCACTGCATGTTTCATGAGCATTATTGGATATTAGCTTCTCTAGATGAGAGGAAATGGAATAAATCTAAGTCTCTATAAATGGGTTATTATTGGTATCTTCACTTCTCACAATTTTGACATGAAGATTAACTTCTATTGCCATGGAAGCAACAACTCTCCCATAAATTATTGAGCATGTTATGTTGGGTTAATCTCAAATTATAGTTTTGAAAGAAACACTTTGAAATGTGTATGATATTTGCACACACTCTCAGTGATTTTTTTATTTATGTCCTTTAAGGTAATGATGATTTGATCCTCAAACTTAGGAATGTTAAACTCCTGAATGAATGTTGTTTTTAATATTTCATATCTCATAATTGCTTGTTAGGGGTCAAATTTTATGGTACCTTTTACACACAAAATCCAATAAAGTTGTGGAAAATTGAATAATATTTTATTCTAAATAAGTGATACCCCATGATCATCCAATGAGTTCAAACTTATGATTGTGTTCCACTACATTTTGACACCTTGATATTCAAGGAGATGAAGCATATTGTTATAATACACCATATCTACATCTGGTGGTTGTAGTGGATGTTGTTGTGGTATTATTATAGTTTTTCATAAATTCTATGGTGGAGGTCTAATAATTCCTCTAGTGCCATTGATTAATACTCCCTCAATAGAACCACCATCTGTACTTCCTCCTATGCCTTCTATAATAATAGATATAGTATAAGTAGTGGGTGATGAAGAAGGTTGATTTGATATGGCTAGGCCTATAGTTTTCCCACTATCTATATTAGGTCCACTTGGCATTCCAACTTGAGCCATAAGTTATATTTGTAATGGAAAATTAAATGTTAAAGGTATATTGCTATGATATACTTGTATTCCTAAATATTCCTTATTAGAATACAACTATCTACTGAGAGGGGGGTGAATCAGTAGATTGAATAAACTTAGTCCTTTAATACTTTTAAATTAGAACAAAAAGTATATTTAGATATCACACACATAAATAGACAAAAAACCATATGTATACATGGAAAACCCAATATGGGAAAAGCCATGGTGAGAAACAACAACTAGAATCTACTATTCTAATCCATCCTCACAATCAAAACCTCACTAGTTACAAAATTGAAGGGTAGTGACCCTAAAGACACAACAATCCCATGATTTAAGAGCACCTACTCTAAGGAATCACCAACTCCTTAAATAAGCACCAAATTAACTCTTTTGATGGCACCTACCAATTATATCTATATTATAGAGCTACAACTTCAGATTATAATATTGATTCATAAATGAATAAAATTATTTATTCTTTATTATAAGTTTGGTATGTAACTAATCATACTATTCACTTCATCACTCTCTTCTATTCTTCTTAAACCATCTATCTATATGTATCTATATTTTCTCTATTTGACACAATTAATCTACTCCAATAACCTCTATACCTCTCTCTCTCTCTCTTAATTTGACTCTGTTTAGTAGCTTCTCTACCTCTCTCTCTTAATTTAAATCTATTTAGCAGCTTCAACAACCTTTACTATATCCTAAATCACACACACACACACACACACACACCCACACACACACACACACACACACACACACACACACACACACACATGCATTATATCTAGGTCTCATATCTTCTCTACGTTAAAACTTGGTCTATAACACATCACGCTCCATCCTTAGGCTTAGTTAAATTGATAGGTTTCCCACTTCTTGAATTCATGCTCCACCACCATGTTTCTCTATCTTAATACTATATTTAACAAATATTGGGCTCTGGTTTTGATGCACAAGCCATATTACACAATTTTTATCGATCACAACAATCAATATCATTATCTATGTCATATAATAAATATTTCCTACATGTTTCTCCACTTGACCATTGGGATGAACATCTATTTAAATATTGATCATTGATCTTAAGTTTCAAACCATGATCTGATGATCCTCATTCAATTTTCTCAACTTTAATACATGCTTGTTAGATCAAGCTCTGATAGGCTTACATGTTATAATGGATCTTTGTACACTTTTATCCTTTAACATTTCAATCTTTAAAACATATATATTAGATATTTTGATCTAAGATCTTATGTGCTATTAGATATTCAAAATAGCATGAACTTTACTTCTATCCATTATTAAACATTGAACACTTGGTCTAATCTTATTATTTCTTAAGACTTTGGAAAACTTTAACTCTATCGATCTTGGAAAAGTATCTTGGTATTTAACTCATCCTTGTTCCATTAAACATTAAGCACTTAATCCCAATGAGTCCACTTCCTCTGTTAGATCTTCATTACATAATCACACACTCTCTATTAGATCTTCTGACAAGCTCGATCTTTATCTCTACTTAACATTAAAATTTGACCACTTGTCCTCATCTCAAAACTTCTTGACATCTTGTAGAAAATGTTCTCCATTTATCTCTTTGAGAGTTTCTCAAAATTTACCTTGTGGAAATTTGACTAAGTATGGGAACCATTACAATCTGTCTATAAGGTCAACCTTGCACCATCATATCTTTTGCTTCACTTAACCACCTATTCTAAAATTTGGATCATACAAACTAGGCATGATATTGAAAAAAGAACATATGATCATTTATTCTTGAAACCTTTGTGCATGAAATATATAATGCCATTAATTTTCTCACTTAGAGTTTTCTACCATAAAGCCAACTATGCATAGAATTGCTTGGAAGGTCAAATTTGTTATTTCATAACTTTTGTTGTGCTTAGTCATATGACTTGAAATTTAATGCATAAGATCATCTCACATAGGGTATTACATTCATATATAAATTTTATCTTGAAGACTTACTATGTGTAATATATGACATCATCATAATGCTTACTCAACTTTTATTGTAACCTACATATTTGGCTGTGTGGAAAAACACTGTCAAAATGATTAAGAACCCAAATTTACACATGCATATATTCAACCATGCTTCATTGCATGACTTAAAATATGGATACCAATATTTTATCATCAGTAGACACCTCCTTCTTCCACAATTCTTTGTTGTAGAAAACCTATGACATTATGCAGGGGCTAAATGGCTATGGCTTCACTATATTAATAAATAAAACTCTTTATACAAACTCTTGTTTAAAATTTTCCAATTCTCAAGATCCTTTGAAAAGGGCAAAAGAAGAGCATACTCTTTCAAACAAGACTACTAGACTTCTAAGAAAGCTTAGAATTTTTTTGATGAAAACTCTATGGAGGAGAGCTTTATTTATAGCATTTTGGGAGGTCCTTCCTAGAATATTTGCCAAGGTGGTGTCATGTCCCATCATGATTTATAGCATAAAATTTAATCTATAGGGAAATGCTATTAGATGTTCTAGATGAGAATGTTTGGCTTGGTGGGTCCAACATTGCTTCCACTTCCATCAACAAGTCATCTTCGCTGATCAGATTGAAAAGACACCTTAGCTAGAAGGTACTAGAAAGATACCAGTGCTGGGGTCTAGCTTCACATGCATGATGGTGAGGAGTGATGTAGAAGTAAGATTCCCACTCCAGCTATCATCTTATGATTGTATGTATGACTATATCTTGATCATGGTTTTCCTCTTCATGAATACGATGTGGGCCATGTCTGGCAATCCATTGATATATATGTTCATTATGTGGAGACTAAATTTTGATTAGCCATGTCCATAAGAGATGCTTTAAAAGTTTAGTGAATTGATGAAATAGGAATTCACTATTTAGTCTTTCAATAAAGATGACACTAGAGCTTTGATGATGATTTGCCTAGATGGTGGCTACTAAAGACATTTGTAGATCTTGTCCTGCTGCATAAGAAATACTTGTGTATCTTGGATGCAACCCTTCATGAAGGATTTGTTCTTGAAGAAGGATGTTCATGGATGAAAATACCTGATTATAAATTTTAGTTAGATTGAAACTAGGAATGGGTTGATGCATGAGTGTGGTAGAAGGATTTATACTTAGCTAATTTGCTATTACATTATCAATACCTTTTATATGTTCTACTAAAAAGTTAAACTAGTTAAAGAAAGCTTGACATCTAATGTATTTACTACGACCATCCTTCTGACCATGATCTTTTTCTTTAAAGGTCAAAAATCTAGTACAATCGATAAGTACAATGAAATAAGGTAGATGGAGAAGTTTTAACATAAACTTCTCAAGACATTTCTTTACAACATAGATTTCTTTATCAGAAGAAATCCATTTTAGAACATTAGTACTGAAGACTCCACTAGGGAATTCACAAATGAATAGTTTATTATTATGTACACAAATAAGTACTCCTCCCCATACAACATCGAAGGCATCAGTATAAACCTTCATTTGATCAAATTTTGGGATATGCAATTCTTGAAGTATGGCTACCATAGATTTGATTTTTTGGACTGCAGCTGTATGTTCATCCTTGCAACAGAAAGCTTTTCTTTTCTGGAGAAGTTCTTGGAGTATGAATCTATCTTCACCAGAGTTAGGATAAAAGCTATTTAAATAATTTAATAATCCCAAAAAGGCTTGAAGCTTAGACTTATCTAGCTTCTCCAAAAAATTGATGACCTTTTCTTTTATATGTGGCTAGATTTGTAGTTTAGAATATTGGATCACCATCCCAAGAAAATTACATTCAGTTTTACATAATTGAATCTTTGTTTCTAAAAGTATAATTCTTGCATCTTGAGCCAATTGAAATAATTTGGAGAGATGAGTAAAATGGTCAGTAAAAGAACTATTGAAAATTAGTATGCCATCTATATATACACATAAAAATTTGGAAGTGCCTTGAAATATTTTATCCATATGGGCTTGGTAGAATGCAGGGGCATTCATCAAGCCAAAAGGCATCACTATCCACTGGAAATAGCCAAAAGGGTAGCTGAATGCTATCTTTTCCTGTCATTTTCTTTGACTCTAATTTGATAAAAGCTAGATTTATAGTCAAACTAAGAAAATTATTTACATGTTACAACCTTCTCCAATAGATAGCTTTTATCTAGAATCAGATATGGAAATGGTTGAGTAATTTCATTCAATGGCCTATAATTGATGACCATTCTTTTTTTCCCTCTCTTTTGCTTAGGATACTTGCTAATCATGGATGCATAACAATAGTAAGGAGATGTTGATTTCTCAATAAAACCATTATTTTCTAGTTCTTTGATCTGGAGTTCCATATCATTATAATCATATGCTGGTATTGGGATATTTTTCCCAATCTTCATATGTTTACCTTTGATAATTTTGATATCGATCACAGGCATGGATTTTAACCAAAAATGCTAAGGGTTATCAGAGTAGATAGTGGTCTTGATCTTTTCACGTATGTCTTGGATTTCAGTAGGGATTATTATTTCAGGTATTTGATTCATTGAACTAGGAAATTGTTTAGTGGCATAAATGAGGCGAGGTATCCTAAGCCTTTCATTATCTATAGTAAACATGATACTCTTTGTGGTTGAAACATAATGTGAGTATCTATCTATAAAGGCACCACCTAATAAGATATCTACATGCATCCTATCAAGGGCAAAGAAATCAGCATGGAAGATTTTATCTTGTATCCAAAGGGTTTGCTGATATTTGTATTTATTACAAACAAAACTATTTCCTTGGACATCTAGGCTCTTATAAGCCATGGTATCATCCAATGTCTTCCAATCAAGGATGAGTTGTGATTTGGCAAAGGAGAGAGAAGCTCCTGTATCAATTTGGGCATCTACAAGTCTATCATTAATTTCCAATGTTATAAACTGGGCAAACTTTCCATTAATAAGCTATGTTAGGTAAGCTGGTTGTGGAATTTCTAAAGGAGGAATGCTTGTACATACGAGTTTTTGTCTCCTTGGGTCTTGACTAAGATATTGTTCAAAGTAGATGTCTTTTGCTTCTTTCTCTACTTCTTCTTGGAGATTTTTGCATTCTCCTAGACAATAATCTTGGTCTAAGTAGAAATAACTTTCTACTTCTTCATCCTCTTCTTTTTCTTATATGGGCAGCAAAATATCCGACTGTGGCTCTATCTTTGGTGTTGTGATTTCTCTTGAAAGTCTACTTTGGTGAACTTATTTTTGATTCAAGAGGTATTGGGCTTTAAAGATCTCTAAAATTACAAGGGAGGATGTTATGGACTTTGTAATGTTGGAGGTATCAATGGCATTAAGGGTTGTCTCCCTCTAGTTGATCCTTCTCTTCTAGAGTATCCTCTGGTCTGAGGTCTTGTATCTCAATCTAGAACTTCATGGTGGTGACAAGACCAAGTACCATGTGCTTCATATGTTAGCTATGAATTATCATGGTGTTAGGGTCGATACCATGGGCGTTGCATGTTGGTGAGTGGTTATTCCAAGTCATTGGCTAATGACTCGAGAACATCTACATCATCATTGTCTGCTAAATCTTCTTCAGGGATATCATCTAGGACTGGTTCATAGATGTCATCTTGTAAGTAGAGATCTTCATCAGAATCAAAATATCCCACCATGCTATTGCATTGGAGGTGAATACAACTTTAACTGTAGGGTTCTTGAAGTGACATTGGGGAGCAATATGGCTAGGTTTGTGACATATGTAACAAATCAGCTATTTAGATAGAGGATGGGTAGTACGATGCTTCTTGAGGAAATGGTGAGGAGGTATATAGGAGTGTTTGTGAGGAAAAGAGTGGCATTCAAAAGATAGGTGTTTGTTGCACTACTTTTTCTATTTATGAGGTTGCACAAATGGCCTATAGCCAAATGGGGCTATTTTAGGAAATGCTGAAGTGATTTGGGATGCTTGATGCTTGGTGAGCTTTTAGATAGATTTAGTCTTAGAGACTAAACTCATAGCTTGTTGCTTAGTAAAATCAATGACATCAGAGAGTGATAGGTCTTCAATGGTTAAAATTTTAACATCAATATAAGTAATGACTCTATCGATAAGCTTGTATGGTAGAGCATGCAAAAATTTGATCTTAATCTCTGTGGATGAGAAGCTCTTACTTTCATTTGCCAATTATCTGAATTGTTTGGCAAAAGCATTAAATTTTTTTAAATTACAAAGCTCCATTTTGAGAAGCCATTTATTTGATTCTAGTTCACAATTTGTGACTGGAGGGGAAAATTCATTAATCAATAAATGAAATAAAGTAGCTAGAGGATCAGGCTGGTTATGGACTCTTTCATATTGCTGTGCCTTAGTCATGGAGTCCCACCATTGATTTACAATTCCTCAAAATAATTTTGGAGCAAAATTAGTAGTACCTACTGGATCTAAATGAAAATTAATGGTGATAACCCTCATGGAGTTACACCATGCTGATATCTCATTTAATGGATTTAAGAGGTCATCTATATTGAGGTACCAAGGTTGTAATTTGACATGTGTCCTTTGCATGAGATTAGTATTGAGGTGCTTTTTGCTAGGCTTAAAATTGGGACTGAGATCTACTCTGTAGGTTAATTGGTTAATAGAAGAGTCTGCCTGTTGATCATATTTAGAAATCCATTCAAGACTTTCATCTAAAGCTGATATCTTAGTATCGATGGAAGACAATTGATTTTGGATATTTGTACAAAGAGAATTATTATTGTCTTTGAGAATAATTGTTTTATCTATACTATTCTTAATATACAAAACATCTCTGCAGAGATTATAAAAATTCTCTGATAGATGAGAGTTGAACCTAGCAGTATAATTTCTATGCTTGAATTCATTCAAAGGTTCAATGTCTCCTTGGTAAGTAGTAGAAAAATATTTTATTATACCTACAGGTTGCTTATAGATTCCTTTTTATGGTGGCCATCTTCCACCTTTATATAGAGTAGCTTTATTCTCTGTATAAAATTCTAAACTATCTTCTCTAGGAAGTGTCATCATTGTGCAAGGTAAATGATCTTTTGGATCAAAATCTTGGTTGATTTCTTCATCTTCTATAAAAATATGCCCTATTTTTATAGCTCTACGAGAAGAAGATGTAGATGGTCTAGATGGAGAAAGATTAGAAGAATTATACAAAGATCTAGGAAGAATATTAATAGTTCTACCATCACTTTTATGTACTGAGGCTTGACCTTTCATCTTGGGGGAATTTTTTTTCAACCAATCAAGCTTCCAATTAGAAGGTATTTCTATAGACTCTATATGAAATTTTTGGAGTTGGACAGTACCATCTAATCTTCTGACATATGGTAGGTTTTCCAAGATCTTTGGGTGGTTCGTGTTTATCATACTATAGACAACATAAATATTTATAGAGGCATACTTGAATTCACCAAACAAATTTAAACTAAAAAGGGAGGTGAATAAACCCCAACAATCTAAAGATCCAAATTTTACTTGTTTACATCCTTTGTTGTGGACTGCGACAGAGAGATTAGGACAAAACTCAAAACAAATTACTTCATCATTCAAGCGACCAAGACTAGATATTTGACAGGCATGCTTGAAACTAACTTGACGATGATCACACAGTGTTATATATAACATGTTTTATATTTATGGGAATTAATAGAGTTATATGGACTCATATAAGGCCAAAATGCACAAATTTTACTTCTTCATGTGACCTGATATAATTTATTTTAGGTTCAGGTGATAAGGATAGTAAATTTGTTTGGAAATTTTTATTAGGCTTATAGCTAAGAGTCAATTCTATTGATTTGATTCTAGGATTTACAAAAGATAGATAAGTAGAGTTATAAACAAACTTATATTTTAAAAGTTCAAAATTTTTATAGACATGAGAAGCTTTAATAGTCGGGGGTTTATACATGCTATTTTTTTTTTCTAGGTTTTTTGCAGTGATTTCAATATCTAGACATTCAGATAGTTGTTCTAGGACAAAAAGAGGGAGTTCATACATTCCTTATAATTCAAAATCATTCATGATTTCTACTGTAGGTGTTGTCTGGGATTTACTAAATTCCATGGTAGGATATTGAAGTTTTGATAAGCGAGAAAATGTTGATAAGTGAAATAGGGATGCAGAGATAAAAGGGCCTATGACAATTTTGAAATGGCCAGGGACTCGATGCAATAACTTTCCCAAAGAATTTTACAAAGCAGAGAACTCAAAAGTCATATCAAGAAATTATTATAGACAATTTTAGTAGATGATATTTATAATTCTTGCCTCTGATACCAATCTTTTATCATCACTAGATGCCTCCTTCCACATTTCTTTATTGTAGAAAACTGATGACAGTAGGCAGGGGCCGAATGGCTATAGCTTCACTATATTAATAAATCAAAATCTTGATACAAACTCTTGTTTAAATTTTTTTGATTCTAGGTAGGACCTCCCAAAATGATATAAATAAACCTCTCCTCCATAGAGTTTTCATCAAAAAATTTCTAAGCTTTCTTAGAAGTCTAGTAGTCTTGTTTGAAAGAGTATGCTATTCTCTTGACCTTTTCAAATAGTGCATAACAACTAGGGACTAATGTGATAAAAAACATATGACCAACTCCCCCAGACTCATCCACACATAGAAATGGTGACATCAACAAACTTCCTCTTCAGATTTTCTTCTCATAGACCCAAAATGTCTAGATGAACAAAATGAAGAACTAAAAGAATTACACTCATGTACATAAGCACTCTAATCTTCCTTGACCTTTGAAAGGATCAATTTCACATCCTAAAATAACTATACTCATCCCTAAACATCAATGACATACATAATTCCAATAATCTCCCTTTTGACATCAATGATAATCATATTGCCAACAATCTCCCCCTTTCTCATTGATGGTAAACTAATTGCTATGATCTTATAATACTATGCTCTTTCTCTATCATTGCTTGCATTGGCTTATGATAATTATTAATTGAATTTATTCATGCCAAACTTTCTCCCTCTTAGGCAATGGATCATTTACCTAAACTAAACTTGGACACATCCTCTGCTTCTTCTTTGATAAACATTTATAGAGAGCATTTGCACTTTGTCTCCCCCTTTAACATCAATGACAAAGGGACTCTTTCTCACTATTTTTTCAAATGTTTCTCCCCCTTTATTAGTTAAAGGAGTTTTTCCAAGAATCTAGAACCATCAACTCATTAGAAATTTTCAAAAGTAGGCATACCTGAGTTGTCTTTTCTTTCTTCTTCCATGGATTAATAAATCTTTTGTGATTCTTCCCCTAGACTCATTCCCTATTATTGGGATCTAATGATGTGATGTAATATACACAATACAATATTACTATCCTTCTCTCTCAAATTCAACCACATAGTCCTCTGATCTTAGGACCTAACCAATTACAAAGTTCTCCCTTTGTTTGTGCATGAGGATTTAATACATTATCAAAACACATGACTTGGTTTGATAAAGTCATCATCACAATCTAATTGAGTTCTCATTTTTAGTAGATATCACTACACATTAAACATGTCTGATTCATCTCACATATGCTCCCCTTCACATCATTCTTAGCTCCTCAAGCCATTCATGCTATCTGAGTTATCTCCCCCTAACTTCATATTCCATTTGAACACAAAGAACATACTCAAAGCAACATGAAAAACATGAACAAGATACCATGAATCCATGCTAATAATATCTCTTCAAGATACCAACATTAACAAGCTAATTCATTAAGCCATCTATGGATGAAAATTGATTACATTCATACATTCATTCTATTGTAAGTTAAACTTACCTTCCCAAGCTTGGCCCTTCAAGAACATCTCTTTTGCAAAAAAAATATACTCCTCTCTTAGGTTACTTCAAAGAGGTACATTTCAAACAAAGATACATAACTTGAAATTATCATACCTTTACACCAAAGGACTGCCTATAACACACCATAACTTCATTTAACACTTGTATACCATCATTTTACACATGTTTCACCAAATTTGGTGACCCAACTCATTTTACAACCCAAGATACAAAATGTTAAGGGTTTATTGCATTTGGAACCTTATGCCAACCTTTGAAACATCTTGCACACTAGGAGACAACCATCACACACTTCTATACCAAGATTTGACCTTCCACACCTTTAGGAACCTTTGATTCATATACCATGACTTTAAACCTTAGGGTTTAACTGAGAAACCTTGTAATGTTTGAGAGCTAAAATAAATCATTTCTGAGCTCATTTATCTTCATTTGAACCTATGGACCATATATATGAGATACATCATTATGTCACATGGAAACTCTCATTCTATCTCTACAAACACTACATACACAACACTTTTCTCATCTTGACACACTAACTCCAACTGGGAGCTCTCATTTCTTACATTCTAGGAACTTCTGAAGAAAACCACAACATCACTTACTTCTTTACTGAAAGGAGTCTCATAAGAAGCATAGATAGAGATATCATCTACACCATAATTCTCTAAAAAAAGTGTAGCCAAGAGTGGCCCATAATTCCTCATATTCCTTCTCCTTCTTGATCATCCTATGCTTGTAGTTCTTCTTCTTCTTCTTCAGATTAAGACAAGTAACATGCTAATCCACTACAATATTATCCTTTTCTTCTATGATTGGATTAACAATACACAGAGACAACATAGATTTATGACATACATTTTCATTTGAAGAATCTTACTTGTAGTTTAGAACCTCATCACTAGACATTAAAAACTGATGTTCTTAGAATGAAACCTGATAAAAAATAATAGGATTGTCTCCCAATCTGATAAATCCTCCTTACATTTACTCAGTTTGGTGAACTTGATCTTATCACTAGTTATGTGTTTTTATCAACCACTATCTACCATCCATAAACTCTATTCCTTGATATGGAGTGTAGTTTGAGAAATCATAGTTTGATATTTCACTTTCTAGACATCCTTGGGTTTCTTATATGTCATATTTTTCTCTTTTTTAGAGACTTATGAACCTTTGTTCACATTGTGAGGCATGCATGCCTTTTTACTTTTTACTTTTAGTCTTACAAAGTTTGTTCTACATTGTTTAGCTTTGCGATGAGAATTATTGTAGTTATAACATATTAGATTTGTATCTACAAGGGTGTAAATGAATTTATGCTTACAAAGTTTGTTTTCCTTTTAGGTAAAACTCTCAATCACTATCCCTATGACCAAACTAATTAAAATTATAACAATAACCATAGAAATATGAGGAATACCTAGTCATAACATTTTTTTGTGTAGGTTGAGGAGGTATTCTTAACTCTGAATCATTCACGTCTCTCACTCTCATGTAACCATCTGCATCAACTACCTTTGTGTTTTGCATCTTCCTTGAGTTTATATAGATTGACTCATTATCTTTCTTGTTTTCTTCAGGCTTCTTTTCAGCTTTAGCTTTCTTCACATCTATAGTGCTTGTGTCTATCTTTATATTCTTGTAAGCTTTCTCTTTCTTAGTTCTTGATTCTCCTTTTTCTTTGAATTTGTCATATAAGTTTGTAGATGTACTAGTTATGGGACTTTTTCCTTTTTCATAAGTGAGACTATATTTCTCTTTTGATGTCTTTTGAGAGTTGATCAATTCATCAAGAATGTGTGATCCTCCTTTTAGCTTCAGATTTTTGTCTATTTATTCTTTAGCTTTATCAAGTTCTTTTCTCAAGGCCACTATCTCTACTTCTATTTTCATTCAATAATTAGATTTAGATTGTTGTTCAAGTTTGAATACATCTTCTATTATTTTGGCCTCTTCAAATTGTGACCACAAAGGCATAATCATGATCATCATTAGAGATATCACTATCAACCAATGAATCATTATCTTCTCTTGTATGCATACCCTTCTTGTATTTAAATAAGTTATTCTTCTTGAAGTATTGGGTTTTCATATTTTTATAATCCTCTTCTTGCTTAGAGTCATCCTTTTTATTTTAAGGGCATGTAGAAACAAAATGCCCTACCTTACCATAGTTAAAGAATTTAAAGGGTAACTTACCTTTGTATTTTCCAGACCCTCTTCTCAATATTTTGACAAAATTGGTTTCTTTTTCATCAGTCTCCTCAGATCTAGATGTAGATGCTTTTGATTTTACTTTCTTGGATGCTTTAAATGCAACTTATTTATTGAAAGTATTTACTTCTCCCATTCTCATCTCATAGGTTGTGAAGGTTATATGCAACTCATCTACAATGAGCTTATATAGATATCTTACTTCCTCTAGTATAGAGATTTTAGAGTCATACCTTGATGGTAGAGATCTTAAGACCTTTTTGACAATGAATAATTATTTCACCTCTTCTCTAATTCCTCAAATTGCATTGATTATTTTATTTACTTTAAGGAGGTAGTATACAATTTTATCTTCTTCATTAATTTTAATACTTTCAAAATTACATCTGTATGTTTGTAGCTTGGCTTGATTTACCTTATCATCACCTTCATAGATACTCTTTAATTTTTTCAAGATATCTTGTATATTTTGACAATGCATTAATTTGACAAACTTTGATTTAGATAATCCAAAAAAAAAAAAAACATTCTTTGCCTTGGGATTTCTCTCATATTATTTATTTACAACTTGATCAATGGGAGTTGTAGAAGGAACTATATATATATTTATAACAAACATCCATACATCAAACCCTAATGAGGATAAATATTATTCCATTATAATGATCCAAAATGCATAGTTTGATACATCAAAGAGAGATGCTTTATTTGAGGAAGAACCTTCTTGACTAGCCATTTGTGTCCACTATCCAAGATATACCTGAGCTAATTAATATTCTTCTAAGGAACTAGGGATATGATACGAATTCTTGTAACACAACTATCTACTAAGAGGGGGGTGAATCAATAGATTGATTAAACTTAGTCTTTTAATACTTTTAATGTAAAATAAAAAGTATATGCAGAGGTGACACACATAAATAGACACAATGCCATATGTATACGTGGAAAATATAATATTGGAAAAACCATGGTGAGAAAATAATGCTAGAATCTACTGTTCTAATCTAGCCTCACAATCAAAACCTTACTAGTTATAACATTTAAGGGCATCAACACTAAGGAGACACCAATCCCTTGATTTAAGATCACCTTCTCTAAGGAAGAACTAACTCCTTAGCTAAGCACCAACTCAACTCTTCTAATGGAACCTACCAATCAGATCTATATTATAGAGCTACAACTCTAGATTATAATATTTATTCATAAATGAATCCAATTATCTATTCTCTATTATAGGTCTGGTTTGTAACTACTCATACTTTTTACTTCATCAGTCTCTTATTTTTTTTATCTCTACCCCTTTGTCTCTATATTTTCTATATTTGACACACTTCATCTACTCCATCAACCTCTCTTTCTCAAATCTCTCTCTCTCCATTCAATTCTATTTAGTAACTTCTCTACCTCTCTCTCTCTCTCTCTCTCTCTCTCTCATTTTAACTTTGTTCAATAGCTTTAACAACATTTACTATATCCTAGATGACATCTATATATAAGCATTGCATTTAGGTCTCATATCTTCTCTATGTTCAAACTTGGTCTATAATACATCACTCTCCATCCTTGGAATTAGTTCAATCGATAGGTTTCCCACTTCTTGAATTCATGATCCACCACTAGGATCATCTATCTTATTACTATTTAAAGCAAATATTAGACTTTGGTTTTGATGCACATGCCATATTATAATTTTTTTGATTGATCACAATAATCAATATTATTGTCTATGTCATATAATGCATCTTTCCTACATGTTTCTCCACTTGACCATTGGGATGAACACATATTTAAATATTGACCATTGATCTTAAGTTTATCACCATGATATGATGATCCTCATTTAATTTGCTCAAATTTAAAACATGTCCATTAGATCAATATTTGATAGGCTTACATGGTCTATTGGATCTTTATACACTTTTAGGATTTAACATTTAAATATTTAAAATGTATCCATTATATCTTTTGATATGATCTCTCACATGCCATTAGATCTTCAAAATATCATGAACTTTATTTCTATCCATCATTAAACATCAGGCACTGGTCTAATATCACTAATCATTAAGACTTTAGAACACTAAAGATCCATCTATATCATCAAATTATCTTGGTATTTAACTTTAATCTATGTTATTAAACATTTAGTGCTTGATCCCATTGAGTACACTCACTCTGTTATATCTTCATTACATGATCACATGCTCTTTGTTAAATTTTTTGATAAGCTCAATATTTATCTCTGCTTAACATTAAACTTTGAAAACTTATCCTAATATCATAGATTCTTAAAATTTTGGATAAAATTCACTCTGTTGATCTCTTCAAGAGTCACTCAAACTTTACCCTGTGCAAATTTGACTATGGAAATCATTGCAATCTATCTGTAAGGTCAACTTTGCACCTTTATATATTTTGCTTCGCTCAACTACCTATTTTAAAATTTAGACCATATAAAATAGGTATGATACTAAAAAAACCCATATGATCATTTATTCATAAAACCTTCACACATGAAAGATATAATTCCATTAATCTTCTCACTTAGAGTTTTCTGCCATGAAGCCAACTATGCATAAAACTACTTGAAAGGCCAAATTTGTTTTTGTATAACTTTTATTGCACTTAGTCACATGACCTAAAATTTAGTGCATAATATACTCTCACATAAAGGATTATATACATATATAAATATACTCTTAAATACTTAATATTTTCAAATTATGACATCATCAAAATGCCTACTCAGTTTTTATTACAACTTATAACTTTGGCTATGTGGGGAAACACTATCAAAATGATTGGGAGTCTAATTTTGTACATGCATATCTTCAACCATGATTCATCACATTAATTAAAATATATCACATAATAATTAAGGACTAATGTTATCACAACCATATGACCAACTCTCCCAGACTCATCCACACATGGTAATGGTGACATCAACAAACTGCCTATTCATATTTTCTTATCATAGACCCAAAATGTCTAGATGAACAAAATGAAAAACTAGATGAATTAAAATCACACAAAAAAGAACTCTAATCATCCTTAACATTTTATAGTCTCCCTTTTACATCCTCAAATCACCATACTTAGACTTGAACATCAATGATATCCATAGTTTTAATAATCTCCCTTTGAACATCAATGACAATCTTATTTCCAACGTTCCTCTATTAGATTGGCTTTAGATTATTTATATTTTGCACTATTAGTGTCATAATTTTTTACAAAAATTTAATCAAACTAAAATTCATGAGTATGCATTGTGGTGGGGGAAATGGGTCTATCTGAATTGGTTTCTATTCTTAGTGCCTATCCTAGTTCTTCCATGTGTACTTACACTATTAAAGGGCATGATCCTATGGCCATGGATATTCCTTATGAATTTTTTCTCTCTTATAGATTCCTATTAAACTTTTAATATCATCCCATTATCCCCATAATTTGATTCCCCTCATATCCTTGTGCCTTGCCTCATCATACTTTCATTTTCATAATTCCTACTACCTGATTTCAATGCTAAATTCCTAATATCATGCTTATGCATAACCTTCCACTTACCATCTAGTCACATTGCTCATGAATTAGATAATTTATCCATATATATAAAATTTATCAAGTCTAGAATTAACCATAAGATTTTTGATCTCTAAAGGGAACTATTTGATATACATTCC